>JACAXG010000196.1:813657-995236 GCA_018881555.1 Amblyornis subalaris
GCCATCAGTGAGTGTCACACTGGGGGTGCATATCGCCATCAGTGAGTGTCACACCGGGAGGTGAGGGGTGCACATCGCCATCAGTGAGTGTCACACCGGGGGGTGCACATCGCCATCAGTGAGTGCCACACGGGGGGGAAAAGGGTGTCAGAGCCGCTGCTTTGGGTGCACATCGCCATCAGTGAGTGTCACACCGGGGGGTGAGGGGTGCACATCGCCATCAGTGAGTGTCACACCGGGGGGTGAGGGGTGCACATCGCCATCAGTGAGTGTCACAGCGGGGGGTGCACATCGCCATCAGTGAGTGTCGCACCGCGGGGAAAAGGGTGACAGAGCGGCTGCTCTGGGTGCACATCGCCATCAGCGAGTGTCACAGCGAGGGTGTGCACATCGCCACCAGTGAGTGTCACAACGTGAGGGGAAGGGGTCGGGCTTCCCCCGCGCCCCCACATCCCCTGCCTTGCCCCTCGCAGACGCGGCTGCCAGCGCGCAGGAGGTGCTGGAGGAGGCCAGCTCCCGGCTGCAGGGCGCCTTCCGCTTCCACACCACCACCATCCAGGTGGAGAGCTTCTCCGAGGAGATGCGGGACTGCCGGGAATGCCAGCCCCCCCGCGACTGACTCCCGCCCGTGCGTCCCGGGGGGACTTTTTACGTGTGGAAAATAAAGCAGAGCGCACGGGTGCGTGTGGGGATGTTGGGTCTGGGTGTTATCTCGGGAGCCAAGGACAGACCCAGGGCTGCGGCAGCCTGAGAGTGGCTGTTGGAGGCCAACCACCTGATGATATTCCCTATTTCTATCCAGCTGGAGGGAGAGGTAGCTGAAACACCCCTTTTCCCTTCTCCTGGGAGCGCTGCGAGGCAGCGGGGTGCTGGGCTGCCCAGGGGCTGCGGGAACCCATCCCGGCTGGAGGGAGGGAGGACACACGCACCTCTTATCGCTCCTCTGTTTGCCGTCGGGAAGGTGAAGGACTCGCCCTCCCCGCAGGGCTGGGGGGGCTGCGGGTGCGGCCGGGAGCTGCTCGGGTTATTCCCAGGGTGCCGACGGCAGAAGTGATGGTGCTCCCTGTGCACACGGTGCTCCCCCACCKCCTACAGCCACCGTCCGGATCCTACCTCTCCACCCTTCTTTATTGCACTGGTAAAACCCAATAACGAGTAAAACCCCGTCAAGCAGCGACCTCCTGCTCCCGGAGGGCTCCGAGCACCGGGAACGGGGCACCCGGAGCCGGCCCCGGACCCCGGCAGCCCTCACGGCTTCTCCAAGCGTGGGTATTTCTTGCGCAGGACGGAGACCTGGTCCTTGAAGAGGACGGGGTCGAGGCGCAGCTGGGAGGACACCAGGGGCATGTAGCCGAACCAGTCGGCCAACTGGCTGAGGCAGTCCTGCCGCTGGGAGAAACGCCGGCTGCCGGCCGTGCCCTTCACCTTGGCAGGAGCAGAGCGCGGGGCTGAGGGGCTCCGCTCCCCGGGCGGGGGGGTCCCCGCAGCCCCATCCCTGCACCCTACCTGCTGGGGCACCGCCTCCTTGTGCTGCTTGCGCTGGGTGACCTTGATGGGCGGCAGCTTGGTGACAGCGGCCACCAGGACGTTCATCAGGATGTCCTCGCAGGYGGCCAGCCCGTCCACCAGCTCCCGCAGCCCCGCGGGCAGGTACTCGGTGAAGAGGCTGTGATAGTACCTGGGGGGAGAGCGGGGTGAGGGGCCGGCCCCACCAGCCTCTCCCCGGCCCCAGCGGCCCCTCCCCGGCYGGTACCTGTGGTAGAAGGCGGCGGCCGTGAGGACGATGGAGAGCTCGTTGGTCCATTTGGAGGTGTAGCCCCAGCGCCCCTGCTCGGCGTCCCAGAAGTGGCTCTGCGTGGGGAAGCCCACGATGCGCTCGGGGAAGCTGCGCCACACCACGAAGGCAAAGTCCACCTGTCACGGGATGGGGACGGTGTCACCCGCTGGGGTGTCACCCGCTGGGGTGTCACCTGCAGCAGGGACCTGTGGAGGGGGTCACCGCCACCCCTGCGGGACACGGGGACAGCCCTGTGGTGACTGCTGAGCACCCAGGGAGCACGGCCTCACCTCGCTGGTGGAGAGGCTGCTGTGCTCGTCCAGGCTCAGCACCGCGTCCGTCTGGATGGCCTCGAAGGGGAAGAAGCGGTCACTGAGCTGTGGAGGGGGGAAAGACAGGTTGGGCTGTGCCATGGGGTGGGTGCTGCGTCTCTCTGCCCGTGTCCCAGCTCCCTGCCTGCATCCTGCCCCTCTCACCTTCCTCCTGCCCTGGATGATGGTCAGAGGCACAGTGGTCTGGGGCCACTTCCCACTCGGGGGTGGTGGCTTCTCGCAGCTCCACAGCACCACGATCTGCAAGGAAGAGGACAGGTGGGGCCAGGGGGGTTTGGTGGGTTCCCCGCTCCAGCCCAGACCATCCCAAAACCATCTCATGGCAGTTTGGACAAGGATAAACCCCCAGGTGGTCCCACCTCCACCCCGGAGGGCTGGGGAGACAGCTCTGCCCACCCAAGGGTGACACCATCAGCCACTCCCTCCCAYCCCTAAACCCACCCATCCCTTTCCCAATCCACAGGACCCAACCCCATTCATCCTGCTGGATCCCTGGGGGCTGCACAGAGTGAGGTGGGGCTCAGCTCCCCCACCTGGGCACAGTACTGGGATCCAGAGACAGCTTGGATGAGCCTGAGGATGGGCTGGGAGAGGGACCCTGCTTGCGAGACCGCCCGGATGAAAGCCGTGAACTTCTTGGAGGGGCTGGAGCCTGGAAAAAGGGTGGGAAAGGACAGGAGTTGTGGCATGCACCGAGTTTGCCACACTCAGCAGAGGCAGGTGGGATCCTACCATGCTGCAGGTAGTAGAAGGGAAAATCCCCAAGGTGGGTGGAGAAGTCAGGCAGGACCAGGAGCCCCCCGGGCAGCGCGTTCCAGAGGAAGCGGGAGCGGGAACGGTGCGGAGACAGACGGTCCTTGATGATCTGCCAGAGGCCGGAGTGATGCTCCCAGCACCCCGGCTGTGACCCTGGCAGCTGGGGAGGGGGGGGTTGGAGTGGGGGGCTCACCTCCAGCGTGGTGTGCACGATCTTGTCCACGGAGGAGAAGTAGGCATCCCACAGGAACTGGGTCTGCTGCTGGAAAGCCAGCACGCGCTCCGGGTGGATGCAGCGGATGGCAGACGGGATCTGTGCCGGGCAGGAGCAGCTGGTTCCTCATCTCAGCTTCCCCTCAGCCCCCTCAGCTCCTTGCYTCCGCCACCTCCAACCCTCCCAACCATCCCAAGGGCCAAGGATGCAGTGCCATTGTCCCACTGTGGTGCTGCACCTCCTCTCCCTGGAGCAGGATCGGGCCCAGGACTCCCWAGGGTTTGTGTCTGGGAAGATGCTCCACAATTTCCCCTCGAGATGAACAATGCCCCAGGGCTGCAGCTGGAATGGGACCCCCATTCCAGGCCGGATCAGACCCTCCTGCAACTGCCTGCAGGAGGACTGCCAGGCTCAGCCCCCAAACTTGGCTGGGGGCTGGCATTAAGCCTGGGGGTCTCGTGCCTGGCGTGGGGCAGGATCTGGACACGGTACCTGCAGCAGGAGCCTCTCGCTGCCCACCACAGCAGCTTTGCCCCAGTCGATGGCCTCGGCGAAGGGCAGCTCCCAGCCATCACTCAGCAGCACCGGGATGCAGGCGGCCTGTGGTGGGATCCCACAGGCTGGGACAGAGCCCCCAGACGGCAGGGAGGGGGTTCCCTGTCCCCCTGCCCGCCCTGTACCTGCAGAGCCTCGAGGAAGCGGAAGGAGCCCAAGCGCCTGCCCCGGGGCACGATGCAGAAGGTGGAGTTG
Source organism: Amblyornis subalaris (assembly GCA_018881555.1). Taxonomy (NCBI): domain Eukaryota; kingdom Metazoa; phylum Chordata; class Aves; order Passeriformes; family Ptilonorhynchidae; genus Amblyornis; species Amblyornis subalaris. The sequence continues at coordinate 817,487 of JACAXG010000196.1, forward strand.
TGCAGCAGCTCCTGGTAGTCAAACCTGGGGTGGGAGATGCGGTGGGGGTCAGGCACGGCCCCCTCCCCTCATGTGAGCATCCCGAGGGGTCTCGSTGGCACCTGGCAGGTGTGGAGCCAACCCAGGGCAGCGTTAGGGCTGGTTTGGACTGATTTTGGCTCCGAATCTCCCTGGTTTTGYCAGAGCAGAGATGTCCTGGGTGATGAAGGGATGTGCCCGGGCGTCCCTTAAAGAGGAGGGGCCAGGACAGGACCCCAGTGCCTTTGTAGGAATGACGCAGCCACTCCCACCCCCAGCAATGACACCCCACGCGGGGACACCACCCGAACCCCCAAGCCCGAAACTGCAGCGCCTCCTGTGCCGTGCCCGGACCTGCCGGGCGGGACCGGCCCCACCCGCCCTGGCAGCGTCCGGGGGGGCGGTGGGTGCAGGCGGCGTGGCCCCCCCGGCCGGGCTCGCCCGCGGGGCTCTCAAAGCCCCTTCTGTGCCGTGGTGGGGAGAGGCTCCTCCGCTGCCGGGTCCCTGCGGCCGCGCCGGAAAATCCAATATTGACTTTAGGTCGGGACAGACCCCGTCTGTTCCTGCCCGCGGGGAGGGAGGGAGGGACGGGGCAGCCGGTCCTGGATGGGCTGGGGGAGACTCGCACGGTCCAGCCGGGTGGGTGGGAGGCCAAAAAGGTCCTTGAGGTGTGCTGGTCCCCAGGAGGAAGGGTCTCCCTGCAGTGGGAATGTGGTGCTGGTGCCAGGCTGGGAGCGGAGATGTGTCACCTCCGTGGGTGCTGGAGCACTCTGGTGCATCCCGGCACTCTGGGACGTGGGAAATCAGCCTCAGTGCCAAGGCACAATGTTTTGCAATAAAATCCAGCTCTGGATGAACTTTCCCAATGTCTCCAAAGCCAAAAGCCTTGCTAACTTTGACTCGTTAACACCCCAACCCCTGGCCGGGCAGCCGGAGGAGTGACAGCGGCTCCCCGCAGCAGCGACAGCCACATCCCCGGGGCCAGACACTGCTGCCACCACTCCTCGGGGACCCCAAACCCAGCCATGACCCCCAGCGCCTCCGGGGGCCATTCCCGCTGCCGGGGCCGGGTGGGCACCGGGCTGTGTCCGGGGGGCAGCCTCCCCTCGCCGGCAGCCGCGGTGCCKTGGGGCGGCTGGCGCCGGCCGGGCTGCGGGGCCGAACCCTCCCGATGGAAATACTTCGCTCCTGACGCGCTGCGGTTTCCGGGCAATCACCCCCGTCAGGGCTTCCTTGTTTTGTTAGGAGCCGGGACGGGCGCCCGCCGCGCTCCCTTCTCCAGGCCCCTCCGCGGCTCGGGCCAGGCACGGTGCCACCGGCACCGGCGGCTCCACAGAGCCTTTCCCAACCCGCCTGGACTGCTCCAAACGCGGGGCAGCAGCGCTGCCACAAGTTGCCCTTTATCCCAGCACAGACCCGGATTGTTTGGGGCAGCCCCTCGGGCATGAGGAGGAGGATGGAACCCCCAGCGAGGCCTTCCTTTGCTCCCCGAGCTGCCTCCACTGTCACAGCAGGCGATGTCCCCGACACACTGGGGCAACGGGGCTGCTGGGGTCTCACTTTGCCAGTTGTGGTGTGTCCCCTCCCTGCTGTCCTGTCCCCTGCCCTAGTCTGGGAATATCTCCCGAGGCAGGAGGGCATCGATTCCGCGGGAGGTCAGGCAGAGCTGGCTCTGCTGGAGATGCCGGTGGTTTTTTGCCCGGTGTCCCACGGGGACGAGCAGGGTGGTGGAGGCTCGGGGTCACACACGAGCACGCTGCCCTGTGCCACGTGTTCCCCATGGATCCGCTGCCTAAAGCCATCCTGGGAGAGGTGTAAATCTCCCTGTATTTGCAAACAGCATTAGGGGATTACCTGGGTGGGCGGATGGGGGGGAATCCTCACCCCGCTGCCCCTTGGCACAGTGTGGGACTTACCTTGGGTCCCTCGTCCTGCCAACCCCACTGTCCTGCAATGCCCCATCCCAAAAAGACTTTGCTGCAAGTGCTGACCCTGCCAGGCTGGTGGCACCCACCAGACAGGGTCATGTGGTGCCTGCCCCATCCTGAAGCCCCAGCTAATCCCAGTTCCAGCACCCCAGCTCCACTTTTACCTCCCGGCACCTCCTAAGACGCTTTGAGGATGATGCCCAATGTGGCCTCTTCCCATCTGCTCTCCAGCCGGGTGGCTGGGGGATGTCCCCAGACAGTGGGATGGGGACCTGCCCATCATCTGTGGGATGGGGTCTGTGTTTACCAGCCCTGGATTGGGCAGCTGGTGATGGGTYCCAAGTAGTGGGATGAGGAGGTGAGGAGCTGGTGTGTGTCCCTGCAGCATGGAACCCCCCAAACCCACAGAACTTTGTCCCCCCGATATTTCCACCAAGGCCCATCACACACTGCTGCCACCACATCTGCTTGTGATGGGGGACGCAGGGGGGACCCCCACCCACCACCACCAATTAAGCTTGGGGCTGCCCGCACTGGGACGCCCACAGACCCGCCAGTTTTGTGGGATTTTCAGTGGAGCCAGGGAGGGGGGGATGTTTCGGGCTCATCTCCAAAAGAAACGTTTATGTTGGGGGAGAGCGGGAGGGGGGAGAAGAAAAGCGTCATTCATCAGCGTTCGGAAAAAGGGAAATCGTATTAGAGGCGGAGGCAGCGATTGCAGATAAGAGCCGCTCTCGCCAGATTACTCCAACTTTAATACAGGCCAGGAAAGCCCGGAGCAGTCAGCGCCTCGCTCCCCACTGTGCCATGAAACCCTCCTCTACCTCAGGACAGCCCAAAACTTCCCTCTCCGGAGGTTCAGCCACCACAGACGGCCACGGCTGCGCCCCACAGAGAGGCAGGGACATTTGTGGGGTGTCCCACCCCTCCAGACCCCCTTTTGCCGCCCCATCTGTGACTCACTTTTCGTAGTCGACGTTATCCTTGTCGCAGCGCGTGTCCTTGTGCTTCTCCCAGTCCTTGCCATGCTTGCAGGTGGTGAGGGAGATGATGTCCTTCCCGTTGTGGATGTGGTGCAGCGCGTTCCGGGTGCCGGAGCCGATGCCAGTCAGGTACCGCTTCCCCTTGAACACCAACAGGTATTTCTTTTTGGGGGGGACCGAGTCCCGGTACAGCCAGCCCCTCTCCCCGCCGCGCTGCGGGTGGTCCTTGGGGAAGAGAGGGATGGAGACGTCGAAGCCGGGCCGGAAGCTCTCGGTGTCGAAGCTGGCTTTGGCCAGGATGGCCTGGCCGATGTCGAAGCCCAGGTCCCCGGTGTAGTTGGGCCAGGTGCCCGAGTAGAGGTTGAAGATGAGGTGGTTCCGGCCGCCATTCCAGAGCGGGAAGCCGCGGATTTTCTCATCCACGTTCCGGACGTACTGGCCCGAGAGGTGGTCGCGGTCCAGGGTGTCGATGCCCAGGATGAACAGGCAGGCTTCCTCGGGGTTCGGGGTGTGGTAGCGGGAGCGCTCGATGGAGCTGAGGATTTTGCCATAGCTCTCCGAGACGGGCTGGTCCCGCTCCTGGGGGTAGGTGAAGACCTTGAAGCCGTGCTTCTCGCACCGGGAGAGGTCGAAGCAGGTCTCCATCCGGCATCGGCTGCTCTTGTAGACGTTCAGCCAYGCCGCCCGCCGCTCCCGGGGGGACGGCAGGGAAGGGTCCCCATCGCTCTGGAGCTCCTCGGGGTCCGCAAAGTTCTTGAGGAGGGACCGATCCGTCCAGTGGGGCCAGTTCCTCCGGGCTTTGGTTTTCCTCCCTGAGAAGAAAGCGAAACGGCGCAGCTGGTCCCCTCCAAAGAAGAAAAGCAGGAGGCAAGAGGCAAGGAAAGTCAGGAAAATGTATTTCTTCCTGGTCTGCATAGGTTCACACGCTCATCGGGCTCAGATGGGTGCCAGAGTCTGGTCAAAAGGTCAATGTCCCAAACCCCAAATGGGTGGTGGGACAGCTCCTGGCCCCAGGTATTGTCCCGTGCCCTTGCAGTCTGTGACAAATCCCACTCGCTGCCCCCTCTGCCCAGGGCTGTGCTGGTTTTTCGGGACTGTCCTGGTGTCCGTCAGCGGAGCAGAGTCCGGTGCCCCGGTGTCCCAGCCGCTCACTTCTTCGGGCCCCCGAGCCGCGACAATGACATTTCCATCGCCCGGCCCAGCTTCAAATCCCTGGAGAAAGGGAGAGGTCGCGCAGTCACCGTCCTGTCGCCGCCAACCGTGTCACCGCAAGCGGCTCCACACATCCCTGCGGCGGGACCCCCCTCCCCAGTCTCCTTGGGAATAAAACCCTGGGAATAAACCCTCCCGCTGCCACCGGAGCCCCCTCCCTCCAACCTGCTCCTTCTCTGCCCGGTGCCCCCGTTACCTTCGGGGACACGCTGCCCCGGGTGGGTGTCGGGCCGCCGTGTCCCGGAGTCCCGATCGCCGGCTGCCCGCGGCCCCGGGCTGCATCCCCGGCCAGCGAAGGCGGCGGAGCAGCCGCCGAGCCGCCCCGCCGGGCTCCCGGTGCGCGGCCGCGCGGAGGAGCCGCTCCCGGGGCTGGGGCGCCGGGCGTGTGCGTCCCCCTGGTCACCTTGTCCGTCTGTCCCTGCGCTGGGCTCTCCGTTCCCGTGTCCCCTCGGCTGCCTGTGCAAGACCCCGGCTGCCCGTACCCCTCGTGGCTGCCTGTCCTCCTGTTCCTCCGCGGGGCTGGCTGTCCCCTGTCCGTCTGTCTGTCCCCTCCGGGGTTAGCTGTCCCCCTGTCCCCTGTTCCCCGCGGAGCTGGCTGTCCCCTGTCCGTCTGTCCCGCCCCACGCTGGCTGTCCCCTGTCCGTCTGGCTGTCCCTCCGGGACTGGCAGTCCCTTGTCCCCTCCCAGAGCTGTCTGTCCCTCGTCCGTCCGTCTGTCTGTCCCGCTCCGGGCTGGCTGTCCCTCGTCCCTCCCCGGGGCTGGCTGTCCCCCGTCCCCACCCGGGGCTGGCTGTGCCCTGTCCCCTCCCGGAGCTGACCGTGCCCTGTCCGTCTGTCAGTGCCCGCGGGGCTGGCTGTCCCCCTGTCCCCCGTCCCTGTCCCTGTCCCTGTCCCTGTCCCTGTCCGGCCGGTCCCGGGGGTCCCTCGTCCCCCCCCGCGCCCCCCGTGCCCCCCCCGCCCGCATCTGTTACTCCGCGGCCTGGCCCCGCCCCCGACACGGCGTTTGGTCACGCCCACTCTGCCCCCATTGGCTGTGAGCTCTCGGAGTGGGCGTTGTCAGGAGCAGCCCCGCCCCGCCGCGCGCTCCCATTGGCCGCGCCCACGTGGGACAGGGGAACCCCGCGCGCGCCGGGGGGTCCCGGGGGGGTCGGGTCTGCGCGGGCACCGACCCCGGACCGTGTCCCCATGTCCCCCCTGTCCCCCCTATCCCCGTGTCCCCATGTCCCCATGTCCCCCCCGTCCCTGCGCTGCCCTGCCCCCCGTCCCCCTGTCCCCGTGACCCCCGTGATCCCGTGTCCCTGTGTCCCCCCTGTCCCTGTGTCCCCCTATCCCCGTGTCCCCATGTCTCCAGTGACCCCGAGGTCTCGGCTCCCAGCCCCTCTGCGCCCCGGGGGATCCCTAAAGGGACGTGGTAGTTACAGGGCAGTGATGGGGTTGTGGAGCAGCCATCGGGAGCAGGGACAGAAACACACCTGAAGCCACCTCCACCAGTGACACCTCTGGGTTCCAGCGACCCCCGGGCTCCAAGGACACCCCCAGGGTTCGATGACACCCCAGGTGATCCCCAGGCAGGGTCAGGAGGGACGAGCCCTTCTGCATCCTGGCAAAGTCAATGCCAGCTCCCAACACGGCCATGCCCAGGGCCCAGGGACTGTGGGATTTACCCTCTTAGGAGGCAGAGATGGGGGTCCCAGCCCGGCCTGATCCCCCAAATCCGAATGAGATCTCTTGGTGGGGTGACAGGAACAGGAGCCAAGCGGGAATATGGGCTGAGTTCATCCCTTTAAAGAAGGTCCCTATGACCTCTGTGTGAGCCCAGTGTGGGGGTCCCCAGTGACACCCACACAACCAGGACCCCAGAGATTCACCAGTGGGACCCCCACAGTCCTGCTGGGCTCAATTTGAGGCAAGAGCAGGAYGGCCCCAAGCAGCCGAGTCTACACCCACCACCTCCAGCCAGGACCCTCTCCCGGGGTGGCTTTGCCGGGGTTATCTGGGGGTGCTGGCGGGGCTGACCCCATTCCGGGGAGCCGGGCGTGGGCTGGGGCGGGCAGCAGGCGCAGGTCGGGGCTCGTCTCTCCCACCCCGTCCCGGCATCCCCGGCCGCAGCAGCGCCCTCCGCCCTGCCCCGCCGGCCGGGCAAGCCGGGGCCCGACGGAGCGCTGGATCCCGGCCATGGGTGTGACAGCCCGGCCAGCCTCGGCCTGCGGGCGGATCGATCTCCGGGGGGCTGTGCCGGGGTCCCCTCTCCCTGCCCCAGACCCAGGGACCCGGGGGACACAGACGGTGACAATCCCAGGACTCCATCCAGCACCCAGCCCGTGCCTCAGTTTCCCCCGGCCCCCCAGGGGAGGCTGGCGTGGGGCTGCGTGGGTGGGAGCTTGGTAGAGACGTTTTTTACGAAATCTTTGGATATTTATTTGCCAGCCTGGCTGTCTCGGCCCCGCAGGGAATTAATCCCTGGCCGCAGAGGGGATTACTGGGGACCCGRGGCCGCTTTAGCCGCAGAAAGCCGATTAAGCGAAGGACAGGGAACGTGGGGATGGGCAGCGACAGCCCCAGAGCACCGCTGGCCTCTGGGGGGGACGAGGGGACAGTCCTGGGGGCAGGAACCCCGCTGGGGGCAGACAGGGACAGGGCAGCCCTGGGCTTGGGGTGCTGCCCATGGGCACAGCCCCCACAGCCCCCTATGGAGGGGCCGCGGCTGGGGTTGGGCCCTGAACTGGGGGCACTGGGAGCTGTGATTTTTCACTGGTGACACTGGGAGCTGTGTCCTGGTGACACTGGGAGCTGGGGTTTTGCACTGGTGACACTGGGAGCGGTGCCCTGGACTGGTGGCTACTGGGAGCTGTAGTCCACGAGCACGGGAGGCACTGGGAGCTGTAGGGCAGAGTACACTGGGGCGTGCTGGGAGCTGGGACCCGGTGTACTGGTGTGTGCGGGGGGGGCACTGGGAAGGGGGATACTGGGGGATACGGGGCGCTGGGGAGGTTGTTGCTGGGAGCTGGGAGGGCACAGAGGGAAACTTGGAGCTGGGAGAGCCCTGGAAGCTTGGGAGGGGCACTGAGGGCTGCAGTGGGAGCTCTTGGGGAGCACTGGGAGCTGCGGGGGTGGGGGCACTGGGAACTGGGGTGTAGCTGGGGGCACTGGGAGCTGCTGGGGGCACTGGGAGCTGCGGGGAGCAGTGGGAACGGGGGGGGGGGCAACTGGGAACTGGAACGGAGCTGGGGGGCACTGGAAACTGGGAGGAGCACCGGGAGCTGGCGGTCACTGGGAACTGGGGGACTCCTGGGAGCTGCGATGGTGACTGGGGGCGCTGGGGGGAGCGCTGGGAGCCGCAGGGAGGGCGCTGGGAAGCGGGCACTGGGAAGCACTGGGATCTGTAGTCCAGCGGCGCATCCTGGGAGGTGTAGTCCGGGCTCCCAGCGCATACTGGGAGCTGTGGTCCCGGGCCAGGGCCATGCTGGGAGCTGTGGTTCCGCAGCCCCGGGCGCTGCTGGACGCTGTAGTTCTGCACTGGGGGGGTGCAGGGTCCCGTCCCCCCGTGGGCCCGGGGGCTCCCGTGGGTGCCAGCCCCGCGCTGACCCCTCTGCAGTGTCCTGCCTCCCCCAGCCCTCTGTCCCCGAGGGAGGACAGGACCCTCTGCAGGGTGGCCGTGGGGCAGCCCCACGATCCCGCTCCGGCAGCTCCGGGGAGAGGAACGGGGGGGTTCCATCCCTGAGCGGTCCCGAGGGGATGTGCGCGTGGGAACTCGAGGAGAGGGGAGGAACTGGGAGTCGCTGGGTTTGCTGGGGGCTGCCCGGGGTCTCGGCAGTGGGAGAGGGGTGGGGGAAGGAGGAGGGAGTGAGTGGAGGTCCCTGGGGTGGGGRACGGACACTGACCCCGTGTCTGTGCCCAGGCTCGGCTGTGGCAGCATGGGGGGAACGCTGGCCCTGCCCCCGGGGAAGGGACCCCACCAGGTGGGCTGCACGGATGTCATGGTGGGCCACACGCGGCAGGTACGGGGACAGGGATGGGGACARGGATAAGGATGGGGGCAGGGACAGGCTTCCCTGCAGAGCAGGGTGGCTGCAGCCAGCTGGTTTCACTGGAGGACGTGGCCACCACCCTCTGTGCTGTCCCCACTGCGTCCCCCTTCCCTGTCTCCCTCAGGGGCTCTTCCTTCGCCTCTTCTACCCCTGCCTGCCCGGGCCGGGGGCCGCGGAGCCGCTCTGGATCCCACGCTCCGAGTACTGCGGGGGCCTGGCCGAGGTCACCCTCGGCCGCCGCTGGTGCTCGGCCCTGCTCAGCATCGCCATCGGTGAGGGGGGACATCCCCACCCTGGGGGCTCCCTGTTCCTTAGGGATCACTCCCTGAGTGGGAGGTTCCTTAGGGACCCCCTCCCCGGGTGGGATTCAAGCCCATCCCCTGTGCCTGGGTGGATGCTGCAGGCAGAGCTGCGTCTGAGCAGGGACCTGCAGCAGCAGCAGCAGCACCCACTGCCAGTGTCCCCCCCTTTCCTGGGGGTTTCTCCTCCCCACAGGCTCCTGCAAAGTCCCAGTGAGCTGGAATGGACCTTTCAAACCCYGCAGCAACGGGTACCCCCTAGTCATCTTCTCCCACGGCCTGGGAGCCTTTAGGTAGGGTGAGCCCTGAGGGTCAGCAGGGTTGAGGGGGCTGAGCCCCTTCCTAAGGCTGGGACAGGGATGTGGGGGGCCCTCCGTGGCCCTGCTTGGACCTGCCCTCACCCCCCTCCTCCCATCTCCCTTCCAGGACCTTGTACTCCTCGGTCTGCACGGAGTTGGCGTCCTGGGGCTTCGTGGTGGCGGCGCTGGAGCACAGGTGGGTGCCCAGGTCCCCGCCAGATTCATGCCGAGGCAGGTGGGACATCACGGCCCAGAGGGGAGCTGCCGGCGACCCCTTCCCTCCTGCCCCCAACAGGGACCACTCTGCTGCCACCACCTATTTCTGCACGGCAGCGGCCGGGACAGAGGAGTGGATCCCCTTCCAACGGGTGCCCCAAGGGCAGAAGGAGTTTTATTTCCGAAACAAGCAGGTACCAGGCCGGGGGGTTCAGGGTGTGAAATCTCTCCTGCAAGCCCAGCTGGCCCTGCATCCCTGGGGATGCTCTTCCCAATCCCGTGCTGCCGCTGTGCTGGGGCTGAGCTTTCTCCTTGGAGATGAGAAAAATCTGCTCAACCTGTTTCTCTCTGTTTCCTGGGGTCCGTCTGTCCAGCTCCAGCTGACCCTGGCAGGAGCCAGGCTGGGCTTTGCCATGTCCCTGGACATTGTCCCCCACACCCCGGGGAGAACGGGACTYGGTGCCCAGCCCAGCTCCGCACCGGCTGCTGGGTTTGTTCCCRCTCGGATTTTTGTCTCTCCGGGATTATCCTGGACAGCTGCTTGCTGGGGAGCAGGGAGGTTTCCTGCTGAGCCAAGTTCCCCCCCCTCTGTTTGTTTCTGCCTCATTTAAAAGGACAGCAGCAAGTGAAGATTAGTCGTGGAAAAGCTCTCTAGGAACGGAGGTGCTTTTGGCAGCCTTGAATCACCTCCAGCCCATTATTTCTGTGTGTGCTCTGTCTCACGGCACATTGCACAGAAAAGGGAAACGGTTTTCCTGGGCCCATGAGCAGAAACATTGAGGGAGAAGGAGAAATGAATGATAAATAGAAGGAAATAGTTGCCAGGTCAATCTCCATTCCAGCATTTTCTGTGTTAGAGGGAGCAGGAGAGAGGTTTTCGTTGGAGTTTTTTGTCACTTGTCACCTTAAATGAGCCCAGACTCCAGCACTGTTGTCCTTAGGGGAGCAGAGGACATGGCCCCAGAGTGGCTGCAAGTCAGAGTGCCCTCTTCTTGAATTGTTTGGGCTTTTGGAATGCTCCTGGATGGAGCCCCTGAGCTGGGTTTTAGGGGGACACCCAGGTTTGCTCCTGGGATAGGGGGTCTGGGGTCCCTGGGGGGGTTTGGAGCAGTGGTGGCTGGGCCAGGGGGCAGCTGGKGAGAATCCTGGGCTCTCCCTCCCCTGCTTCCTCCTCTGAGCAGAGGCTCTTGCTCATCTCCAGCCATCTGTGCTACCAGATTAACCGAATTAAAAACAAACAACCCGAAGAAACCATTCCAATAAATCCACTGTATCCCTGTGGGAGCCGCAGTGCCGCAGCCTCGCGCCTGCTTTGGCGTTTGTTCCAGTTCAGGGAAAGCCCCTTCGGAGAGAGGCACTGGAGGAACCAGCCTGGGTGGGCACTGGGGGGAAGATCTGACCCCAGTTTGTGGGTTGGAGGAGCTGGGTTTACCAGGGAAGGGACAACTCTGCTCCAGGTTCACCAGAGAGCGCAGGAATGCGTGCGGGCGCTCCGGCTCTTCCAGGACATCTCCCGTGGGAATTCTGTCCCAAACATCCTTCACCAGGACTGGGATCTCTCCGTGCTGAAGGTAAGTGGGTCTGGCTGTGGGGGGCTCTGGGTGCCCCTTGGTGGCAGGATCAGTCCTTGCTGCCTGAGACTTTTCCTCCTGGGGCAAGAAGGGTCCGTGCAGACCCTTCCACCTCTCGGCTTCTTGGAGCCTCTCTTCCCCTCTCCTCCCCTGTGGACACCGGGGAGCCAGGTCCCGTCACACCAGCAGTGGGACATGGCATTTTCCCCCCTTGCAGTGGGACTTTGCTGATCTTCCCTTGGCTTTTTCTTCGCTAATTAGCGACCTCCAGCAGCGAGGTTTGGGCTCAGCCTCCTCAGCCCTCTCCTTTTTGCAGGGCAGCCTTGATCTGACCAAGGTGGCCGTCATGGGCCATTCCTTCGGGGGGGTGACAGCGGTGCTGGCCCTGGTGAAAGAGCCCAGCTTCAGGTAAGGCACGGCAGGGACGAGGAGCTGCGGAGGCTCCGGGGACTCGGGGCTCATCCCGGTGGGAAGGGGAGCCGTGGCGGGTGCCTGTCCTGCTCCAGGTGTGCCGTGGCTCTGGACGCCTGGATGTTCCCTCTGGAGAACCTGCTGTACCCGGAGGTGCCCAAGCCCGTGCTCTTCATCAACACCGAGAAGTTCCAGACTCCGGAGAGCGTTGCCAAAATGAAGAGGCTGAGCTCCAGAAACAGCCAGACGAGGATTGTGACCGTGCTGTGAGTCCGGGGCTGGGGCACCCACCCACCGGCGTGTCCCAGCGGGAGAAGCTCTGGGTTCTGAGGCACATCCCACTGATGCTCATCCCTCCCTGCCCAGGGGAACCGTGCACGAGAGCCAGACCGACTTCGCCTTCCTCCCCGGGATGCTCTTCAGCCGCGTCTTCGGCTCGAGGGGGACCCTGGACCCCCACAAGGCTCTGGCCATCACCAGCCGGGCAGCTCTGGCCTTCCTGCAGAGGCACCTCGGTACGGCCCAGGGTGGGGGAGCAGGGTGGGGGCTCGGGGGGGCACGAGAGCTCCCCAGTTTGGGGGGGCTGTGGGGCGGCTGCTCCTCCCGGGGCTTGGGGCTGGTGCTTCCCAAAGCACGGGGATCCAGTGGCTGCTCCTCCGTGGCTCCTGGACTGGGGCTGGGGAGGTTGTGGTAACCCTGTGACCTGGAGGTGAGGCTGAGCTGACCCTGTCACCATCTGTGCGCCGTGCAGAGCTGGAGGAGGAGTTTGGTCAGTGGGATGAGCTCCTGGAAGGCGTCGGGGACTCGGTGGTTCCCGATGCGCCGTTCTGCCGCTCCAACYTGTGACTGCTCCGGGGTCACTGCTGGGAGCTGGGTGCTGGGAAAGTGACTCCTTCCTGCCCAGAATGGAGGAGCCAGGAGGGGCAGGAGGACCCCTGAGGAGAGCAGGACCTGGGGACTGTGCTCGTGGGGTGTCTGGTGAGTGAGGTGCTCAGGGATGGGCCAGGAGAGCCCTCCCTGCTCATGTGCCTGCACTGGGGGCTGTGGGGCTGAGGGAATAAAACCCCCAGGGATAAAGACTGAGTTGGCTGTCGTAGAATAATGAAATCACAGAGTGGCTTGGGTTGGAAGGGCCTTTAAAGCCCATCCAGTCCCACCCCTGCCATGGGCAGGGACACCTTCCGCTATCCCAGGTTGCTCCAAGCCCCATCCAGTCTGGCCTTGGACACTTCCAGGGGTGGGGCAGCCACAGCTTCTYTGGGCAACCTGTGCCAGGGCCTCYCCACTGTCACTGTCACACGAGGTGCCATCCTTCCTGCTCACGGGGTAGGTGGCATCGGTCCCTCGCTGGGCCTAGCTGGGTCTGCTGCAGCTGGGCCACATCTGGCAGGAGCAGGCAGGAGGGCTTGGCTGTGGGTTTAGGGTGGTTCAGCCACGGCTGAAGGAGATGCAGCACCAGGGCTCCAAGCACGAAGGTAAGGAAAATCCCATCATTGTCCTGGAGAGCTGGGCAGATGGCTGACTCCACGCCTCAGCTCTGCAGGGGGAGAGGAGGAGGATGGCTTTCAGCAGGCTGCCTGGAAGGAGGAGTCTCTGAGCACCCCAGCAGCACAGGGATGTGGGATGGGGACTGAGATCGGCCTCGGGGATGGGAGGAAAACAGCCCAGCCTGGCTGAGCAGCGTGAACAGCAATGCTGCTGCGAACAGGGACGTGTTGGCAGTGGGAATAAAGCATTTTGGAAGTACCTACAGCACATCCCTGGGTCACACCAGAGAGGTCAGAGCAAGGAGTGCTCTTTGAGGTGGATCCAGTCCTCAGCCATCCCGAGGAAGGGCTGGAGCTGGTGGAGCTGCATGGATTTGCCCCACCAGAGCCCCTYCCCGGGGTCCTGGCAGGCTCCGTGGTGGGAGAGGCAGCGGGATCCTGGACACCCCGCCTCGGCAGCTGCCGGGAGCATCCAGGCTCCTGCCACACCATCTGCCTCTGCATTGTCCCYGCCGTGGTGCAGCATTCCTGGGGGATGCCCGGGAGGGAGGGCCAGCTCCAGCCTCTGCCATCCCAGGGGGGAGCTGCAGACGGCAGTGGGTGACAGGAGTGCCGGCAAAGCCCTTTCCCAGGGGAAGAAGGGAAGGGAAAAGCAGCATCTCGCTCCTCCAGTGCCTGAGTTATTTGTGTCACCGTGACGGCCACGTCCTCACCTCCCAGCCACGCTGAGTGAAGGACAAGCCCTGGGGCTGAGGATGCTCCAGGATGCTCTGGGATGGCCTCGGGGGAAGGCACAGCACCTGCAGCCGCAGAGGGGACATCCCTCAGCAGAGGTGACATCCTTCAGCTGGGGGGACATCCAGCAGACAGGACACCCTGCAGCAGACAGGACATCATCTTTCAATGTCTCCTCCACTCCCCAGTGACACACAAAGGACTGATGTGAACAGCACCACCAGACCCCGCTGCTTTGAAGGCTTCCCGACAATTATTTTTAAATGTTTTACACCCGACCCGCCGTTCCCAGCCCGGGGCTCAGGCTGGGCTGTGGCAGCCCGCGGGGACAGGGCTGTGCCGCGGCGCTGGGGGTGGGTGGGGGACATCCGAGGTCGGTGGATGTGAGGGATCGCGCGGCTGAGCCGGGGGGGACGGGCAGAGCCCGTCAGGTGCCGCCGTAACAGTGAGAGACGGTGACTGGTGCAGGAATCAAATCCCATTTTGCTCCCGGCTCGGCGCTGGCGGCCCCGGGGGAGCAGCCCGGCGGTGGCACAGCTCAGACAGGCTGGGAATTCTGCGGGGCTCTTATGTAAAGGCTTTCGGAAGGGGGTGGCACAAACCGACTCAGCTCGCAGGGGGACTCTGGCATTCCTTAACCCTTCGGTTTCTGGGGAAGCTGCTCATTCCGGTCCCCGGTGCCTGCGGAGCTGGGGCGGCAGGGATGCAGGCAGCGATCCTTCTCTCTGGCCGCACATCCCTTCGCTCCCCGCTCCWGAGCTGGCCACCACCCACATTCCCGATTGGTTTTGTGCCTCTGAAGAAAAATCCTGCCAGAAAAGAGCTCAAAAAAGCCCTGGGGCTGCTTGGGCTGGGCAGACACCCTCCTCCCTCTGCTCCACCGGCCTCTCTCTGCTTTCTGTGGGATGTGATGGTGCAGGAGCCCTCACAGGGCATCCTCCTAATTCACTGACTCACCGCATCTGCTTTGAAATCCAGCCCGGAGCCATCTCTTCGCTCGGGCTGCCTCCCAAGCAGAGCTTGGCTCCGCATCTCCATTCCGAGCTGCAGCCCCGGGGCCGGGGGCAGCGGCCGGGGGAGATGCGGCACAGATCCCGGCGGAGCACACCGGGAAGGTGCTTTCCCTGGCGTGTTTTCCCTGGCGTGGTTCGATCCCAGCCCCACGCAGCCGCTGGGATGGGGGAGAGACTCGGAAAGCTGAGGAAAGCTGTGGGTTGAGATGGAGACGGTTTAATAGGGAAAGCAAAAGCTGTGTGTGCAAGCAGGGGGAAGGCAGGGATTCATTCCCCACTCCCCGTGGGCAGGCAGGGGGTCAGCCACTGCCTGATGGTGACTTGGGAAGACAAACCCATCACTCCCAATGTTCCCCCCTTCATCCTTCTTCCTCCTGGTTTACATCCTGAGCATGGTCTGGRATATCCCTGGGGTCATTTGGGGTCAGCTGTCCTGGCTGTGTCCCCTCCAGACTTCCCCTGCAGCCCCAGCCTGGTCCCTGGGGGTAACGCGAGGAGCAGAAAAGGCCTTGACGCTGCTCAAAGGCTGCTCAGAGACAACAAAACATCTTTGTGTTATCAGCCCTGTGTTCAGCACAAACCCAAACACAGCCCCAGCCCGGCCATTGCARCGACATTAACTCTGCCCCTGCCAAAACCCAGCACATTCCCACGTGGGATTGCTGGGATTGCTTTGCTGGGCCTGGGACATGGGAAAGGAAGGGGCTGGGAGAGCTCTGCTGGAGCTGGTGCTTCCCAGGCAGGGACTGAGCATCATTCCCAGTGACAGGACGGGTGTCCTGGGCTACTCCACGCTGCCTGTGCCCCACTGGGAGGTTTCCTGGCAAAAAGCAGGAGTTACAGGTTATCCCAGGATATGATCTGCCTCCAGCACCAGCTTTGGGCTGCCGTGTCCTTCCAGCGCAGAGGTTTGGGTTGGAATGGGAAGCGGTGGGTTTTACACCCCTAAATCCAGATGGATTTTGTCTCTCAGGGATGTGGGAARGAAACACTGACCCCGTTACATCGGGAGTTGGCCCCGGGAGCAGCCACCTGCAGGTTGGCAGCCCAGCCACCCCCTGCCCCGGGGGGGTGTTGGAAGGATTCCCTTCCAGCCAAGCATTCCAGCRTGTCTGCCCTGCTTCAATATTCAAACCGGTGGCTTTAAAAATAAAAAAAAAAAACCCAAACCAAAACAAAACCCGCTGCCCATTGATATTCCCCTCACAGCTGTGCTGGCAGCATGGCTGGGGTATGAATGGACACATTCCTTTTCCCCACGGCTTATCTCCGCTCTCCCACCGGCCTCAAATCCAAAGCTTCCCACTCCCGGGGCTGAAATCCCACAGAGTCAGCACAGCCCTGGCTCCGAGCTCCTCACATCCCAGAGCTGAGAGTCTCCTTCTCCTGCTCCCCACCCCCAGCTCGTCCTCCCTCCTGGGCAGCCCCTTCCAGCCCGCAGATCCCTGCACACCCGAGCCCAGCCCCAGCCCTGCCGCAGCCTCTGCTGCCATTTACAGAAAACCTCATTTGCTCAATTGGAGCTTCCCTGTTGATTTAATTAATGCAAATCYAGACACGTGTTAAACCTGCTTGTAATTACCGTGACGCTCTCCTGGTTTTTGGTGGGTTTTCTTTTTCCTTTTTCTTGTGTTTTTAAGGAAAATTGTAAGGCCTGGATTTGCAGCAGCCCATGGAGGTGCAGGGCCCTTCCCGCTGAGCCCGGTGGGAGCAGTGGGATCACACGAGCTCTGGTAGCTCAGCGTCCAGCCCCGAAGACCAGCGAGGATCAGGTGCAGTGCTGACCCAACCCCAAACCCAGGCAGCACCTCCTTGAGCAGAATTCCCTAGATCCCTTTGAGTGGTGAGTATACCCCTGCTTTCGTGTTGTTTTTTTCCAATCAAAACTGCTCTGGGTGAAATTCCCAAGGAAAATGATGTTTCTTGCTCTCCGAAGCACATTTTTATCATCTCATCCCTGAGCTGAGGATGCTCCCAGTCACGAGGGATTCAGCTCCACGTTGTCACCTTCCCAAGTTCCTCCCACGCTGGGCTCTGGGGCAGGACAGACCCTTGGGATCCGGAGCTGCAGCTCCGAGCTGCAGGCGCAGTGCTCGCCCCGTTCCCTGCCCTCCAAACTGCCACACCGCGGGCCAGGAGGGCTCCTGTTCCCTCAGCCAGATCATCAAGACGATTTTGAGGGCACAATTGGTTTTTCCAGCAGTTTTCCCTCTGCAACAGAAACCCCATTTCAGGCGGGAGCTGTCCCTTGCTAACCCAGAGGTGATTCCTGAATAAACAGGGGGGAAAAAGGACTGAGGGGGGAAATTGAGGGAGAGAAGAGGCTGTGTGAGGTCTCTCTACTCTGAAAAAGACACTGAGACAGATTGAAATGATGCATTTTGGTCCGGATCCAGCTTTCCCCCATGTTAGGAAGGACAGGCTGAGCTCAGCCCGTGGATGCCAGCTCCTGCCTTGCACCCCAGCATGATGCAAAGTGGGGAGCTGGGTGAGGAGGGGACCCCAAATCCTCCTCTTTAACCCTTTAGCTCATATTTTCACCCCAGACTGGGGTGCTGAGACTGTCAACACCCCTCCCTGGGTGACACAATGAGCCCCCAAACCCCTTCAGGCTGTCTCACCCCCTCGTGTCGATCCCGACCCTCTGACAACGTTCATCACACAAGGCCTTGGCTGGGGTTTGTTTTGGGGGTTGTTTTTAATTTAATTTAATTAAAACAAAGCCCCTGTGTTGCCCATCACACGAGGGTGTCTCTCAGGGCGTTGATTTTGGCGTAGAGCAGCAGATTGCTGGTTTATTGTACAAAAGATGGATGTTTTTCCACTAGAAAGTCTGGCTTTGTCTGCTCTCTCAGCCACAGTGGATGTGTCAGGTCCTTTTGTCTTTTAATTTATATATTGATCTATCACGGGCTCAAATTACTGGGGCGAAAAAGGGATCAAACAGCACGGAGCAAATGTTAAGTGCAGGTATTGTTTCCRTGCTGGTATTGCTGAGATTCCAGGGGAAGGCAGCAGGAATTAACCCATTTTGAGGCAGAATTGTCAGTGGAGACGGGAGGGGAGCTGCTCATTGTCCTGAGAGGATCTAAAATGTGGAAAAACAGATCTGGACTGAAGTCCAAAGGTGCCATAAAACCCCCCCTGAGCTGTTTCCTTGGCTCACAAATCCTGTGGGAAAAGGCCCCCAGTGTCTGATAGATCCCACCCACACACACCTATAGATATTCCACGGAAAAATGAGCTGTGGCTGTTGCTCTGGGCAGGTCGGGATCTCCTGCGTTCCCTGGATGCGGGGAGGGGGGGACACTTCAAAATCCTGCCTTTTGATGGGAATTTCAGCCTTGTGCTGTGGGTCTGAAGGACCCAGGCACTGGAGAACTGCAGACCCACCTGCTCCTGAAAAACAAAACCCTGTTCCCATTCGGCTGTGCGCTGATTTTGCCAGGGAAAYGGCTCTGATTTCAGGGGAATTATTTTCAAGTTTGCCCTTTGTGGGAACAGGCTCGGTCTGGGGGCTGTCACAAGCCCATTCATGTTGTTTATTTGATATTGGGGAAGTCATATTCCTTTAAGAGGATTTCCATCCCTCAACTCCTCCCATCGTGACACTTCCAAGCCACATTTTGTCTTGAAAGGGTGGGAGTATTTTTAACCATATCACGCCAGGGAAGTATTAATAGCACAATGGGCTTGCTGAGCTGCTGGTGGAGCTGAATCCATATTTTAAATTCAAGGAACTAATTAGGAGCTGGGGAATAATTAGTGCTATACCCAGCCTTTCCATCACCCCCCCCGCCCCCCCCACTCCATTTTCAAAGATCCAAAGCGAATGTCTGTGCTGGAATGTTCTGTGGCTGTTGAATATTTTATGGCTGCTCCATGCATTGCTATTCCATGTGGTTGTCAAAATCCCACCGTCTCCTGTGCCGCGTCCCGGCTRAAATGGCTGACTCTGGCACTTTGGGAATCTCATTAGTGCATCTTCTGGTGGCTCACACATGGAAAAACCCCAAACCCTGAACCCTGTTCCTCGTGCTCCCGCCCAGCCCGTGGCTCTGGCAGCACAGTTATTTTTGAACCCTCAGCACTGAGATGTTTACGGCCTTCCTGGAATAGCAGAAGCTCTCGGGTGCTCCATATGGAAATGCAAATTTGGTTTGGAGCAGGAAGGGAAGAGCGGGGAGGATGCAGAGAATGGGCGGAGGAGAGGGGGGAGCAGCGTGAGGAGATCTCCGGGATGGCTCCCAACACTTTTCTGGACGCAGGGCAGGAGGGACCCAGCTCCCACATGGACCTGTCCTTGTGTCTGGCAGGGTAAACACACCTGGATGGATGGGAATGTCCCGCAGGATCTGCTGGGAGGGAACAACCGGCGCTGGAGCCGCACCCGCCCGTGGGAGCGGCTCGGAGCTCCGGRGTGTGAAGTCTCTGCTCTCTAATAATAGTCGGGCTTGTGATGGAGCCTTTCCCTCGCTCCTGCCTCTCCCCAGCCATCTGTTTCCAAGAAACTCGTGGAATTCGTGTCGCCCAGCTCGGAGCTGTGTTTGTCGGAGGGGCAGGGGCAGCTCGCGAAGCTGGGAGCTGGGGGACAGGGCCAGGCGGGAGCCTGAGCGTGGAAATCCTCATTTTCTGAGGGAGCAAAGAATGGAAAACATCCACGGGCAGGCCGGGAAGGGAATTCTGCTGTTCCTGGCCCGGGCTGGGTCAAAGGCAGAACTATTTYGGGGAAACGCCAGCCCCTGCTGCCGCGGGGATGAAGGTGCTCGTGGTGGGGACCCCTGAGCTTATTTTAGGGTCTGTGGCCATTTCAGAGTGTTTGGGACTTTTCTAGGAGGGGAACAGAGCGCTCCTGCAGCCTCCGTCTTAATACCATTAATCTCTCACATTCTTCTTGTGCTCCAGAGCCTTGTCACCCCCATCACCACAGAATTTGGGTGTCACAGGCCCGTGGCTGCRTTTGAAGGGGTGAACGTGACATTTCAGGGTTCTGTTGCCCCAATATCAAAGCAATTAATTAATATTTTCATCCCCGTCGCCACAGGCGCGGTCGCCATCTGTGCCGAGCGCTTTCCCTCGTCTCATTTAAGGGAGGAATTAACAGATTTCCGGCGAATTTCTCAAAAAGCAACCTGTCTGATTCGCAAAAATTAAATTATTTCCAACAGCATGTTGGCAAGTGCAAATTTATTCCGAAGGGAACATTTTCTTAATGGTGTTTTTCAGCATAAATATAGTACCAGCCTAAACACCTCCAGTAAACAAATATCAATTACCTTAAACGTTTCCTGCCTGTGGAAAAGCTTTCATTGTGAGGGAGACACTCCCTCAAAGTCTTGGTTTGTTCTTCAATTCCGTGGGCTCCTCGGCTGCCTTTGGATTAAAATGTGTTTTTATCTGAAGATCAGGAATTTTTAAGGCTGGAAAAAACCTCTAAGATTGAGTTTCATGGATAGGAAGAAATCTTGTAGCTGTTCTCCGAGTTCCTTTTTAATTCCCGTTTCCTCTAGCAGGCTTTCATTAAATCTCTTAAACTCAGGTCAAATAATATATTGGATTTCTAGTTTCAAAATAAACTTTTCTAATTCAGTGCCTGTTGCCAGCCCTACAAACCCTTGCCAGCATCACCAGCCAAGGTGCTCTAAAACATCCTCTGCTTAACAAATAAGYTGTCAGTCCCTCCACCACCACCACTGCTCAAGGCTGGCAATTTAATACTCAGAAACCACATTTTCTTATTGGAGATTAAATATTTTTGCAAGTTAAAAGAGCTGCCGTGGGCTGAGTTGTCACCTACTTATGTCAGTCTCTTTGTGGGGTGTTTTGATAAGCACATCAGAGGGGAAGCTTTAATCTTTGGGCTAAATCTGATCACGTCACGTCCCAAATTCACACGTACCAGGAGTCCTCTGATGAGGCCTGGATTTTTGTGTTCCACCCCGAGCAGGGTGGGCTGAGATGGAGCTGAGGGGCCTGGTGTTTGGATTGTGGTGGGGCCGAGTCCCCCTGGAGCACTGGCAGGGGCTGCCAGTGGCACGAGGGCAACGATTCGAAGTGGGTGCTGTTATCACCAGCTCAGATCCTCCATAGCCACCGGTCACATTCCTAATTTACAGAGCCTTTGTCCTTCCTGCTCTGGGAATATCTTCTGCAGGTCCTGCTGTGATCCTTTATTTTCCTCAAAATGCATGAATACATTTGGCATAAATTCATCCTGATGTTAGATTTGGGCTTGRAACGGTGTTTTTCTTCTCGAACCTGTTTTGGGGCTAAATGTGACATGTTGGAGGATGTTTCTCCCGCTGCTGCCTGCTCTTTTAGTGGTAAAACTGGAATTAAAGCAAAAGAAAAATGCTTTTGCTTGTGATAAGGAGTCCAGTAGATAAAAACTACCACAGYCACATGCTGGGAGGCTTGAGGAGGGAAGAGTCTGTTTGGAACCGCAGTAAATGTGTCAATAAACACAAATCAAATGCAAATTAAATAAAAGCTTTTCATATACTCCATTCTCCTCGAGATCAGAYGAAAATAAACACCACATAAACAAATGGGGTTTATGAAATGTTCCAAAAATAAAACCACTCTTGCAACAAGGCCAAAAATGGGATGGTTTCTGTGTCTTTCCACCTGCTGGGAGCTGTTATTTCTCTTTGTATCACAACAATGCTCAAAGATTTTGGTTTAAATCAAAACCAGCGGTGGCAGGTGTTGTAAAAGGGTTTGGCAAAGAGTCTCATCCTAAAAGATAGGGCATGGAAAATACCAGAGCTGAGAGCAGATCCCAAATCCTATTCCCAGCTCGTCAATAAGTTGCCTCTTACATAAGACAGTTCTTATCCGAAGGAAATATTTTTGGCTTTAAAGCCAGTCTGCAAAGGMAGGTAAGTTACACTCAGGTCTTTTTTTTTCTTTTTTTTTTTTTTTGCTGCCTTTTTTCCCCCGAAAATAATCTGGGAAGCGCTGGCATGGCTCATGGCTTTATCTCGGCCCGAATCCCTCCTTCAAAAGCTGTAGAGGAAATTTCCTCCTGCTCTCCCCAGGGGTGAGCACTGACCAAAGGCCCTCACACAGGTACGAGACCAACAGCCCCGAGCCCAGGAAGCCTCGTTTCCTCCGGGAAATCCGGAGATCATCCCAGGATAAGCTCATTGATTTGCCTCAAAAGCATTACTATGAAAGCCTCCAACTCACTGTTGAGCTGCAGGGGCGATAATTACTCAATGAAAACGTGAAACACTGGTGGCAGGGGCTCCTGGCTGCTTTCTCTCCCACATTTGATGCCGTTTCCTCCAAGCACTCAAGATGTTTCCTTGGAAAACATGTGTGTTGTGGGTGACACGGATGTGTTTTCCCCGGGATGGAGTCGGGAACTCTGCAGAGCTCCYGGGAGTGACCCCAAAGGGCCGAGCAGCCACCTCAGATTTCAAGTTTTGAGCCTGGGATCCCTTCAACCCCATGAAAAGGTTCTACCACGCAGCTGGAAAATGGCTCTTCCCATGCCCACTCCGGCAGAAGCCTCTCCCAATTCTTGCAGCTCGGCGGCTGGATGTGGTTTCCATGGAAATAGACGTCAGATCAGCAAAAAACAGGGCAAGTGTTTAAAATAATCTCTGTTTTGAAAGCTTTCTGCCTTTCTGTCACAATATTAACCTTCCGCAAGGTAGGATTCCTCTTTTTTTGGTGCAAAATCCTTGGGTTTGAGAGTGTGCACGGCAAGGGGGGGTCCCRGAAAAGTCCTTTTTTTGGGATTGTGGGTGTGGAGGCTGCTGTGCTGGGGCTGCAGCAGAGGATTTTGTTGCGTGTCCCTCTGCCTTTTGTGTGGATTGGCTCTTGGTGTGACTGGAGCGGCTGGAGGGTGGAAACCACCCCGGGAATTGTACGGSATTCATGTGTGTGGAACATGTGGACACGGAGTGGGTTTGTTTAAAGCATGTTTGGGAGTGAAACGGTTCTCTGGGATTGGCAATGGCGTTATCCTGGGAAGGGGGACACTCCCGGGGCAGATCTTTATGGAGCAATTGTGTCCATTCCATGGAATCTGCACCAGTGATGTTTTTCTGGATGTGCGCGGACTCGCTGGTGTCGCCCCAAAGGAGAGGGTGGCCTGGCCCCCAAAACACACTGTGGGSCCACAGACCCTCTTTGGGGTTGTCCTGCGGTGGCTGTGACCAAAGGGACAAGGAGGTCATCTTGATGATGACCAAGAGCCCTGAAGTTATCGTGCCCTGAGGTAACTGGCCCTGGGGTGGCTGTGACCTTAAGCAGGTGACCATGGCTCTGAGGAGACCAAGGCCTCAAGGTAAGAGGCCATGTCTCTGAGGTAGCCGTGGCCATGGCTCTGAGCTGACCGTGGTCCTGAGATGACCATGGTCTTGAGGTGACCACGGTTCTGAGGTGACCAYGYATCTGAGGTGACGATGATCTTGCGGTGAACACGGCTCTGGGTGACCACGGCATTGAGGTGACCATGGCCATGAGGTGACCACGCATCTGAGGTGACGATGATCTTGTTGTGACCATGGCTCTGGGTGACCATGGCGTTGAGGTGACCATGGCCATGAGGTGACCATGGCTCTGGGTGGCCATAGATCTGAGGTGACCATGATCCTGAGGTGACCACGGCTATGGGTGCCCACGGCCATGAGGCGGCCACAGCCCCAAGGTCCGTGCACAGCCTYGGCCATCCCAGCCACAGCTCCACTCCCACCACCCCCTTGTGGGGCTGGACGCCCCCGATGGCAGCACTGGCCCYGACACCCCTCTCCTTCCCACCGCCATGGGGGGAGACACAAAGGGAGTGCCAGCACCTCCGGGGACAGGAGCTGAGTACAGCTGGGGCCCGGGGGGTCCCTGAGGGTCGGGGGACGTCGGGGTTCAGCCCCGCACCCCCTGCCCGGGCCGGGCCGAGCGCGGGGGCCGCCGCCCCCCGGCGGGGGCTGAACTACAACTCCCGGCACGCCCCGCGCGGCGAGGGGTGGGGGGGCTCGGTCGGGGGGGCTCGTGAGTGACGGGGTGGGCGCACGCCCCCCCTCCCCGGCGGGCGGCACGTGCCGGCGGGCTCGGCCAATCGGGGCGGGGCGGGGCGGGTCACGTGCCTTTGTTTGGCGCTTTTGTGCGCGGCGGGGCGGGCGCGAGCGGAGTGTGGCCGGAGCGGCGGCGCGGGCAGGTGGGTGCGCGGCGGGGCCGCCGCGGGGGAGCGGGCACGGGCGGGCCGCGGCCGCGGGGGCTCAACYGCTGTGCCCTGCGCGTCTCGAGAAGGCACAGGGAGGAGGAGAGGGGTGCCGTTGCTCCAGCGGGGTCCGGTGTCTCGTTGGTGCGGTCGGCGGAAGGTCCCGAGGGTGGGTGTCAAGGTGAGGGGGGGCTGCGGGGCGCTCCGCGGGCGCTCGAGGTGGGGGTCGCTTTTGTCCCCGCTCGCAGGCATCGCGTCGCCGCCCGGTTTTGGGGCGTCGCGGTGACAAAAGGAAGGGAGACAATGAGTGGGTTTCCTCGTATGCGTTCGTGTCCCCCCCGCGCCCCGATCGCTAAGGGGAAGGGGGTGTCTATTGTCCCTCAGCGAGGGGCGACGCCCTACCCGCGGCAGCGGCGCCCCCTCCCCTCCCCGCCATTGTTAGTGGGGAAGGGGCGGTGTCCGGGCGACCGCGCCCAGACGCCATCGAGCCGGGGGGACCCTGTCGGAGCCCCGTGTCCCCATGTCGTTGCCCAGCGCTCCCCGTCCCCTTCGCCCCTGAGGGGCTGAGGGGGTGGGGGGGGGGCGGCCCCGCACCTGAGGCGGGGGGCGGCAGGTGCCCGGATGTTGGCGCTGGCCCCGCCCCCTCCCTCGAGCCCCCTCGCGCGGGCGCGCGCGCGCTCTCCCCGGCGGTTTGAATTCGGTGCGGTTGGAGGGGCGGGGGCGGGGCGGGGGCGGGGCCGGCGCCCGCGCCCCGGCGGGGATTGGCCGTTGGCGCGGGGGGGCGGGGCCCGGCGGGCCGGGGGCGCGCGGTCCCAGCGCCGCCCGCTCCGCGCCCCGGCCCCGCCCGGACCCCGCAGCGGCGCCCCCGAAAAAAACCCCTCTTTTCTTTTTTTGTAACGGTTTCCAGACCGTTTGTGCCGTTTTTTACGACGCCTCATTTTAACGAGGTGTCCTGGGCGGTGTGCGCCCTCGCTGTCTGCCGCGGTGTGAAGCATCTGACTTGAGCTGCGCAATTAAACCCGAATTTTAAATGAGCTCGATTGCGCACATTTGAGATCCTTCGGGAGTAGCAGGAATCCTGGCTGTGCTGTCCTGTGGTGCGTCATTTTTTAATTCAGAGGGCTCTTATGTGTGTGTGAGAGCAGTGATATATCCACAGTGCCGTGGTAAAACGGGAGCCTTTGTTTGAGTATCTTAATTACGGTGGAATAAAACAGACTGAAGATGCTTGACTATCATACAGGTCCTGCAACACCAGTAATCCATAACCTCTCCAGTATTCCCGGCACTGTCCATCCGCCCCACAGACTGCCTGGAATCACTGACTGCAGTGACCCACCTGACTGCCTTTTGTTCAGCAGCACTAATTATGTTTAGCAGTTTTTATTGGAAGGAGCAGAATCCCTGTGCTGACTGTTCAAAGGCACATCTCTTTGTTATCCAGGAATCCAACCGACTGACCTTCTCCCAGGCTTGGCTTCTGGAGTCTTATTTCTTGGCCATGGCTACTTCTGGTAGGTATTGTGTGCTAAATGCTCTCGTGTCTTTTTTTTTTTTCTTTTGCCTCTTAATTTCCTCAGAAAAAACTTAAAAATCGAATCTAGTGAAGTAAACTGCCCCCACCAGGCTTTTCTCCCATCTTGGGTGAGGCTCTTGAATCTGGGTGGTTGTGAAAACACCCCAAAAGAGGAGTCTGACAGCAGATGGGCTTCAGCTCCCCGCAGCCRTCTGCTCCCTCGGCAGAGCCGACTGTCACTGCCACATCTCGGGGACCACACGGGTGCAGCTGACACCGTGCAGGGCTGCTGTGCCTGGTGCAGGCTTGGGAGAGAGAGCCCTGCCTGCACATTCCCTAAAATCTGGGCTTAGCTCTTGGCTCTCTCAGGTTTCAGGCAAATGCCTGGAAATCCATCCTCAGATTCGGCATTGGAGAAAGAATGATTTTTAATTTGAACTGATACACTTGTTTTCATGACTTGGGATGTTGAAGGCTAAAATAAAACATCAGGTGCTTGGGTGATGTAGGATCAGGGAAGGTTTGCGAAGAAAATTGCCCCATTTTTGAACAATCTTGCTGTGCTTAAAACAAAACTGAATGCCCTCCCTCAGGGAGCTTCACGGCTGAATTTTACGAGGCTGTCGTTAATGTAACCTGAGCCAGTCCCTGGATAAAATACTCTTTTTTTGGCTTTTTTCCCCACATTCCCAGATATCCAAGTGAAGGAGCTGGAGAAGCGAGCCTCCGGGCAGGCCTTTGAGCTGATCCTCAGTCCCCGCTCGAAAGAAGCCGTGCCAGAATTCCCTCTTTCTCCCCCAAAGAAGAAGGATGTGTCCTTGGAAGAGATTCAGAAGAAGTTGGAAGCGGCAGAGGAGAGACGCAAGGTAAATTTGGAGCAGCTGAGGTGAGCTCTGCTCCACCTGTTCTGTTGGTTTGGTGTTCTGTTTTTAATTGTTGCTTGGGATAAGTGTTTTTTACAGCAAATGGAACTTATTAATGGAATCCCTGAGGCTCTTACGAAGCTTTGTTATGGTCATGGCTTTGATTCCAAACTGATTTTGAAGAAAAACTGGGAGAAAATGTAGCGGAGAAGGGCAGCTCTTTCAGGAAGAAGCTGTTTTTCTTGTCTTTTAGCACCAGAACAGATTAATTTTCTCCTGGAAAATGCAGCAGTGAATCTTTAATGAGAAGTTTGTGAATAAATTGTCTGCCTGATGAAAGATCTRGCTGGGGGTGTAGCCTGGAGCCCTCGATGGTGCCGAGGCTTTGATTGAAGTGAGCCTGACCTGAATCCCAGTGATTCACTGTTCTGAGAAGGGAAAGTCTTCAAGGAAACTTCCATCAGTGTTAACATCAAAAAATCCCAGAAAAAAAACCCATTTAGCAAGATTTGCAAGTAATGACAGAAACTGAGCTTTGCAGGTAGCTGTGGCGGTGGAGTGCAGGTTCGGTGGGTGGGGGAAGCCCCGGGAGCTCTGTTCCTGTTTGCAGCCGAATGGGAGAAAAGCCTGTGAGGAGCTGGGAGCAGCTCCCGTGGCTGTGAGGGTCGCCTGTCCCTCCTCCAAAGCTGCCCCTCTGTTGTGTCAGTCCCACGAGGCAGAGGTGCTGAAGCAGCTGGCCGAGAAGCGAGAGCACGAGAAGGAGGTGCTGCAGAAAGCCATCGAGGAGAACAACAACTTCAGCAAAATGGCAGAGGAGAAGCTGACCCACAAAATGGAAGCCAACAAAGAGAACCGTGAGGCACAAATGGCTGCCAAGCTGGAGCGCTTGAGGGAGAAGGTGGGTGTGGAGCCCCAGGGCCCTGGGAGAGGGAGCTGTCCATGCTCCCTGCTCTGAAAATGGGCTAAAAAAGCTCACATTAACAGCCACGTGAGGAGGGTACTGGGAATAGATGGGTGTCCTTGGGAGTGCTGTGGTGATCTTGTTATCGAATCTGCAACAGGTTTTGCAGAAATGCAGCTCTTTATGAGAGGGATGGATGGAGTTGGAGCAGCCTCTCTCCCCTAAAGCACTGCCCTGCACCCCCACGTCGTGGTTCCGGGTGGGGGTGGGAAGCCTTTCCCAGGAGCCCTGCCTTTCCTGGGATCTCACAGCTCCCTGCTGCTGTCTTCCAGGACAAGCACGTGGAAGAGGTTCGAAAGAACAAAGAAGGCAAAGACCCCGGCGAGGCCGAGACCGACTGACTTGGTTCTGCAGACTGACTCTCCCCCTCCTCCAAATATCCAAAGACTGTACTGGCCAGTGGTTTTATCTTTGGTTTTGGTTCGGTTATATATTTTTTTTTAAGTTCCTAGAAACTGATGTAGAACTGTAAAATTAGATCCAAACTGTACACTTGCTTTGGGGGCTAGAGGGGAGACCTTCC
This sequence comes from Amblyornis subalaris, assembly GCA_018881555.1. NCBI lineage: Eukaryota > Metazoa > Chordata > Aves > Passeriformes > Ptilonorhynchidae > Amblyornis > Amblyornis subalaris. The sequence goes on from JACAXG010000196.1 coordinate 844,718, forward strand.
ATGTGTCACTTTTCTAAAGTGTTGTCTTTCCAGTGTAGCTTTTTCTTCTTGTTGCATCCTTTTCTACGCCACTCGCTCCTGGGTTGATGGCGAGTACTGTATCAGCTCTGTAAGACCTTTGTGCAAGGAATCTGTGGTAACTGTTCCATGCTGAATATCTGTTACACTTCAGAACAAAACTCTCTGACTGTCCCAGTCTGCTAAAATCCTGCTGTAACTGAGTGACTCAATAAAGCTGCACAGTGCTGTTACCCCGAGTTCCTTCTTCAGGGGTCTGGGTGGAGGGAAAGGCCGGGAGCAGCTCCCTGGGCAGGGCTGCTGTGCCCAGAGCCCAGCATTGTCTCCGTGTGACAATCAGAGCTTTGTGTGACACCTCAGCAGTTGTCAGAGGGTTCAGAGCCACCTCCCCGCCCTGGGACACCCCGACAAACGGCCCTTGTTCCCACATGACTGATGCAGCCTGGTTTGGGAAGGGCTCCTGGGGGTGACTCTGCTGCTGAATGGGGACTTGTGTGGCCGAAACCTGCTCCGTGCGGGGAGGGTCAGGCTGCCCAGAGGGGAAGGAATTGTTGTGTTGGTGTCACACGCAGATGTGTCSGGACAGAACACAGCCCTGAGGTGAACTCCTGCCCACAGCCGGATTTTTCTGGCCACTGAGACAGGGATGGGGCTGTACTTGTGCTCTGAGGAAAGATGATTTTTAGGTGGATTTGGTACAAAATTGCTGTGTTGTACCCCAAGGACACTCAGAGCTAGCTGGGCTGCCCTGCAGCACAGCCGAGGCTGCGGTCGGGGTGTGAACAGGCACCCCCTGCCCCCAGCACAGACACCCTGCCCGAGCTGCCCTGGGGATGTGACACTCCTGMCTTCCTCCCTGTCCTTGATCCTGCCTTGGCTCCCAGGTTTGTTTCAGCTTCACACCTGGAGCAGTTGGTGCTGCCCAGGTGACACTCGAGGACGGAAAAGCTGCAGGGAATTGGTTTTTTAAGGGACTCACAGTCCTGGACCAGCTGGGGTTGGATGGAGAAGGAGCCTCAGTTTGGGAAGCTTTCCTGTATCCCACTGGGCGGTTCAGAGCTGTGCTTAACCCGGAGCTGATCCGCAAGAGGAGCRGTGGGATACAGCCCTGGAATGCTGGAGCTGCTCCGTTCCCTAAGGGATTTCCAGAAGTGTTGGTGCTTCCCAGCTCGAGGTAAGAGAGTCTGTGCTGCTCCCTTGTGGGGAGTGATGGGGCGGGTTTGGGGCTTTGGGTGGCTCATCCCGACTTTGTAACCTGAGGACGCGGGGATGGGGTTGGGATCTGCCCGGCCGTGGGGTCAGGCTGTGCCTGGCGGGGTGGGGACACAGGGATGGGGTCAGGGCAGGAAAACAGAGCCGGACTTTGAGACAAGGGCTTGCCGGTGCAGCCAGGAGAGCTCCTGAACACCTGGCCCTGCGTAATGGAGGCTGCAGTGATCCCCGGAGCAGAGCCCATGCACTAAACGAGGCACAATTAGCAATCAAAACCCCCAGATCTTCATTCTACTGTAGCTACCTGCTGAGGACAGACTGCCCCAAATGCTTTGCGGTTTTTTTCTCCCTTCTCTCCAAACGTGGAGGAGGAGAATGGCAGCACTGCCAAACCCCAAATGGCGTTAGAGCCCAGAACGATGCTAAATGTGAGTTTTGGGCTTGCCAGAGCTGTCAGATCTCGGCGCGGGGCCTTCTGTTCCCTCCTCTTCCTTCTGCTTCACGTGTCTRCCGCGCTTGTGCTGAGCTGGGGCTCCGGGGCCAGAGCTGGGGCTGGGGGGGAATTTCGAGGGGTGGGRGGGRGAKKGGGGGGATCGAGGAGGGAGAGGACAGCAGTGACCTGAGAGYGGGGTAAGGGAGGGGAGTTATCAGGRCAGGAAAACAGAACTCAGGGTCTCTTTGGGCAAAGCTGGGCTGGAAACAGGTTCCTTAAAAATAATAATAAAAAAAAGACAAAAAAAAAGAGCTCCGCAGCTTCTTTCCACCTGCAGAGGGAGGGAGGGAGGGATGTGGAGCCGTGTCGGGGGTGCGAAGAGGGGAGCAGCGGCTCGGAGCAGCTCCGAGGGGCTGCGGGGGGACGCGACCCCCGGGACCCGCCCCGGCCCGGGCGGGGGAAGCGGCGGGGCCGGGGCGGGGCGGGACCGGCGGAGGCGTACGCGGCTCGGCCCGGAGGGGTCCGTTCTGCAGGTGCCGGGGCGGGGATGGGGGGCACCGCGCGGGGAAGGGTCCCAGAGCCCTGCTCATCCTCACTCCCACGCGCGGGGGGAGAAATCCCGGGGGAGGGAGAACAATCCTTGGCTGCCCGGGTTGGGCAGGGCTGGGGCTGCGGGGGCTCGGGTGTCTCGGGGGCTCGCTGAGCTGGCGGAAACCCACAGTGAGTTGAAAACGAACGGTATTTGTGCTTTGGGAGGCTTTAGGAGGCTGGGTGCCGCCGCGTGGCGGAGCAAACAGGGATGTAAACAGCCCGGGGGCGAGTCTTTATCATCACAAAAAAATTCAGCGGGAGGGGTGGGTGCTGCCGGGGAAAGGAAACGCTCCGGAGGAAACGCCGGGCGTGTGGGGCAGCGTTATGGACAGCTCGTGGGGATGCGCAGGGCGTCATTTGGAATGCGAGGCAGATGAAGGATTTCCAGGATGTGCTCCCTTCATAACGGAGCGTTGCTCAAGGCTCGATAGCTGGGAAGAGCTCGGCAAATTAAGTCCTGCTCCAACAAGTTCTGGAGGAGCCGAAGTAAACACCGCTCCCCTTCCTGCCTCGTGCTTGGCTGCTCCCCGCTGCCTTTGACACAGCATCTCCCTGCGCAGAACCAGGGGCGCCTTTCCCGCAGGAATTTCTCTCCTGGGAGCCGGAACGGGGTCGGACGCGGCTGGAGCTGAGCCCCCCATCCCCTCCACCTGGGCGGCCTCGGGGGCAGCGGCAGCCCTGGCACTGAGGCAAGTTCTCCGGGCGGTGTTCCCTTCCAAGCTGCCCGTGGAATTTAGGTCAAAACAGCTGAACTTGGGAAGTTCTGCTTTTGCCCATCGCCCTGGCAGGGCCCGGGGCTGTTTCGGTTCAGTGGCGAGTCCGGAAGAGGTTTACGAAGTGAATTTTTCCCTGGCAACCTGAGAATGTCGCAGCTTTCCGGGAGGGTTTAGGGGGCCGAGGGAGGGTCGGGATTGCCCTTTGTGAGGTGCGGCCCCAGCCGGGGGGGCTGTTTGGGATGCGGGGCCTCTTTAACCGCTTGGGAGGTTCAAGAGGTGGGAAAAGGGCGCTCGGGAGGGCAAAAGGAGGCTGAGCAGCAAAGAGCCTGTGTTTGTCTGCTTCGGTGCCCTTTGGATTCAGGCAGGCAGGAGTTACAGCCCCATTCTGATGAGGAAATTACAGAGTTTTTTAAAACAAACAGTCCCATCCCCACCTCCTCCTGTTCCCAAACTTTGAAGCGCTTTTCCTGCCTGAGCTGTCCCTGAAATGATGGCACTTTCCAGGGGTTGAGGAGTAAATCAGCACTGGACGTGAACCAGGTTTTCTTCAGGACTTGTCAGAGCAAGAGCAGGTAAAGTGGGGGGAGAATCTCATTTTGGGCAGGTTGTGTTCAGTAAGTTTTTACGAAAAGGCAGAACCAGCCCAAAGGCTGCCTTTATCTGGGTGAGGACAGCAGCTTCCAAAATGTAAATATGGAAATTCCTGCTCACAAAGATGACACCGCTGGACCTCAGTGAGGCAACAGGATGAACTCACTCGAGCCACGTTGTTTTTGTGRGAAGCTGCTTGGAAAATCAGGAGCTGAAAAAAAGGAGGTAAAACTCCAAAAGCAGGAGTTGCAGCCTCTGTCAGTGATGTTGGTTATTTCTGTTCTCAGATGCCCCCCCCCGTGAGGCAGAGCAGGTCACCCTGATGCTTGTGGGAACACAGCTTGTTGTTATTTGTAAGGACAGACACTGCAAACAGTTTACAAGAGGGAAAATCTGGAGTGGGAGGTTTKTTTGTGGTGCTTGGTTTGTTTGGCAGTTCCCAAACTACAGGGAAGGGGGGTGAGCCGGGAACTGATGTGTCCTGGTGTGTTAATTATTGTGTCATTTAACCCCATGCTCRTGTCCCCTGTGCTCCTCTTGTGCAGCAGAGGCACATCAGGGGGTTCCTAAATCTCCCTTCAGCCTCCTTTCTGTGGCTGTTGATGGGGATTCTTATTTCAGGCAGTTCCACGGGGGAAAACCCCACGCAAAGCATTTGAGCAGCCCCTGCTCRTTGATTTTTACGTCCAGCTCACTATTAAACCCCGCGTCGAAACCTTCTCTCCACCCCGAAGGTTATTTCTCACGGCGAGGACACAACCTTTGGCCTCCCCATGGCTGCGGTGGTCAGTGAGAAGCTCGGCCAGCTCTTCCTCGGCGCGAGGCAGCTCCCTCAGCTGCTGGGCCCGCGGCCCCTGCCCACGCTGAGCAGCGCGGAGGTGCCGGCGCTCTTCTGGAAGCCCTACATCCACCGCGGCTACCGCCCGCTGCGCCAGCCCTGGCGCTACTACTTCTCCACGCTCTTCCAGCAGCACAACGAGGCCATCAACGTCTGGTCCCACCTGGCGGCCGCCCTGGCGCTGCTGCTGCGCTTCCAGCGCCTCTGGCAGCGCGTGGACTTCGCGCAGGACCCGCACGCGCGGCCCCTGCTCATCATCCTGGCCGCCTCCATCACCTACCTGACCTTCAGCAGCCTGGCCCACCTGCTGCAGGCCAAGTCCGAGTTCTGGCACTACAGCTTCTTCTTCATGGACTACGTGGGGGTGGCCGTGTACCAGTACGGCAGCGCCCTGGGGCACTTCTACTACGCTGCGGAGCCCGCCTGGCACCGGCGTGTCTGTGACTTTTTCCTGCCCGYGGCCGCGCTCCTGGCCTGGCTGTCCTGCGCCGGCTCCTGCTACGCCAAGTTCCGCTTCCACCCGTCCTGCCCGCTGCCCGGCCGCCTGTGCCAGGAGCTGCCCTCGGGCCTGGCCTACCTGCTGGACATCAGCCCCGTGGTCCATCGCATCTGYGCCTCGGACCGGCCGGACCCGGCCCTGCTCTACCACAAGTGCCAGGTGCTCTTCTTCCTCATCGGCGCCTTCTTCTTCTCCCACCCCTACCCCGAGAAGTGGTTCCCCGGGAGGTGCCACTTCTTCGGGCAGAGCCACCAGATCTTCCACGTGTGCCTGGTGCTCTGCACGCTGGCGCAGATCGAGGCCGTGGTGCTGGACTACGAGGCCCRGAGGGAGATCTATTCCCCTCTGCAGGGGGGTCTGGCACACGACTTCTCCGCCCTGTTCCTCCTCACTGTGGCCTGCTCGGTGCTCACAGCTGCCTACATGGCCCGCAGGGTGAAGAACAGGCTGGGCTCCAAGGAAGAGTGAAAGCCCTGGGGGAGAAGCCAGTGAGCTCAGCCCAAACCCAGCCCCGAGCCTCGAGGTGCTGCTTCATGAACTGCCACTCAGCAAGCGCTTTCTGTAGGGAGGGAAAGTAAGAGATGCTTTTCATGCTTTTTAAATCCAGAATTAGTTCCAGCTTGCTCACAGAATGGTGCACGGGTCCAGTTCGCCTCTGAATAAACAGTTAGAACCAAGTGTTTTGTGTGGCCTGGTGGGGAAGGCTCTTGGAAGCTGCCAGGTCTCCCAGCATGAGGTCAGGAGATGCCATCTGGCCCCCATTAGACTCTAACCCATGGAAACAAACCAAGGGGAGGTTGTTTGAACCACAAACAAAGGTGAYAAATTAATTTAGTATCATTTCAGGCCCCTCTTACAGGGCTTAGGGAGTTGTTCAGAGCTGTCCATGCAGCGGCAGGGCCCTGTCCCTCCGCCGGTGGGAGCAGGATGTCCATGGAAGCGCAGGGAGAGGGGGGATGCGACGGAGGAGCCCCCGGACCACGCCGGGAACCTCAGCGCTAGGTCAGGCCCGGGAACCGATGTGGAGACAGGGGGCAAAGGAGGGGCAGCCGCTGTTTCCCGGCGCTTCCTGCTGAYGAGCAGCGGCCACTCCTTCCCGGCTGCTCTCGGTGCCGCTGCCCGTAACGGCCCCGCTCCCGCTGCTCTGAGGGGGCSAGCGTCCCGCCCTTCCCTTATATAGGGCAGAGCCCTGGTGGGCGTGGCCCAGCCCCGCCTCTGGCCCCGCCTCGCCTCTCCCATTGGTCCGGCCCTGCCGGCGGCGCGCGCGGGGCCCGCCGGGGGGGGCGGGGCCGGCGCCGGCGCGAGCGGGAACCGGGAACGGGGAAAAACCGGGAACCGGCACCGGGAAACCGGGAACGGGAAACCGGGAACTGCCGGGAGCAGGAGCCCCGGGATGAGGCGCCGGCGCGGGGGCGGTGCGGGGGCCCCGGCCGAGGCCTGCGGGGTGTGGCTGGACACGGCCGAGCTGAAGCGGGGCCCGGCGCGGGTGAGGCCCGGGCGCGCACCGGGAGCGGGCCGGGGGGGCCGGGAGGGGACTCGAGGGTTCGGCGCAGCTCCAGTGACCCTGCTCGGGCTGGGCTGGGGCGAGGTGACCCCCTGGGTCCGTTGGGGGAGGAGGTGAAGCGCTTCCCTCCATTGAGCCCTTGCGCTCCATCGCTTTGGGTTCGTTCAGGGCTCTGGAGCACCTCCCTGGTGAGGGGTCAGTCTGGAGAAGGGAAGGCTGAGAGGSGACCCCATCAATCCCTAAACATCCCCAAAGGGTGTCAGAGGACGGTGCCAGGCTCTGTTCAGTGACAGGATGAGGAGCAATGGCCATAAACTAAAACACCACAAGTTCCATCTCAGCAGGAAGAAGAACTTCTTTCCATGAGGGTGGCAGAGCCCTGGAGCAGCTGCCCAGGGAGGGCCTGGAGTCTCCCCCTCTGGAGACATCCCAAACCCACCTGGATGTGTTTCTGTGTCCCCTGCTCTGGGTGAGCCTGCCTTGGCAGAGGTTGGACTGGGAGATCTCCAGAGGTCCTTCCAATGCTGACTCTTCTGGGATTTCCAACCCAGATGACTCTGATGCTGTTTAATGAAGGTGGGAGCTGTGCCACAGTGCTGGAAGAAGGGTAGATTTGGGCTTATATTTATTCATATTTTTCACTTGTTTCTTTCCCCAGTCTCTCAGCACCAAGCTGAAAGCACCCACCCGAATTCCCGACAGGAAACACGCCCTGGTGGTGCTCCCACAGCCTGGCACCAAGCAAACCACCATCCCCACCTTCTTCAGCTCCCACACAGGTACTGGAGCCCCAGGGGAAGGAAGTTCAGGTGTTACAAACCCATCTCTCATCTCTCAGCAGCTTTGCTGGGCAGGARAGTTCATTTTCTGGTGCAGAGGACAAAGGTTTGGACTCCCAGGAAGGAGGAGCTGKCTGATACTGAGAATGTGGATTTTATACTAAATGGTTTCAGAGACCAGTGTGGGTCCTGATGCCTCCATCAGGCCAGGGCAGCTTCACTGGGGAGTTCTGTGGGTTTTTTTGGTAACTTTGAGCTGCAGCTTTTAAAGGCAATGCCAGAGGTGACCTGCCTGGGAAGCTGAGGGAGGCAGGCAGAGGAGCCAAGGGCTGGAGCAGCTGAAGGTGCAGCTCTTGTGTCTCACTTGAGGGATTGTGGCTGATGGGAACCAGCCCAGAGCTCTGGGTGCTGTTCCAGGGCAGTGGATTGTGCAGGTGGTGACAGTGCTGGGCTGCTGTGGGACAGTCCTTAGGGACACACAGAGGAGAGCAGTGATGCTGTGGGTGCTGACTGACCCTGGGAAATGTGCCTCCTTTAACCAATTCCCTGTTGTTTTCAGATGAGAAAGACAAAGAAAACGCCAGGTTGACTCCTCTTCCCCCAGATAAAGACTGTAAGGACACAGGGACTGCTTTGGCTGCCTGCCCTGTGAAGATCCTGGCCTTGCCACGGATGGAGGGAGCCCGGGAAGAGCCCTTTGGGGCCGAGGAGGGGCTGCAGGGCACATCCTGGGCACGGAAAACGCCTTTGCTGAATTCCTTGGAGCTCCAACTGGAGTCCCACAGCCAGAGGGAAGCCTCCCGTGGGGCAGGGGGGGATTCCTGGAGCTCAGAGCACACCGGGATCGTCGCTCACAGGAACAAATCCCAGTCCTTCCCTGGAGAAAAGGCCTCAGGGAGCAGGAAACCACAGCACTCCAGCAGAGTTAATTCTGGGATGGGTTTTGCTGGGACTGAGAACACAAATCCTGTTCCAGGGGCTGCTCCCAGGGGAGCCAGAGGGGTTTGTTCCTGTCCCCGGAGCCCGGGAGGAGCTCAGCCCCTCAAGGAGCGGGGCCAGAACACGGTGGGGGCCCAGGAGGGGTCCTGCAGGCAGCTCTTCTCCCAGGATTCCCAAGGGAACAGGGTCATTGCTCACCGGGACAGGGGCAGCTCCCGCAGGGATAGCTCCAGCCCGAGCCAGCCCCAGGGGCTGCAGCTGGAGCTGGGCTCCCAGTCCCTGTTCACGCAGGATTCCGAGGGGAACAGAGTCATCAAACACTGGTGAGGGGTGAGGGTCCTCAGGGAACAGTCATCAAACACTGGTGAGAGACCTCGGCGTGGCCTCTGGGCTGCAGCAAAGTGGTTTTGTTGTTAAGGAAGTGGTCACAATTCGGGAAGTGAACCCCCTGGTGCAGCCCCAGCACCTCTTTGTTCTCTGAAATTTTGCTTTCATACAAATAAAATGTTGGAGTTTGTTTAAAAGGGCCTGACTGCTTCAATCAGGATCCCAGCCTGTGGCACTGCCCAGCGTTCCTGTCCAGTCTGCACAGCGAGCACATTCCCAGAGCAGGGAATGGGGACAGCTCCATCTTCTCCACACACAGGCCCAAAAATCCACCCAATCCTCGTGCAGAGGAGCCTTGTGGGGACAGGGAGAACAATCACATCATCCAGGGGCTCTTGGGGTGGATCCAGGAGGGGAGGAGCTGCATCAACTCCCTATAAAAATGATTAAGTCTTACGTCTTCCTCCTCTCTGCTATAAACCCTCCTCTCCCATTTTTAAGGTGGGGATGATGATTTAATTTTTCAAGGAAATCAAGGTGGATTAAGAAAACCCTTGGCACCTGAATATGTTCAGCTGCAGCAGCTGGAATTCCACCCCCCAAACACAAACCCCACCCTGCCCACGGGCGCACCAATAACCCCACGGACCATCGGTGTCTTATTAAGGCTCCATTTTATATAAAGGAAAAAAATCATACTTTAAATACAGCCATGAGGAACATCGCAGAGAACGTGGAGCTGAGGGAAACCTCTTTGAGTGAGGGAGAACTGCAGCCACAGCCAAGGCCAAGCCCCTCCTTCCCTGGTCTGGTTTGGGTGCTCGGCCCTTTGCATTGGTGTGTCAATAAATAAACCTCTGAAGGCTGAATAAAACACAGGTTTGGGATACAAGGACTAATAATGGAACATTGAACTACTGGCAGGAAATTAAGGCTGTTCTGTCATGCAACTGTGGGCTAATCTGTGAGTTAAGAAATACCCAGGGCACACGAAATCCCCCAGACCCCCCAGCGAGGGGGTTTCTGGGAAAACGCCTTTTCCCACCATGATCCAACAGCCTYGAAAGCCCTGGAGAGCTGGAAGCAATAATGAGCTTATTCCCAGTAGCTCTGTACCATACTCAGGACAAAGCACTGGAGGTCTGTCCTGTTTATACTGGAAATGGAAACTGGTTCTATCATAGTTAATGCTTAATTGGAACCTAAGGAAAAGTATAGGTAGAAAGAACTTCATCCAGCAGCACTCCAGGAGATCCTTATGGGTCATCCACATCAAAACACAGGCGGAAAAGAACTTCCATCTTCTTAAAAAGGTTTTTCTTAAATATAACAACACATGGAAAACACATCAAATCCGTAGCGTCTTTCCTAATGAAGTGTCCGGTGCACAAACCATGTCTAATCAATAAAAGAGGCAAAAGGCTCAATCCTTAGGAAGGCAGCTACTGTGGAGGAGATTTTGGGAGCATAACACTTTTGCTTACAGAGCTGAGTGACAGCAACATCATTTCTCCTTCAGGGCCAGGTCCTCGTCCTTCAGGGCGAATTTCCTCCTGAGAACCTCTGCGATGAGAACGGCTGGGTCCTCCTCCTTCATGGAAGGTCTGTTCCTGCAGGGAGGACAGAGGCACTGGGAATCAGCACAGCAAAGTGTCAAAATTCCTGATTAACAGCTCTGGCTGGAGCCTCTCGAGTGTTTTCCTGCAGCTTTTACCATCGGCTGCTGTCACAAGTGGAGGAGGTGCAAGAACAACACCACGAAACAACAAAAAAGCAGCGAAAACTCAGCCCTTTAAAACCTGGAGCTGGTTTTGGGGCTCAAGGGGGGATCCTGGAAATCTCACCCCCAGAGCTCTGTGTAATTTTTATTCAGCTGTGCTAATAACAAGTAATCAACCCAAARCTTCATTAATTATTTACAGCCTACATCCCCTCACTATAAATCAACCAGCAGTGAGGTGTTAGGGGGGAAGTCCTGCAAGTGTCTGTTTTTTCATTAATTTTGTTGCACTGTGGATTTCTGCTTTCCTATTTCAATATGGGAGATTCCAGGTATTTTAAAGCAGGGCTGGTACAGATTTCCTTCCACTGCACGCGTTTTCCTGTTCTCAGAGCAATCTGCCTCCTTCAACAAGTTCACACAAGCAGCTCATTTTAGAAGATTATTTTACAGGAAGCCAAACCCCAGTTCTTTTCCCTCAGGTAYCATGGTTTTGTTTACAACCTGTAATAACCATTTCAGAGCTTTATTTTTTCACAGCTGAAGCTCTCCCTTGCTCAGAAAGCATTATGGGAGTTTTAAACATTCCTAAAAGACAAAAAAAAAAAGTCCCTCTGGAATATTTCCACCAGACACTGGAACAGGCTTTAACATTTGCTGAAGCAGGCACATTTCTGCAAGTTCCTCACTTGTTCCTGAAGCTTCCAAAGGCTGAGTTTAAACACCAAGGCTGGGTTTAAGCACCAAGGCTGGGTTTAAGCACCGAGTCCTACACAGCAGCAGCAAACAGGCACTGATGTAATTATCTTTTTAAGCATCTTTTGCATCTTTAAGCATCTCTTTTCATCCACTTGAAGAGCACCTGACCCTCTCCAGGCTTCCCAGTGCTGCCCAGTGCAGCTGGGGGAGCACAGGAGCTGCTCAACAACTGCACCAGAATTAGGAATTAAAGCTCATCAAATAATGAACAGCAGTAATTAACTTAATTTTTCAACTACCTGAACTCTTCAGACAGCTTTAATTAAGCTGTAATAACCCCAAAACATCATTGCTGTGTGCAGGGCAGTCTGAGGCTGAGACAGAGAAGCTGATGGGGGGAAAATGGCTCAGCTCCAGCCTCTGTGTCACAGAATTCCCTGCAGGAGCACGACCCAGCTCTGGGTCAACAGCCAAGGATCAAGGGGATGGGTCCTCATGACTCAATCCTTCTGCCCACCCTATATCCCAGGGAAAAGGGATCTGGCAGCTCCCTTCTTCCCCCCAGACCAAATCTTTGCTCTCCCCATYTCCAGTGACTTCCAAAATCTCCAGGTAAATCCTTTCCTCGTGCACAAACCACCTCCTCCTGCCCTCCCCTCTCCCTGCTCCTCTCCCAGGGAGCAGCAGCTCCAACCCCTCCATCCACCAGGACCTGTTCTCACACATTCCACCAAGGACATTCAAACTGTGGCCCTGCCACGTTCCCCGTCACCCACACGCTGCCTGTCACAGCCTCCCCCCAGCTCCTCGTGATCCAGCCCGTGCTGGGATCTCGGGATGTGCAGAGCCCTGCTGGCACATCCAGCACGGAGAGGAAACGCCCTGGACTGCCCTGCCAGCATCTGAATTTGTACCAGCTTTTTTTACCCCTGGATAACGCACATTTCCCTCTCCTCTGGCACAGGCAGCAGCACTTTCCCTGCCCTGAGAGTCTGCTCCCACCACACTGACACACCAGCACTGATTACAGAATTAATACATAATAATAAAGATGATAATTACTGCTACAGGTGAATGCACAGGTTTCTGACAGSTAAAACCTTGCATGGAGCATCTGCAACACCAGAGTGACCATGAGAATGGGGCAGCAGCAGTTCCAACAGGTGAGTTACCTAAAGCCAAACCCTCAACGTGGCTGAGCCACACAAAACACCAGATTTCCCTTAATTCTCCCTAATAATAATTCAATAATCTGGCCTAATAATTCAGTAATTCTGCACTGCAACAGACAGGGAGAAAGGAGAGGAGCAATTCACCTGTAGTCCATGAATTCTACTCACCCCCAAGACAAAAAAGCCATTTATATAAACCAATAGAGTGTTTAAATTTAAATAATATTTAACACTTAGGAAAACCAGAGCAAAGGGGTGAATCGTGTGAGAGATGGAGGTGTCACACCCCCTGATGCTCTGGGTGGAAGCTGAACATGTTCTTCTCATTTCACTTTAATTTTTTCAGTGCTGAGAATTTCATTTCTTCTAAACCAAATTAGGCACAGCAATTGTGAGCAGCCACCACCCAACGTGGTATTTTTGGCCAGGAATCTTACACAACAGAGTGAAAAATGTGGAGATTGAGCTTCACCACTGAGATTTCAACATGTGAAAGGCAGGTGGCACAGTGAGCAACGGAGAAGGAACTTTCTCAGTTGGGCAGGATTTTGTTCATGGAGCAGTTTCAGGAATTCTCATGATCCAAACATGTCAACCCCTCATGAGACAAGTGCAAACTCACCCTGCCCACGCCCAGAGCTGGGCCAGATGAAGAATCACAGAAGCTGAGAAGCTTCCACGTGTTATTCCCTGCATATTCCACACTGGAAAAGCTGCTGAGCTTCCCAACTGCCTGGGAATGGGAGGTGGGCTAAGACCAGCACTTTCCTCACTCTGRAAGCTGCCAACACACAGAGTTCTGCTTTGCATCTGGGCAAACACAGCCCTTTGTCAGGTGAACAAGCTGGAAYAGCCAAACATTGGGATAAGCAGTTTAAATCCCCCTCTGCTATTTCCTATCCAGGAAAAAAACCAAACCAGGAATGAGTTACCAAGTTCTGCTCTAAAGAGGTACTTCCACCATGAAAATTCCCTTCTACTATTTCCTATCCCAGAAAGAAAAAAAACTCAGAAATGTGTTACCAGGTTCTGCTCTAAAGAGGCATTTCTCCCATGAAATTCCCCTCCACTATTTCCTATCCAGGAAAAATAAAAACAGGAATGCTGAAACTTGCAAGTTCTGTTCTAAAYAGGCATTTCCCCCATGAAAATTCTCCTCCATTATTTCCTATCCCAGAAAGGAAAAAACCCAGGAACGTGTTACCAAGTTCTGTCCTAAACAGGCATTAAGGACACAGAGCAGCACCAGCAGCCAGCGCCACGTCCAGGCTCTGCAAGGATTTGACACCAAAAAAAAGATAAAACAAAAAGAGAGCTCAGGAAGCACTTACAAGTCTTTGCTCTGCTTCATCCTATGAATGTCTTTGAGAATTCCCATCATGTCAGCAAAGCTGCTGGCCTTGGACAGGGACACGGAGTCCTCCTCGTCGGGGTCCTTGGGCTCCGCCTTGCAGCTCTCGGGGGCGGCGGAGCAGAGCAGGGACACCGAGGGCAGCTCGGGGCTCTCCAGCTCCGCCTCCTCCTCCGTGATGTCGCTGATGACAAAGGATGTGGTGGACTGGAAAGAGGGTCCAAAACAGTGTAAAGGAGAAGAGGCATTTGAGCTTCCTGGAGATAACAGATCCGGGGTTAACTGAGCAGAGGCTGGAAGAGAAAACAAGAGGTGGATTGATGAGCTCACACCAAAAGCCATGTGGGATATTTTTTGCCCAACACAACAGAATAAAGATCTAAACACAGCCCCTGGTTTTGGGGGGCTCTGCTGGAAAACAGCCCTGAGTGAGCCGGATGAAATCACAGAGCTCAGCAGCTCGGCCCCCAGCAGAAACAAAGCTCATCCTGCTCCCACCTGACTCGGCAGCCACGATTTTGGCGATCTGGCTCCGGAGGTGACTCAGCTCATCCTGCAGCTCTGTGGTCCGGCTCAGGGCTGGCAAGCCAGGCTTTTTCAGGGCAAGCAGCTTCTCCTCCTGCTTCCTCAGGTTGGGCACGGAGGCGTTTCGCTGGATCACCGTGAAGGGACTCGGCTTCCACTTGTGCTTCAGCGGGCGAGTGTCACTTCTGGGGACAAAGCCTGTCGGTCACTGCCAAGGTCCAAACCTCTCCACGACAACATTTGGCCACCCCTGAGGGCAGCAGAGCCTCCAACACAACAAATGAAGCCTCTGTGACTAAGTGTATCCCCAGATGTACAGGTGAGCTGTGCTGCTGCACRTGCTCTCTGCATCACAAGGAACAGAAGAAGCTGTGGCTGCCCCATCCCTGGAAGGGTCTCAGGCCAGGCTGGACCCCTGGCCTGGGGCTTGGAGCAACCTGGGGTAGTTGAAGGTGTCCCTGCCCATGGCAGGGGGTGGAATAGGATGGTGGGAAATGTCACTCACCAATTAACATTTCCCTCTGGTTCCAAAGTCCATTCTATCTTTCACAGGACACCTGCCACTACTGCCCTGCTTTGGGACAAAAGTTCAATTGACCAGAACCAAACTCTCAAGGGCACAACATTTCAGTCCTGGGAGAACTCAACCCTTCCAGTTCCTGACCAGAAAACACCCAAATCAGGGGGTTACTCTGCAGAGACCAGTGAGTAAAACATGGCACAGCACAGGCTCTTGGCACTTCCTACAGGAACTCCTCCCACAGTACTTTGTCATTTTCTTCCCCCTCTTTTTGGGGAAAATTTCTTTCAAGTGGCACCACAGCAGACCCTGAGAGGCCTGGAAGTCATGGTCGTTTGAGCAGTGTCTGCCCTGAGCTCTGTGACAGAAAGCAGCAGGTAAAAACCAACCTGACCCTGGCGTACGTCTCCTCGTCGTCTGCTGCGATCCACACGATGTCAGCCAGGGTCGGGACTGGGGGCACATCATTCAAATACAGATCTGAGACACTTGGCAGAACCTGCAAAGAAGGAAATACCGCTSAGGAGATGGTGTTTCTGCCTCCTGAAGCTGCCCCAGATGTGCTGTCAGAGCCCCTGTCCTCGGCAGCAGCTGCGTCTGGCAGATGAACAACAGAAACTCCATCAGGTTTGCAAAATTGTTTAAGTTTTTTGAGCTGGGAGACAAACTCCTCGGGTTTGGGATCTGCTGTGCTTCCCTGTGCCAGCTCCTGCACGTGTTCCTGGTGTCTGAGGCAGGAGGGGACGCTTGATCCAGCCCAGACCCTGCCAAGGCCACGTGCAACACTTGGCCACTGCAAGTGCCAGCGCTGTCCTTGGGCTCCAGGAGTGACGTCAGTGTCTCCACMATCCCTGTGTGACCGTTTAGGGAACAGGCCCAGAGGGCACGAGGCTTGCTGGAGGTCACACAACAGAGCACTGGGTCAGCAACTGCACCTTTCCRTCTCCTCCAGCTCAGACACTGCCTGAGGAGGTGTTTCCTCAAGATGCCAATGATCATTTTACGAGAATTGAAGAAATTTAAAAAAAAATTCTTAAAATTAACCGTACTGCTGCAAGTTTTGTGGCTACATCTCTGCAGAGGTGTGGTGGCAGAAGAGCATCTCGTGGCAGTGCCTTGTCCTGCCCCAGAGGAGCAGCTCCTCCAGCCATCCCCAAGCCCCACGGGTCACTCACCTCGAAGGTGGCCCTGGGACAGGGCTTCAGAGGGAGGTTGGAGCCGATCATCCTGACCACGCTGCGTGCTGAGCCATGGGGCTTGTTCTGCCAGATGGGGATGGTCTACAAGAACCCACAGCACAGAATTAATATCTCAAGTCAGTTCCCTTCCTGAAATTCATTACATTGGAAATTCTCCTRAACTGTCAAGAAGTCTGATCTTTGACTATTTATTCCTTCACTGATGCTTTTAATTGAGAACCTGGTGACAACTGAGGTGCCCATTTCATAAAACTGTTTCAGCTGAACACAGGTGACAGTCAGACAGGTACAGAGGCGTTCTGAACATGGGTGTAGTGCCTTCAGGACTGTAAACCGAAAGCACTCACTCACAGGCACTGAGTGACAAATGAAAACTTGGCAAAAGGGGGAAAACAGCATCAAATCAAGGGCCCAGGAGGAAAATGAGGTCAGAAGAAAGTGTCATTTGAAGTAACACTCCTGCTTTCACACAATCTGTAATACAAGCAGCACTGTTAAGTACCCCAGAGCAATTGTGGAGTCTCCTTCCCTGGAGACATTCACTGGATATGATCCTGAGGAATCTGCTCTAGGAGGCCCTGCCTGAGCAGGGGTTGGACCAGGTGACCTCCCGTGGTCCCTTCCAACCTGACTCATTCTGGGATAAGGCTGAACATTTCTTGGGTGGCAGCAAGTGACAAGTCTCTCCAGTGCCTGTCCCAGCCAAAGGCCACAGGGAACAGCCTTGGAGAGTGTTTTCAGAAACAGCAAATGTTTTAGGCATTTCTGGACACTTCTGAACTGGACCCAAAAGGTGAAGTGCTCTGCCTGTTTTTTGCTGTCACAGGAGCCTGTGACAGAGGCAGCACAGCTCTGGACAGAGACCACCACCACTACAACCCAGAACCCAAACGGGTCGTGTTGCTCAGCCCACAACACACCCAGTAATTTATCTATTACTGGAGCTCGTTCTGCACACGGTGCCTGAGCACTGCTCCGTGTGATCGATCTGAAATCGCTGATGTGTATTTCAAACAAAACTCTGAGCTGGGGGCACTGACGTGATGGGTTTCTGGCTGGGGAGAGGSGCCCGGGGCACTTGCTGGGGCAGGTGACAGAGGACGATGCCAGGGGAAGGCACCCGGGACAGTTATCGGGGCAGTTACGGGGAGCTGGTGCGGGGGCAGTGCCTGGGGCAGGAACCGGGGCTGATGCTGGGGGAAGGCGCTGGGGCAGGGGCCAGGGTAGCTGCTCGGACAGGTGGCCGGGGAAGGGGCCAGAGGCAGGTACCAGGAGCTGATGCCAGGGGAAGGTGTCGTGGGGAGGTGACAGGGCAGCTGCTGGGGCAGGGGCTGGGACTGGAGCCTGGGGCTGATACCCGGGGAATGTGCCGCGTAAGGGGCAGGTGCCGGGGCAGTGTCCGGGGCAGTGTCCGGGGGAGGGGCAGGTGCCGGGGCAGTGTCTGGGGCAGGGGCAGGGGCTGATAGCCGGGGCAGGGTCCGGGGCAGGGGCAGGTGCCAGGGCAGTGTCCGGCTGTCCCCGCCCCGCTGCACTCACGGTCTCCGCGTCCATCTCCGCTGCGGCGCGGCCGGGCCGGGCTCAGCGCCGGCCGCTCATCGCCCCCGCTCCGCCGCTCTCCTCACTGCAACACACAGCGCGGGGCTGCGGGGCCGCACACGGCCCAGCCCGGCTCCCCCGGCCCCTCGGGCCCGCCCGGAGCCCCCCTGCTCCCCCGGTTCCCCCGGTACCTGCGGGGCGGCGGCGCAGCTCGGCCCCGCTCCCAGCGCCGTGCGCGGCCCCTCCGCCGCCATCCCCGGAACCAGAACCCGCCCCGGCCCTTCCGGGGGCGCGGCGCAGGCGCCGGGACCGGGCCGGGCTGCGGGGGGACAGCGGGGGACACCCCGGGGCTTGGGGGACAGCGGGGGACACCTCGGGGCGGGGGGCAGCGAGGGGACAGCGGGGAACACCGCGAAGGGGGGACAGCGAGGGACATCCCGGGGCGGGGGTACAGCGGGCGGACATCCCGGTGAAGGGGGGACAGCGAGAGGACGGCTGGGGACACCCCGGTGCAGGGGGACAGCGAGGGACACGCCGGGGCGGGGAGGACACCTCGGTGCAGGGGCACAGCAAGGGGACATCCCGGTGCGGGCGTCAGCGGGAGACAGCGAGGGATGCCCCGGTGAAGTGGGACAGCGGGGGACACCCCGGCGCGGAGCAGCGCGACCCCGGCTTGCCCCGTCCCCATGCCCAGACCCCCGGCGGAGGAAGGAGAGCAGAGGCCGAGCTGGAGGGATCACGGATGGTTTTACCGGGGCTTCCCCCGCCCCTCCTGCCCGACATCGGCCCGGGCCCGCCGCGGGTTTCGGGCCGGGGCGTCACCAGGCGCAGGAGGGGCGGCGGCAGCGCCCGCTCCCCCCAGGGACCGGGACCGGGAAATGTACAGAGGAAACGGGCGCGGTACAAAGAGACGAACGCTTGGCACGGATTAACAGAGCCTCAGGCAGCAGCTGCTGTGCGCAGCCATGGCAGTGGAGGGGCTGTGACAGAGCGGTGTGGCAGCTTAACAGGGGAAAAGGGACACAGCCAGGTCCCCTCTCACCCTTTGGGATCCCCCAGGCTGCTCCAGCTTGGGGGTGGCTTTTGGGCTCCCTCTGCCACAGTCCAGACTAATCCCCTTCTCCCGGGCTCTCCCAGGAGCGTGGCTGCAAGGGCTCACCAGAGAATAACCAAGGTACTTTGTAGGGTCCCAAAGGCCTCTCCGAGCCCAAGCCCTGAGGGGATCAAAGTCCCCCGAAGGGATGGGACTGTTGGTGTGACAGGAGCTGGGTCTCCAGCGCTGCCTGGAGGCTTTGGCACTGCCAGACCCAGCCTGTCACACCCGAGTGTGAGAAAGTGCAGAGCTAATGCATAGTTATAAAGCCAACACTGAGAAACATCCCGGGGCAATTAATCTCACTAGAGCAATTAGTGAAGCGACACTGGTTCAGCCCAGAGGTCCAGCTAAGCTCAGTCTCCAGGCTCAGGTAGGGACAGGAGGGCTGGGGCAGGGTGGGGACAGGGTGATCACCACCCCCAGGCTCCTCCCAGGACCTGGAGCCCAGGAATGGAAATACCTCTTAAAAAAAAAAAAAAAAAAAAAGGCTTTTCCCTTCATTTGATTTGGTCCAACAAAATTGTGCTTCAGAGAGCAGAAAAAGCATCACCAGCCAGGGCTGGCTGCAGGCAGCTACTGAAGATGCTTTGTCTCCTCACAGATTTGTAGGAATATACCTTAAAACCCGTTTCAGTTAACTTTTCCTTCTGCAAATTACAAAATTATGCTCACTCTGTATGCAGGCATTGGCACAGAGGAGGAGCAACTGCTCAGGGTGGCTTTWGATAAGGGATAATGGCTTTATGTCTGAACAATCTCTTTGGAAAAATCTCCTGAAAGTGTTTTTTGTACTTCTGGCTTTTAGAACTGCCCAGTTCTCAAGSAGGGGATGCTCTCAGGGCAATTCCAGAGGGAACTTCAGGGTTCATCACTCAGCTGGAAGTGAGTGATGACCCGGAAGCTCAAAGCCAGCGTGGACAGAGCACCAGCTCCAAGGGGGCACTGGGAGAACCAAGCTCCCAAAGCTGTTGGGGTGGGAGCCCTGGGATGGATGGATGGGTGGGGCACCTTTAGCCTGGGGTCACTGGGGRAGCTCCCAGGGGAGCCCCTCAAACTGATCCTCACCTGACACCTCTGAGCTGCACCAGGCCTTAACTCCCAATGTCCCTGTGCCAACCTCAGCCCCTCCCTGAGGGCACAGACCCTGCCTGAGCGAGGCCACCAGGTCACACAGGGCGCTGGGGGCTGCTCCAGAGCTCATCCTGCAGCTCAGGCCTGCGCAGCCCCAGCTCCAGTCACACACTGTTGTCACTGTCAGTGAATGCTGATGTCCAGAGCTGCCATCCAGCACAGCAGGCAGCTYCCAGCTCAGGCTGGCACGGAGGTGGGAGCAGGGAGCTTCCCACGGGTGCTGAGTTCTGTTCTCACCACGAGTGTTTGGTCGTAATGGCAACGCTGTTCCCAGGAGTCAGCAACAGTCCAGTCCTGGAGATCAGGGTTGGGGTTACACCAGTTTCACCACAGTCTTAACAGGAGCTGCAAAAAAATGAGGGTGGGTGGCAGACCCAGGCAACGTGCACTGAGAATGTATTCAAGTATTTTCACTCCTGTAAAAATTTGCCTGAACTGAAAAGGGCAGGTTGTGTGAACTGGAGTCACTTAGACTCAGCCTCAAACCAACATCCAGAGCACAGCCCCGTGCTGGGACTGCCTGCAGTTCAACACCAACGTCTGGCATGAAGAGGAGGAGGAGTTGCTGTAACCAAAATAGATCTCTGAAGTCTTTGGCCATCTCAGTGGGGCATTCAGGTGCCTGTTTCTAGGACTGCAGGTATGGTTTTGCTCTTTGCAGCCCTTCCTTCAGGAACTGGAGGTAAGTTGCAGTTGAAGGGTCTTCAAAATTGGTGGAGAAACTAAAGATGCTGCTTTCAACATCTTCAGGCTTCATAGAAGTAATGTCCAGGAAATAGTTGGCATTGATATGGTGGATCTGGCATAGAAAACAGATGAGAGGAGACTTTTAAGGGTCAGAACAATTCCCCACCYGCTGCCTTGGCCTCCAGCCAGGACAGAGGTGACAAGGCTGTAACAGCTCTTAGAGAATATCTAAATCTAATTGCAAATGCTAATTCGGGAACCAGGATTCAGGTCTGAATTTTACAGAGAAAAATGAAAGACAAGAGTCTGTCTTTCCCCAAGAGTGCTGACCCCTTGCTTGGGTTAAGAAGATGAAAGTGATTTGGGAGAAATCATGGAGGCTCAGATCATTTTCTCTGAGCAAGAGCTGGGACACAGAGCCCAGGGTGTGAGCTCAGCCTAGAGAGCTGCAAAACCTCCTGAGCTTCAAACACCTCCTGCTGCCTCATGGAGCTGGGAAAAGGGCACATGTGGCTGCTGGCCACAGAGCTGAGGTTTGTCACAGCCTCAGGAACAGACAGCAAGGGGACCCTGCAGGAGTGACCAGCTGGCATCTGGCCAGGATTAGCCCTGGCAGGACCCTCCCCTGGGACAGCCCAGCCCAGCAGCTGACAGACAGCACCACAATGCCAACTGGCAGGAATTGTTCCTCAAATGCAAGGGGGAAGGGCTGTGGGGGGCTGCTGGGGAGCACAGCAGAGCCAAGGTGTGTGGACTCATTAATGGCTGATCTGCCCTGACAAACCTGGGGAGTCAAGAGACAGAGAAATGTGCTAGAAGGTGCTGATCAGGAGATTTTCTTCAAAGGATGAGCACAGAGGACCATGGTGCAGGAAACAAGTTATAGTGGCTTCCCACAGCTCAGGGACAGTTGAGGAATCACACTTGGTTCAAGCCTGTTCTGCCCCTGCCCAGAGCTGCTGCTGCTCTGTCTCTGGATAGAACACATTTGTTTCAGATTTTGGGGTAGAGCTGCTGCCWGTCTGCCACAGCATCCCCAGGAGCACCACACTGTGAGGGACAAAGGCTCGAGGGGCCAGGGCCTGGCTGGGGCAGTGGAGACCCTGCAGAGAACCCGTGCCATTGGGAATAGCCCAGCCCTACCACCGTGCCGTTGGGGAGGCAGATGATCATCTCCACAGGGAAGTTGTATTTCTCCAGGTGCAGCTGGGCCAGTTTGCTGTAGAACTCATTCTCTCTGTTGCTCTGTAGGGAGATGCCAAAAAACCAGGTTTGCACATCCCAAAAGTGGCAGAATGGCACAGGAGCAGCACACAGAGCACAGGAGAGAGGGAGGGAGGGACCAAAGAGCTGCTCTGCAGCCTGGTGGTAACTGGTACCATTCTCAGTGTCTGCTTTACCACTCCCTTTCAGTCTCCCTCTCACATTTCAGCTGTAGATTTTCTCCCCAAACAATAAAATCACCCCGTCACTGGCAGTTCCCAGGCACACCAGCAGTCTGATCCCAGCCTTCTCCCAGCTCTGTGGCTGATCCCAGCTGACAGCACAGGCCTGGAGACAGCTCAGAAGTGGGGAATGGTTCAATCAGGAGACTCAGGGTTCAGACAGTTACTTGGATGTCCCCYGGGTTGCAGGGAAGTCAGTTGCAGGGCAGCAGTGGCCTTGGGCAGGGCTGTCTCGCAGTGAAGCATCTGGTTTAGCTTTAAAGCTGGCACCAGGACAGAGCCAAGGGGGTCACTGTGCCATTTCTTAGCCTGCCTCCATCTGCTGTCTGCTGGGCCCCTGCAGTGGCCGGGGACAGGGAGGGCTTGGAACAAAAATCCCCCTGGCACAGGTGGGAGCTCCCCCTGCCCCTGGCACCCCCGTGGCAGCCCRGCAGCACCAGCAGAGGTGTGTGAGCCTCACCTGCAGCTCCTCCAGCTCCTTCACCAGGGACCAGCTGCTGACGAAGCTCTCGTTGAGCAGGGCGAGGATGGGCGAACTTTCCAGGACGGTCTCCCGGAGAGTTCGCCCYGAACCTGGCAGAGGGAGAGGCACATGGGGGGTGGTTGCTGTGTCTCCTGAGGTCACTGTCACCATGCTCGATGCCACCACGCCGAGTGCCAGCTGACTCTGGCTGCCCCCAGCCCTCCCACTCCTTTCTGCTCCTTTGTTGGAAGTTTTCCATGGCTTTTGTTCCCTACGGGTGCTGCTGGCAGAGGGGACTCAGCAGAGCAGACCCCAGGCCAGCCACAGAAGGACCAGGAGAAGTCAGCCACGGAAGCCACCCCGAGTGCCACTGGCTGTTCCTGCCAAGCAGAGCCCAGGGCTGAGAGCTTTTAAGGGCAGACAGGACTGAAGAGACCCATCCCCTCCCACCCATCCCTCCTGCCCAACGTGGCATGAAGTTCTCAGGCACTGAGGGGGAGAAGCAGCACATCAGCACAGCCCCAAGCCCACGTGTGGCTCTGGCTTCTCCTGGGCAGGTGCCAGGGACAAAGCAGGGAGCAGTGTCCCTTTTCCCTGCCAATGCTGCCTGTCYCCAAGCAGGAAAGAGGAAAGGGAAAGACCAGATCCGTGCCTCCACCTCGACAGAGGCACTT
Organism: Amblyornis subalaris; assembly: GCA_018881555.1. Classification (NCBI taxonomy): domain Eukaryota; kingdom Metazoa; phylum Chordata; class Aves; order Passeriformes; family Ptilonorhynchidae; genus Amblyornis; species Amblyornis subalaris. The sequence continues at coordinate 867,383 of JACAXG010000196.1, forward strand.
GACTCAGGAGTTGTCTTAGATCCGATCCTGCCACTGGGCAGCTGAGCTCACATCAGTAATTCCCCACTCCCAGCCTTTGTTCATCTCCAGTGCCAAAACAAGTAGCACAACATTTCCTGCTGGCTCCTGGCAGCTCCCTGACCCCAGCTCTCCTCAGAGCCCACACAGGGCTCATCATCCCTCCAGCCAGGCTGGGCATGTTCTCACCTCAGCAGGACTGGTCGTCCAGGGCACCCCACAGCAGGATGGAGTGCACCAGCTTCTTCTCTGCTTTTGCTCTCTCAAAAGCTTGTGTGAAGGGAAGGTAGGAGATCTGGAGGCAGAGGGACAGAGTGAGAAACAGGCACAGAACAGCCCAGCTAACACAGGAGCAGGGCTGAAGGAACCARAGCTGCCACAGCCCAGGGCGACACACAGAGCTCCATCTGCAGTAGGACCTGCAGATTCAAGCAAGGGACAACTGTGGTGGTTTCCCCAGGGACAACTTCACCTCCTGGGGAGATGGAGCTGTCACTGGCACCTGCAGAGCCCTGATTTTATACACTGCAGACAACATCTGCACCACGGCAAGCAGCCTGTCTGCACACCCACCTCAGCTGCTGGGGAAATCTGGCCTCAAGATATTTATTACAAAAACCTCCTCAAACAGCCTGAAAACTGGCTGTGAGGGACCCTGCACAGAGACTGCTCCAATCACTCAAATGAAAGGAACTGATATTAACATCTTGGCAGCCTGAAGGGACATTTGTAAGCTCAGGCACAAGGAGGCAGCCACTGAAACGTGTCCCTTCAGCAAAGGAAGCAGTGACAGGCAGTAGCCATCTGCTCCACAGGCTGCTGGCATGTTAAATAGTTCGGGTCACCCAGAGCTATAAATTTGTGTCTGGCTGTGGGCTGCAGAGGCACTGGCAGATTGTGTGTTCTCTGCTGATAAGGAAAGCTTGGTCCAGAGGCACCTGGCTGCTGTAAAAGTAATGCCAGAGGAAAAACCATTTGTAAGCAGCAGATTACCTGCCTGCTCCCAAATCACAGCAGCAGCCACTGATAAGAGGCAGAAGGATGAGCCTACACCTACAGTACAAGCCTGGAGACACCTGACACGGAGGCTTTGCTCCTGTCTGTGCTGCTGTGTGACCCCAAGTGCCCTTTCAGAGATGCTGCACTCCCTCATCTGGAAGCTGAAGTCCATCAAGCCACACATGCAGTGCCTGGAGAGACACGCTGAGCTGGGACACCTCCCAGTGCCCTGGATGCTGCTCGGGCTGTGGCCTCTGCATTCTGCTGGCCCTCAGGGTCACTGCATGGCTCAGTGAACTCAGCCTGCCCCAAATTAACATGCCAAGGAAGAGCCCGGCCCCTTCCTCACCTTCTTAAATGGATACATGGCCACCTCCAGCTTCTGGGCTGCCTCTTCCCAGGGGATCTCCTGCTGCCAGGTTATGTCCTCGAACACGAACTGGATGGGCTCCCCYGAGGGGTCCCTGCTGTCGATGACGTTCCCGTTCTCGTCGTGGATCACGGAGGGGATGGAAGGCCCTGTGGATTCCAGCTCCATCTGCAGGGGGACAGCCTGGGTTGGGCACTGCACACAGCCCTCTCCGGGCTTTTCTGTGCTCCAGGACAGGATACAGATCCAAAAGAAGGCTGTGCAGCTCCTAATGAAGATACAGCTTCATCTCCCATCTCCTGGAGCTGCACTTTGCCAGTGAAATACCAGGAAAAAGCTTCATTTCCCTCAGTTTGGCTGCACTCACTAGACTGGAAATGCAGAGACTCTGTGTTCCCCCCTTCCCAGTGGAGATTTTTGACTGTGGGACACCAGATCCTTAAAATCTTTAGGATCTGCAGGGCTAATTTGAAGCTCTTGCTGCCGTCAGCAGCTCAGCCCTGGGAAGCCACCAGAGGGAGCAGCAGGAAAAGCTGCCCAGGAGCTCCCCCGCGGTTCAGTGTTCTGGTACAGCTGAAACGATTTTGTTCAATCTGTTTTCCTGACTTCTGGCAATTAAAAATAATCATGAACCTAGTTTAGGAGAAAATGGGACTGTTTAATTCAGGCATTCAAAATTCTGACTTCTGTTTCCTGTCCCAAGAGCCGGGATTACAGAGGAATAACCTCCTGCAGTTTCTAAATTCAGACCCACTGTTGTTCATATCCTGTTCTGGGCTCAGGGCCTGGGTTCAGCTCCCCATCGTCCCTCCTGCCTGTCAGGAAATGCTTTAAAAGAGTTAAAAGTCTCCAGGAGCTCAGGATTCAACCCACATGGAGGGAAAAAGGAAAATATCACAAGAACTGGGAATAGGGGCTGCAGAGGACATGCACAGATCAATGGAAATTCTATTGTTACAGTGAAATGTTCAAGAGAAAGCTCTAAGGAATGGGGATAACAGAGGTTGTACTGCAGCACAAATCCCTGAGGAGAAGCTGGGCAGGTGTGGAGCACTGGGAGAGGCCACAGACCTGAGGCAGGTACCCAATATCCACTTCCATGTTGCTGCTCTCGCTCGCCCCGTACAGCCACTCCATGTCCACGTTCAGGGACCTGCAAGGGGAACCCAASAGTCACCCAGGGCTAAAGCTGCGCATGGGAAACCCCAAATAACTGGGAACATCCTCTTGCAGGGTCAGCACTGACCCCAGAGCCTCTGGAGATCACTGTGTTCCCTGCACCGGCCCAGGAACACCAGATCCTGCTGGATCAGGGCCCAGGCACCCACTCAGCACTTTGAGAAAAGGCACTCAACACCTCTGAGCTCTGTCAAGTGACAGGAGAGAGAGATGTCTCTGCTCCCTCTTCCTTCCCAGCACTTCACTCTCACATTCCGATCCTGCTGAACTTTTAAAAGTGTTTTTTTGGAAGCAAAAGGCTTTAGCAAGGAGCTGCTGGCAGAGCCCTCAGTGTCTGCTGGCTGTAAGAAATGTGCTGACAGAGCCACTGGGGTTGAGTCACCAGGGTAATGCTGTAATAGAATTTTCACTCCAGACGTCATGGGCAGAGASATTTGAAGCTTCTTCACCCTGAAACACTTCCAGCTCCTTGACAGGGAGCAGGAATGAGCTGGTGCAAACCTCTGCACACAAAATCTTAACCTGGGAGACTCCAAGCAAAAAATCTGCTGGAGCAGGAGCATCAGACCTTGCTGAACTCCAGTACTTGCAGCCAGGCACTGGGACTGCCAGTCCTGCCACACCCTGCTTGTCCCTCCCCATCCTCCAAGTACCAAGGGACAGTTACTGGGGAGTGAATCAGACCCTGGAACGGGTCAGGGATCCTCAGTGAGTGGCAGAGATGCATTTACAGGCAACTGCAGAGCTCTAATCACCCATATTTTCCACGAACTTGGCTGAAAACAGAGAGAAACAGMTGTACCTGTTGTTAGGAACGAAGAGCTTGAACTCCCGGACGTGGGAAGAGTCCTTGGAGAGGACAATGTACCCTGTGAACTGGCCCGGGGAGAACCAGAACGGGAAGTTWGGGGGCTCGTTCAGCTGGAATTCAGCGTGGATCCTGAAAGGAGAAAGGAGCCATCAGCTGGGATCCTGCACTGCAGGGGGCAGCAGGGAAAAGCTATCTGCAGGCACCAGAAATTGTGAACCTAAACTGAGGCAGAGGGGTGCAGTTTAAAAAGCTTTTCATGTCACACAACGAAGAGAGTGAAAGAATGGAGCAGATCCCCTGGGTCAGGAGCATCTCCAGTATCCATGCCTTCTGGAATTGGGCATCCAGGAAGGATGAAATACATTATCAATCCTTGAAACACAGCGGCAGAAAAAAAGCCCTTCAGCCTCCCTTCCAGCTTGATCAGGCAAATAAAAGCTGGGTGCAACAATCCCAGCAAAACAAGAGAACAATTCCACAGACTCCCCCTTGGAAAGACACTCCGCCCCCTGAGTAACCAAAATCCAATAAATTTCTTGCCAGTCAGACTCTCCCCTCTCAACCAGGGATAGCTCCAAGGGTGATGTCCTGCATGAGGGCACAGTCCCTGCCTCTCCAGGGACACAGTGGCACTGGGAGCTCTGGCTGGGAACCCTCCCCTCCCTCCCAGCCGAACGCCTCTGGTCTCCCTTGGGAACACACTGCCCACGCAGTGACAGTGTGCCCTCTGCCAGGGGCTCACAGCAGCCTCCTCCCTCCCCTGGGACATGGAACAGCCCCAGCAGTGTCCCCAGGCCCCTGGAGCCCTGGCTCACCGGAATGCTATGGTGTAGTAGAAGCTGCTGCTGGCCTGGATGCAGGCCACGGCGCCCTGCGGAGCGAAGCGCGTCCTCACGAAGGGCCGCGGGTGGAACATGCTCAGCAGCCTGTGGATTATGACCTGGAGAAGGAATTGTCAGAGCAAGAATGAGAACAGTTCCTCCACACAGCTCCAGGGCAGCTCCCCACCTGAGCAGGAAGGGGAGAGAACGGCTGGGACTTAAACCAGCTCAGAGACCGACCCAGTCACACACCAAGGAGACAAAGCRAGGCACTGCTGTTACAAACAAATCCATCTCCCACGGCTTCTGTGCTATTCCCGTGGTTTGCAAGTTTCCATCACCCCAGCAGAACAGCAAACTGATCTGCAAGGCTGCCTCCACCAATACTTCAGCCTTTCTCCAATACCTCAACACTACAGACCTTCTGCTTCCTTAGAAAATCCAGGGAAACACTGCAGCAGCCTCATCCCTCTGGGAATTCCTGTGATCCCTCTGGGCTACRAGGCAGGACATTTACACCAACTACACCTCAGATATCCAGAAACTGAGTTTCACATCTCACCTCTTTGCCCTTGGGAGGTGGAGGGTAAAACCTGTTGTTGGAGAGATACCCAGTGAAGATGTTCAATTCACTGGGAATTATCCACCACGGATCCCCAAGATCCACTTTGTTCTTTGGAGGGAGAAAGGCTTTAAACTGCCTGGCAAGCAGGACACTCATAGGGGYTGCTGGGGCCGTCCAGTTCCTCAGCCCAGACAGAGCAATGTGAGAAATCTGTGGAAAAAAAAAGGCACTGTCAGAGCCCAGACCTGACTCTTCCAACATGCAGTGATGCTCAGGGATGCGGGGAGGCCTTGGAAAAGGGGGAAAAATATGTATCACACCCTAAATTCTTCTTGCCACGCCAACAGTTCTGTCAGCTTTCAAGCATTTGAGTAATAGAGAGGGGAACACGCCACGTAACAGCACTGCTTTTGTACTTAGCTCCAGCAGAGCCAGCTCTAATCCCTGCTCCCAGGAATCCCAGCTTCCCAGGAAGGGTCTTCTAACTGGGGCACGGTGCTGCTGAGTGTGCTGAAAACCCTGAAATGCTGAGGGAAGCAGCGAGCTCCCTGCCACAGCAAATCCCATGGGATTCAGCAGGACCACGTCCCCCTCCCAACACGTACTCCTGGTGCTGCTACCAGCCCACCAGACGTGTTTACTCCTGAATTTGTGGCCTGCCTGACACCTACTCCCAAGAAACCGTCCTTGCTCTTCGTCATTGTTTCCATGAGCAGAGGCTGGAATTTGGCCACAATGGACAAAGTCTCCCCGTCTGGATCCAGCGTCTCCTCCTCTTCAGATTCTGAGATGGGAGCAACCCCTAGACAAAAGGACAGGAATTCAAGCAGCTGTTTCCCCTCCCTCCCCTTTTAAGCAATTGTGAAGTGATTACACATTTATCCTGGCAAATCCAGGAGCACTGGGAGTTTCCCAGCTGTCCCTACAGACCCATCCCGAGACCAGCTTTGGCTGCATGAATTACAGAGGAGCAAGTCCTCCTTTTAGTGACCAACTCAACGGCTTTAAACYGAAAGAGGGTGGGTTTAGGTTGGATAYTGGGGAGAAGTTCTTCCTTGTGAGGGTGGTGAGGGACTGGAATGGAATTTCCAGAGAAGCTGTGGCTGCCCCATCCCTGGAAGTGYCCAMGGCCAGGCTGGACAGGGCTTGGAGCAGCCTGGGATAGTGGAAGGTGTCCCTGCCCAGGTGACACCTGGCAGGGGGTGGAATGGGATGGGCTTTAAGGTCCCTCCCAACCCAAACTGTGCTCAGTTAGGCAGGCTCACAGCTCCTCAGAGCAATCCCAACACGTGCTGGAGCCAATCCAGGAGAGCACAAGCAAACACTGTCTGTGTCCCCACTGTCCATTATGATCCCCACACTCCCTGCCTGGCACCAGCAGAGCCATTTGCTCCATGCTGATACAGTCTCCAAAGACGATCTCCCACAACTGCTATCCAGGAGAGGCTGCCACAGCTGAATGGAACGCTGTGACTCACTGAGAGTTTTGGCCYGGCCTGGGCTGAGCTGTATTTGTTGCATTCACCCATCCCAAATCCCCTTTAAGCTCCAGACAAAGTAACTTATGTACTTTGCTAGTCCAGCAATGGGATCCTCCACCTTATAAAAACTGYACTTTGTCAAAGTGATGTCTAGGGCTTAAGCCTTTCCAAAAACATGGAGAGCTTTGCAGCCTCTCTTCGTGTAAATAAGAGCCAAAACAGCACCCAGAAAATAATAAAGTGAATAAAATATTCAGTGAATAGAAGCTGTGGAGGTCATTATGTTTGGCTCTTGCTCTGCACAGGGAGAGCTCTGGAGGGCAGACAGGAACCTGGTAGCTACCTGTGAGCTTCTCAGCGATGGGCTTGAACTCCTCTGGGCTCAGGTACAGGTCGTTGTTTGTGTCCAGGGAGGAGAAGAGAAACAGCCCCTCATTGCCCAAGGACTTCAGAGCCAGCTCCTGGTTTGGGAAGAAGAGGGAAGTGAAATTTCATTCCAACCTCCTGCAGAAATCCACTCTGGCCCCTCAGGAGTTAATCCATATTCTTCCCAGCACATCCAGGGGAAAGATTAACGCCCCTTGGCAGGATTTGGTGCTATTTGCAATAGGGATCAGTGTCCAGGAACTGCTGGCACGAGCAGATTAAAACTACATCTGGCTGAGTAATTCCAACTGAAACATTTGCTCAGATTCCAAGCCTTTTGTCAGAAAAATTCCCCTCTTTTTCCAGCTAGTTAGTCCTAAACCTGCAGACATTCAGAGCACCTGGAGATGGTGATTGCTGGGATAAAGTGAKGTGCAGTGAAACAAAGGCAGTCAAATACACCCGTATCACCTTCCAAAAACACAAAGGGAACGAGCTGAACCCTTGGAATTCGTAACTTCCATTTGTGGTGGGATCCACGCCAGCACTACTGCCCACAACTGCCCTGCTCTGGTCAGCGCTCCTCCAAACCTCCAGCCTCGGGAATGGATGGAAAATTGTGGCCCCCTGCTCCCTCAGCCATCCATCTGGGTCTTCTCCAGAAACTTCCACAGGATCCCAGCCCCCCCGTGCCTCAGTTTCTCCCTCTGCAAAGCCCRCACGGGGTTCATCGAGGCGATGTCTCCCTTGGAGCATCCCCGGAGGGCTCTGGATGCTTCCAGACATTTCCATGCTGCAGTCTGAAGGGAAAGGGACAACTTGGAGGCAGAACAAGAGAGCTCCCGGTTGGTGTGAGAGGAAGGGAAAGACACGGAGCAGCTGAGACAAGCCCCTCACTGCCGTCCAGCCCTCGGCACGTCCCCTGTGACCACCACTCGGGACAGCCTGCCCTGCCATCCCCGGAAAAGCCTGGAGCTGGGAGCACAAACACTCAGCACTCTGCTGTTTATCCCTGCCTGCTCTCCATCGCCTGCAGCACCACCACCATCCCCAGAGCTCCTGAACCAGTTTATTTTCCATCTGTTGCCTGCCAGCCTGAAGCAGCACTAATGCAGCCTGGAAGGCTTTGCTCCCATCAACTGCAGCAACAAAAGCACTTAAGAGCCTTCCAGGGCAGTTCCAGACTGAAATAAAGACCCTGGCACACAAAACAAAGATTGGATGAGGACATGGCCAAGGACAGACAAGGAGGGGAGAGTGCAGGGGCTACACAGGTGAAACAATGAAGGGAGATGGTTATTTGTGCACAGGAACAATCCACTGTGCACCGTCCACCTTCCTGGGGCTAAAACTGCCTTTATTGCCTGAATGAATGGGGATGAGCATCCTTGGCTCCGTAAAGAGTTTTGCTGAGCACCTGGCTGCAGGTGCTGACAGMTCTCCCAGGGCCACACAAGGCTTGTGCCAGGCTCCAGATCTCACCTGTGCTGGGCACATGGTTCATTAACTGCACTCAATCCCGGTCTGGGAGCCAGCTCATGGCACTGGGAAGGGAGCAGGAGCCTCCCCTGGGGAGGGCGGGCTGGCCTGGATGTGTGCTGAGCTCTGAAGGGATGCTCCATTGCCTTGTCCTCTCCTCAGCACAGCAGAACTTCCCTGCTGAYGGATCTTTTAGAGCCTCTTTATTTTGCACTTCACAGGCACAGACCCCGAGGGATGGGAGRCAAAGTTTTCACAGCAGGTTGGGCTGAGTGCTGCTCAAATGTGGGGAAAAGTCGTTTTTTCCCCTGCACTGAAGGAGGCTGGAGGTGGGAGGAGAACCAGCTGTGCCCCACAGGGACAGAGGAACACCTCTGGCTCAGCCTGAGACAGCAGGACACGGGGTGGGATCAGAGGTGCAGGACGTGAGCATCCCAAACCCAGTGTCCAGACAGAGCTGAGAGCATGGCCACGTCCCCCAGCGGCACCGACCCCTGGGCTGAGCAGTGACAACCATCAGTGGGACCCCAGGAGCTCCCACCCAGCTGGAGAGAAGACCCCAACCACGGAGGAACAAAGGGTCCTGTGGAGAACACCCCAGTCCTGCTGCACTCCGTCACCAGGGACGACAAAAATGATGTTTAAAAGGGGAGAGAGATGTCAGGGCTTGGCCTTTTGCTTTCTGATAACATTCACTTTAAAGAAAGCTCCCAGAGCTTGTGGGTTTTTTCCTTTCTTCTTTCTAATCTGGGATTATAAGGAAGACAGCTTCCCTGTTTGTGCCAGAGGGGTAGGACCGAGCTGCTTCAGTGTTTCTGCAGAGGAACAGAGCTGTGGTTTCCACAAAGACTTCTCCTCTCCCACCTGCTTGTGGGTTGTTCAGCTAAATAAACAYTTCCATAGGAAGAGACAAGACATATGTCTGAACTAAGAGGAATAAAAAATTAAAACCTGGGGCTGTTCACATTTTGTTCTCCTCGCCAGCAGCACCCACTGACAACTGCCTGCCTGTCCTGCAGAAGAAACAAACCTCCAGAAGACCTGTCAGGCTGTGACAACGCCCTCAGCCTCCTGTCCTTGTCAGAAAAACTCTTCTAATTAACTGGTTTAAGCCATTTTTCCCTTTTTGCAATACAAGAAGAGACAAAGAAAAGAGGCATCCTTTAAAAATATCCTTTAAAAACACTTCTCTTTGTACTAGAGGAATATCAAGAAGGAGAAATCTGCTCTTTTCCCAGAACCTTCTCAGATGTTCAGGGATGAAGCGCAGAGCCAGGGGAGTGCAATCTCCCACAAAGGAGATCTCCAAAGCTCCTGCAGCCGCTGGAATTACGTGGATCACAATCAAAAACACTCAATCAGCCTCATTTAAAACAAAAAACCCAAACACAAACCCCAGAAAAAACCGCTCCTGATTTCCAGCTCACGTCCTCCCTTCTTTTGCTGCTTCTCAGTGACCTTCAGAGGCTGCGGCAGAGGAGGCGCGAGATGGAGAGCCAAGAGCAGGGCCAGGGGCTGGACCCAGGGGGCAGCTGGTCACTGCTGGCCACTGCTGGTCACTGGTGGCCACCAGAGCTCCGTGGTKATTTCAGCCTGGTGGTGGCCACCACAATCCCTGTGGCCACCTCAAGACCAGTGGCCACCACAGCTCTGCAGAGCCTCAGCCTGGCAGTGACCACCTCGAGCCCATGTCCACTGGTGTGTGGTACCACAGCTCAGTGCTCACCTCAATCCCAGCGGCCACCCCAAGCCTGGTGGTCACTTCAGCCTGGCTGTGACCACCTCAATGCCAGTGGCCACCTTAACCCCCATGGCCACTGATGCCTGGTGGTCACCTCGGCCTAGCCACAGCCACTTCAACCCCAGTGGCCACTGATGCCTGGCAGTCACTTCAATGCCAGTGACCACCCCGAGCCCAGTGGTCACTGCTGCCTGGTGGCCACTTCAGCCTGGCTATGGGCACCTCAGCGCCAGCAGCCACAATCCCTATACTCCCCTCAGCCCGGTGGTGGCCACCCCAACCGCCATGACAACGGATGCCTAGTGGTCACTTCAGCCTGGCTACGGCCACCTCAGACCCCACCGATGCCTGGGGTCACCTCAGCCTGGCTATGGCCGCCTCAGCCCCGGTGGCCACCGACGCCTGGTGGCCAGCCCAGCCCGGCCACGGCGCCCCGAGCCYCGGCGCCCCGCCGGTGCCGCTCCCTCAGCCCCGCGGCCGCCGCCTCCCCCTCACGCCGCCCGGGCCGGCCGCGCCCGCCATTCCCCGTCCCTCGTCCCTCCCTCCGCCCGTGCCCGTCCCCGCCCCTGCCCGGTACCTGGCGCCGCGCCGCCTCCGCGTCCCGGTAGTACTTGACGGCCACGAGCGCTGCCAGCAGGGCCAGGGCCAGCGCCAGGCGCGGAGGGGCCGCCCCGGGCCCCGGCCCCGCCACCGCGCCCGGGCCGCGCCGCGGAGCCGCCATGGCCGCCCGGCCGGGGGAGGCGTCAGGCGGCGAGGAGGGGCCGCGGCCGCCCCGCGGGACCCGGCGGGGAAAAAAACCACTTTTTTTGTGGTAAATCACCGGCGCTCCGTCAGGGAAAACCTCTTCTTTTTTTTTTTGTGGTAAATCACAGGTACCCGGTCGGGGAAAAGCTGGGTTTAGTGTTAAATGGCCATCACTCGGTCAGGAAAAACGTCTTTTTACACTTAAATGAGYGGCACCCGGTCAGGAAAAAAACGTTATTAGTGTTAAATGACCGTCACTCAGTCAGGGAAACCCTCTTTTTAGTGTTCAATGGCCGGGACTCGGTCAGGAAAAAAACACGGTTTAATGCTAAATGACCGACACTCGGTCAGGAAAAAACACGTTTTAGTGTTAAATCTCTGGCACCCGGTCAGGAAAAAAWCCACGTTTTAATGTTAAATCTCCGGCAATCGTCGGGAAAAGCTGCTTTTTAGCCTGAAATGTCTCCACTTGCAAGGCTCTCTCCCCTCCTCGCCGCTCCCTGTGGGCTTTGCCTCTGTTATCAATGGGAGAGTGAGGTCTGTGTGTGTGTCCCCAAACTTCCAGTGAGTTTTGGTCCTTAATTCAGCTTTCCCCAAAAAGAACAATATCCTGACCTTGTTTTATGCTTCCCGCGGGGTTTGCCTTTGTTATCGATGGGAGAATGGGGTTTGTGTCCATSCCCACATTTCCACGGTGGCCCTTGGTCCTTAATGCAGCTTTTCCCAAAAAGAACCATATCCTGAACTTGTTTTGCACTAAACAGCCATATCCTGCGCTTCTACTTGGTTTTCCTTCAGCAAAACAGGTATTCTTTAACAAAACAGGTATTCGTGGTTTCACTGGCAGTGATTTCGCTGAGGTTCGAGCCCCAGGGATGGGAACTGGGGGATGGGAATGACTTGGCAGTTCTGGGGTGACGATGCTCAGCCTCGGCCTCCTGTCTCCAACATCATCCCCACGTTTTGGGTCATTTCCACCCCAAACTTTCYGACCTCCCCGTGTCCCCTGTGCCCTTCGGGGGCTGTGGCAGTGCTGTCACCGTGTCCCTTTGCAGTGGCTGGGCCAAGACACACATATTTATTCATTTTAATCCCTCCCCATAACTCAGCCTCCTGCTCYTCCGTGCTTCCAATCCCGCTCCGAATCCCCTGATTGCTTGGGAAGATTTAGTGCCATTTTCTGCTGCTGGAGGGCGAACAGCAGAGTGTTTGAKCTCTCCGAGGGTAGCAGGAAGCGTTAGCATTTAATCCTTTGAAGCTCTGCTGTACCCTAAGCCTGCCTAATCGTTTTTGTTTTAGGCTTAAGGAACTTTTGAGATGGAGATGAGGGAGAGCATGACCAGGCCATTAAGAGAGGAGGAGGGAGGATGAGGATGGGACCAGGCAGAGGAGCCCAGCAATGGAACCAGCTGGGATTTTATGATATTCACATCAGTGTTGTTGCATCGAGGGAGGAAGGAGAAGGTTCCTTCTGCCAGCTCYGCCATAGCAGAAAACTTCCATGAAACTCTGCCACTGCTCCATCAAAGAATCCTTGGGCCATGGGGAGGAACTGGATTAACAGAGCATGGAAATGATGTCTGGGAGCAGGGACAGGTGGGAATGAGCTCAGCACTTGAAGCAGATGTGCTTTAAAACCTCCCGGGCTCATTAGGCTGGGCAGTGAGGGGTGGAGAGCTGCTGCTTYCCTGGAATAACCCAGCACGAACCTCAAAATGTAACAGGATGAGATGGGTTTGAGACAGGATAAATGCACTGATTTGTCTGGGAAATGAGCAGGAGGGGACAGGAGCTGGTGGAGGGGACCTGGCAGGGTGGTGGCAGAGCTGAGGTGATTCTGTTTGGATGAGAGGCCCAAGGGCTCATTTTACAGCTGAACCATTTCCAGTGCCCTCAGCCACCCCATAAAGATGAGAAACGGGGGAATTATTTGATAGGGAAGAGAATGAAAGACAAAAGGTGAAATAATTCAGGGTGGCTGCTGGGAGTTCCTCCTCCTCAGAGGAGAACAAACCCAGCAACTCCTGGCTCTCCACTGCTGGGTCCTGGGATTGCAGCACTCGGGAAGAATGTTAAGTATCCAGACATCTGCTGTGTGCCCACCCAGGCACACCTGTATCAWAGAGAATCCCAGGAAAATAACAGGGAAGATTTCCACCCAGCAGGAAAAACTATCCCAGATTTCCCCTTGGTCAGAAGGGAGGAAGTTTGGCTGAAATAAGAAAAACGGTGAGGGATTGGTGGCAGGGATGAAAAACTCAGAGCGAGAGGGATAGGTTTCCCACAGTAGCTCCTCATTCCAGGGCTGCATGCTAGGAGAGCAGAGGAGCCCTGCCCTCGTTTCCAGGGATGGCCCCGTTCCCACTGCCCAAATCCCTGGATCAGTTCAAGCCAAAGCCATCCCAGTGCCATGGAACGAGGCTGTAAAACCTCAGCTCTGGGCACAAGTGGGAAAAGCACCCGGACACAGAAACCCCCACCCTGTGGAAGCAAATCCCAACCAGACTGAGGCCCAAAAACATTAATCCTATGGACAACAGTAGGGAACAAGGAATATCCAGGTCTGGTTTCACGTGGGGCTTTCTGAAGGGGACAAGGAAACCAGAGGTGACAAAGCTTCCCGGCCGTGGAAATCAGAGAGTTCATCCCAGAAAAAGCACGGCCAGCAAAGGCTGTGGAGTGAAAAAGAGTTTGAGGCATTTCAGAGCAAACCCTTCAGCTGCAGAGCAGGAGCCAATTCCCACGTCTTGCATTCCTAACTCCTCCTCGGCCTTTCCTTTTCAGGAGGAAGAATCCAACCTGTGGGTCACATTGTGGGTCTCCCTGAACAAAATCCTTGACAAAGCAGGAGTTTTATGGAGAGGGTTCCTAACCCCAGCATGGTCCCTGTTGGAGGCTCCACAGGGAATGAAGCCAAAGCCCCAGATGTGCTCAGGAGGAGCTGCTGGAACTCTGCTGGCACTGGGAGCTCGTGCATCACATCTGAAACAATCAGATAAAGAGATCAGATCAAAACCTATGTGGAAAAATACTCTGGCTGCCAGGCTTTTGAATTCAATAACCAATTCTGCTGAAAGCCTTCCCAGGGAATTTAATAATGCTGTAAAAATGAAGTGTGGGTTACAAAAAGATGCATTTGTTTTCTGGATGGTTTTGTCTTATCTCCGTGCAGGCCAGGCAAGAGCAGCCTGTGGTTCTGCAAGTGATAGGGAAGAGTTTTCATCTCCACCACCGAAGCAACTTTTCTCTTATCAGAACTTCATTTACAGGAAATTCCTTCTGATATAAAGGAGAGCCACAGGCTCTGATGGTGAAAATTAAGATGGTAATCACAGCTTCTGAATCAGAATTGGAATGTACCAGGGGAAATGGGCAATAACCCAGGCTGATGGCATTGCCTGCTGACTTCCAAGCAGGAAAAAAACACCAAAAAGCAACAACAGAATTCCCACATGCCTGAGCCTGAAAGGCAGGAAAGCAGCTGAAGGACACACATCTTCCCAGGTCCTTTCCACGAGGCATTTAAAGCCAAACCTCTGGTTCAATGTAACTCCATTTGTTGACCTGCTCCGAGCCTGGAAACCAAGGGGTTCCCTCTGGGCAGAAATCCCACCTGGCAGGAGGGATTTGGGGTGGGTGCAAGGTAAGAGAGGTGGAATCCAACACTGCTTCCACAGGCAGGGCTCCCAGGGTGCAGGAGCATCCAGCCAAGGCCGGAGGAAGGGAGGAGCAGAAGCATTTCAGGCACCAGCAGGACAAACATTCCCATCACCTGCACTGCCGTAGGGCGGAAAAATCCCTGCTGTGGATCAGGGCCAGCCCCTGGAACAAAGCTGATCCTCGGAGTAAATCTTTACTCCTGCTAAACACAGCCACGCTTAGCTTGATGCCTGTGATTAATCCCTGGCCCTGGGGATTTCAGGGATATCTGGGAGCCAGGCAGGGGAAGTTGCAGAGTTGGCTCAGTGGAAATGTTCCAGCGAGGCCACTTGCAACAAAAAGCTCCTGCTGCTCCTGGCACTGAGCTCCACACCAGTGTCCTGGAGAGTTATGGATCAGCTTTGCCTCCTCAGGGCAGCTGAAACACCTCCTGATTTGTGATGTGGCCACTGAGCTGCAGGAGGCTTCCTCTGGGAGGGTGTGGGATGTTCCTGCTCACTTGTGCAGAAACCAGCCATGGAGTTTAATGTAACACCAGGATCTGTTCCTAAAGGAAACCAGAACCATGCTGTTTATTTTAGGGCTTTAAATTCTGCCAGGCAAAGTGTTCCGAGTTATTCCAAGAGCAGGGCATTTTTATTTAAGAAATTCCCTTAATCCATTATCAAAATCCTTTGAGCTACAAGAGCTTCCCGATGCCCCAATCTCTCGGATAACACAGCTCACTCCCAAGATGTTTATTTACCAACAACCATCCCTCTAGGCCAGGCTTACCAGCCAGGATCTTTATCCCAGGGATAAAGCTAAGACCCCATCTGACAATCTTATTTCTCTCGGGGAATTACAAAGGCAGGAATTTAGAAACAACATTTTTTTGTTCTCACAATTTGCTCAAAGCAACTCTATTTTCCCCAAGTCGCTGAATGAACCAACTGTCAYGAGGATGTCACAAGAATGAAGAAAAGTGTTCCATCTCCGAGGGCCACAGAGCTTTGCAGCGATCAGAGGGAATGCTGATCCCAGATCCAGCAGTTTAAGAGAGCTGGGAATTGCTGTCCAAATACCTCTAGAAATCAACTTCTACTGTGCAAAACTCTCTAAATCCACCAGTATTGTATTATTCCAAGCATGGTGTAACTGGTCTTTTACAGGATATCAACCCCAACAGGCTCTTTATTTTACAAGACTTTTATTCTGTTTCACAGATTTGACTATTACAGCAGTAAAATTATTACAAGTGACTCGTAACATTTAGCTCCAAATAAAAGTAGAAAAACACAAAACYGATAAAGGAAAGTTAAATGAGATGTGATGGGTGGTAAATGTGTTTTAAGAGCACAGGAAAAAAGTATATAAAAATACATCAGGAGCAGGGATTTTGCAGACAAGTTTTGGTTTAGTTACAGCTTTGACAGCACAGTCACAGAATGGTGAGGCTGGATGGGACCCCTGGGCTCCACCTGCCCTAAACCTCTGCTCAGGCAGGGCCAGCTGGGCCCCAGGGCTGTGTCCAGGCAGCTTCTCCAAGCATGGAGACTCCACAGCCTCCCTGGGCAAGCTGTGGCAGGGTAAAACAAGTGTTTCCTCCTGTTCAGAGGGACMCTCCGTGTCTCAGTTTGTGCCACTGCCTCTGGAACTGTCCCTGGGCTCCCCTGGAATGAGCCTGGCTCCTCTTCACACCCTCCAAGTTCCCCCTGAGTCTCTTTCCAGACTGAACAGTCCAGTCTCTCAGCCTTTCCTCACAGGAGGGATGTTCCAGTCCCTTCCCCTTTGCTGGGCTCTCTCCACCATGTCCATGCCTCTCTTGGACTGGGGAGCCCGAACTGGACATGATTCTGGAATGATTCTGGAATATTCCCTGGCTTTCTCAGGCCCTTCTCCCCTCCAGCTCTGATCCCACAGGACTCTCCCAAGCAGATCTTTGGAGAGGTCCAAGTCTGCTCTCCTGCAGCCCAGGGTGGAGCTTTTCCCCCTCCTTCCTGCCCTCCGGATCCTGAACTCTCCATCTCATGGTCACTGCAGCCAGAGCTGCCTGTGATCTTCAGTTTGGGGAGGTCAGCAGAGCCCCTCTGTCCCTTGGAGGAGGAATTTACAACCAATCCACTCCAGGAGCCTCCTGGATGGCTCCTGTCCTGCTGTTATCCCTCCAGAGGTAGCAGGATGCTTCAAGTCCCCCACGAGGAGCAGGGCCTGCAAATTCCAAGGCTGCTTCTGTCTCTGGAGGGTCTGATCCTCTTATTTTCCCACTAAAATGTCACCTTTCCCTGTCCTCTCTTCAATCCTGAGCTCTCAGCTGGCTCCTCATCCATCCCCAAACATCCCAGCTGCTCTCCCACACTAAGGACAACTCCCCTTCCTTGTTCTCCTGTCCCTCCTGAAGAGCCCCCAAAGCCCAGCAGCAGAAAGCACAGAATACTGGAAACTGTTCACTGGAAAGGTGATAAATCCAAGAGCATAGAAAAGGCAAAAATGAAACAGAAAAAGGAGAGGGGGATGTGTGTGTGTGTAAAGTCTATCTTATGGCAAACTTCCAGTCCTTTGGCCACTATAAAGCAAAATCAGTGGATTTCATATAAATTCTCTGTATAAAGGAATGTCTATGAACTGTGTACAGTATGGCCCAGAATAAACATCTCATCATCAGGCTAATAGAGCTCCTCACAGAGGAAAAGAAGGTGCTTAGTCATGGTCCAGCTTCCCAAGAAAATACTGTCCGGAATTGGACTAGTGCCCCAAAATACCATTTCAGGAACAACAGGAATTCCTTTAATGGAAAGGAAGAGCAGTGGCTGCCCAGGCTGTGGAGCAGGAGCTGGGCAGGGCCCTCAGGGCTGCACTGCTGCTGTGAAGTCCGTGTGGTTGATGGGCAGGGGGTGAGCCTCGGTGTTGAACACCCAATCGTCCAGGGACAGCACATCATCTTCACAGAACAGAAGATAGAGGTACCTGCAGCACAGCACAGCACACACAGGGGTCAAGGGGAGCTCAGGGGGGACCCCAGGCAGGCAGGAGCAGCAGGACTGCGATGGCTGCCACCGTCCATGGTGACACATCCCTGGGAAATCGCCACCCTTCCCACCCGAAGCAGCTCTGGCTCACAGCAGAGCCTTTCGAGCCCAGCAGCAGAGCAGGAAGCTCGAGGGTGCCAGTGGCAGCAGTGTTTGTGCAGCAGGAAACCCCCAAAGCTCTGCAGCACCCACTGCCTCGCCCAGTGTCCCCCACAGAATGGCTGGGCTGGGAGGAACCGTCAAGATCACCTCGTTCCAGCCCAAGGACACCTTCTGGAGGAGGAGACTTCCCCCTTATCATCTGAGACTCATTGAGCAGATGCTGCAGGAATTCTGCTGCTCTGAAAGGCCCCTGTGACAGCAGACTTACTTCAGAGTCTCTGCCAGGAAGAAACTCTGCTGCATGTTGTCGTGGGTGGGGGCTGTGGTGTAAACATCTCGGATGCCAGAGAAGCCAGCTTCCACTCTGCAGTGCTTTTCCAGGGCCTGGGAAAGAAAAAACCCCCTCAGTAACACACAATGGTGTGGAGTAACCCATTAATCATCATCAGCTGCACTCCGAGTCAGCTCTACACATCAAATCCCAGGTTTACTGCAGCCTCTGTCCCTCACTGATTACTGCAGACCCTGGGAATCAACCTGGCTCTAATGGAACAGCAAGGGAAACATCAGCCCCCTAAGCTGGCTGACTGATGGACCTTGGCACCACACAAACAGCAAACCCAGGTCTCCAGGGGCAGCTCCCTCTTTCCCAGGGCAGCACACAAAGCTCTGCCACTGGAGCAGCCCCTCCCAGGCCATGGGGCAGCAGCCAAAGGGCTATTCCATGAGCTGGGAACGGGTGAGGGACTCCCTGGCTGTGAGGTCTTTGTGGGAAGAAGACACCACAAGGGACAGAGGCAGCGATGCTGATTTTCCCTGGCTCACTCCAAACCAGTGGTGCTGAGCACTCCAGGGATTCCCAGCTCCAGAGGGATGCTCCCTTCACAGCAGGTCCTGCTGTCTGCCACAAACCTGCTCTGCTCTGCTGGACTGACTGTGTCAGTGCAGCCCAAAGGGGAGAGCAAAACACCCACAGCGGAGATGCCACACTGAACTGAGGTACTTTGTGTATTCCTGCCCCACTGCTCATGGGTTTGAGAACAGTTTGGGTTGAAAGGAACCTTAAAGATCACCCAGTTCCACCCCCTGCCATGGACAGGGACACCTTCCAACTTGCTCAGAGCCCCATTCAGCCCATCCCTGAGCATTTCTGATGTTTCTCAGCATTTAACACAATTTAAACAATTTCCACTCCTTCTGCTGCCCGAGGGGAAGATTTTTGTAGGAACCCAGCAACCTGCTGAGTCCTGCGCCCTGTCCAGCCTTACCTTGACCACCTCCCAGCCCCAGTGCCTGTACTTGGGGTCGTGGGTGAGCCTCCAGAGGTACATGTAGCTCTCCACCACCTCGGGCCGCAGGATGTAGTAGCGCTCGCTGAGCCTCGTGGCCATGGCCTCGCTGCCCGCGTCGAAGCGAAAGGCCTCGGGGCCCAGCTTGGTGTCTGAACAAAAACCACACACAGAGACTGTCACTGGGAGGGGAACACGAGCACAGAGACCATCCTGGTGCTTCTGTGTTGCTCAGGATGCCAGCGTTTAACTAAGGCTTGTCAGACGAGCCTTTTCTTCTGCAGCCTCTTCGGAGAGAAGGGATCAGGATGATGGGAAAGGTTTAACCAGCTTCACTGGTGGTTTATAAATAAAACATCCAGAGTATGTTGGGGGTTTTGAGTTGAGAATCCCAATCTCTTGCAAGCACTATCCAGCACTCAAATCCCAGCTTTCAACACCAACCCTCACCCTGTTTGAAAAAAATTGTTTATGAGGGTGCCCAGAGCAGCTGTGGCTGCCCCATCCCTGGGAGTGTCCAAGGCCAGGTTGGACAGGGCTTGGAGCAACCTGGAATAGTGGAAGGTTTCCCTGCCCATGGCACGGGATGGACTGGGATGGGCTTTAAGGCCCCTTCCAACCCCAACCATTCCATAGTTCCGTGATCATGCCACAAGGTTTCTCCGTCTCTACCCCAGTGCTGTTTCAGGGAGTCGTTTTCTTTCTCTGCCTATTTTGCACACCTTCCCTGGGCCCTCGTGTGTGTGTGGGGAGCTGACAGTGTCTGCAGGGAGCTGGGGTGCCATGCACAGCCCCAGAACCTGCTGAAATGCCAGCCCTGGGCAGCGTGGGCACCTTGCTGCTGTCCCCTCCGTGCTGATGGATGGTGCTGAGTGCTGCAGGCACTCACAACCACAGGGCTGTTAGTTCAGATGGTTTGTTTTAGTTCTGTAAGTGCTGGAGGGGGGAAAAAAAGAGTTATTTGCAAACATCATTTCAGGTTAGCTTGAAGTTTATTGGGCAAACATGCTGGACACCAGCTGCCAACGTGGGGAACAATCCCTGGAAGCAGTCACTGGAGACACACCTGGGCCTAACAAGGCCCTGGAAAGCTGCCTGGCTGCCTGCAGCCTCACAGGAGCTGCTGAGACACCTACAAAGGAAGGAGTGGTGTCCAAAGCAGCTCCTGCAGGCAGAGAACAACCCAGTGCCTYGCTCCTCACTGCTCTCCCACAGCACTGGGTGCTCAAAGAAACTGTACTGAGCTTGTGAAATGAAAAGAGTCACTGAGCCTCTGCTCAGACAGCTGGGAGAGGCTCAGGAACTTCATTTGTCTGGTTCCCAGCAGCAGCTGCAGGTCTCCAACGCTGCCCTGTTGGGCTTCTCAGCTGCTCTGCTCCACAGTGGCACACTTTGCAATTAATCCCTGTTAATCTTCCCCTCTTATCTGCAAAGGGATGTGAAGGGACACACTCCAAACTGGAGTCCTGTTGGGACTGTGGCTGGGAGGCAGGAGCAGGATTCAGCCCTTCATTCCCAGCTCTGCCCCAGGAGCTCACCTCTGCCTGTCCCCCTGCTCCAGCTGCCTGCTCCAGAAAGTGTATTCCTGTCCCTTCCAGACATCCCAGAAAAGCCCAGGGAAACCACACCCAGGGATGCAGATGCTGCTGAAGCACAGGGCAAACCCCTGCCACACAAACCCAGCGTSCTGGGGCTGTGGGTGACCCCCAGTGACCCCCGGTGCCACCCCAGGGTACCTGAGCGTGCGTAGGACTCGTGGCACGTGTTGGTGATCTCTGCTGCCAGCTCCATGTGCCTCTGCCTCCTGTCCCCTGCAGCATGCTCAGCTCCCAGGGCAATCATGCCCCCAGAGAAGCAAGCCAAGTGGCCCATCTTGTGATCCACGATGCCACCCCTCCATTCAGCAATGTAGGTCAAGCCTCCTGCAGATTTTTTCACCAAATGCTTTTCTATTGCCTAAAGGGAGGAAAATCAACGTTTCAAGATAGTGGACAGTAAGTAAAACTCGCTCAGTATTACTTAGTGGACAGCAGAGAGTACCAAGGAAATCCAAAGACTTATTCTGAAGGTCTGAAACCTTCTCATGAACCATGTCCCCCCCTAAAGCACAGAGCAGCACCGTGCCCCTCACCTCCAAGGCGTCGTCGTACATCTTCTTGGCTTCAGAGTCCTTCTTGTCTGACATCAGCCAGGATTTGAGGAGATATTCATAAAAGCTGTCCCCCAGCCCCCCGATGGACACGTGGTCTGTGGAGGGAAAACCAGAGAAGCACTTCAGGTTCATGGTACACAATGAGCAGTTGCTTTACAAAGGGGAAACAATCACGTCCTATTTAATGCCCTTGTTCTCTCCTTCCTCTTCCCAGCTTCCTGGGGAGAGCTTGCAGCGTTTCTTTTTAGAAAGGGAGAAGGGTGGAAAGTGCAATCAGAAGAAAAATGCTCTGTCATTTCACAGAGCATTAGTATCCCTTCCCAGAGCCATTCAGAGGTCTGGTTTTACAAGTTATTTATACTGCAACGTGAAGATGCTTCCTGTTTATGAAGCCATCATCATAAATCCACCCTCATAAACCAAAAGCAGTGGTGGGTATTGATAGATCTCCATCTCTGTGGAGCCCCTGGGAGCTGTGTCCCTGCCTCAGGAAAGGAAGAAGAGGTGTTGGAGCCCACAGAGCTGCCAGCAAGGGGCTGTGGAGACTCCTCGTGGTGCCATTTGTATTCCTGGCTCACGGTGGGACTCTGTGCCCTGGGGAAGGCTGAGGTTGCTGGCACATTAAAATGATAAAGTCAGGTACAGGGATGTGCACTGAATATTTTCTTCTGCAGAAATCAAATTCCCAAGGCTGTCTGCTGAGAGCACTGCCTGCTCTGACCTTACAGGACCGTGCTGAGGAGCTGCAGAGTGAAATGGGCTCCAGGGTCCTGCCTGGGGGAGCTGCTGGGTGGATTTACAGCTTCAGACTGCACCACAGGGGGAAGAGCAGCGTTCTCACTCTTTTAAAGCAGTCAAGCACTCCCATTTTTAGGAGAGCAAGACAAATCACCCTCCCCGGACTGAGCCATCCCTGTTAATTAACAGTGTCCACCCCTGGGTCTGCACCAGCCTCATTTCCAGGCTAATCTAAGATGCAGCAGGTGCTCAGAGCTGCTCAGAGTTTTGTTTTCCCTCTCCTTGTACACAGATAAAGTCCTGAGGCTTATTCCAAATGCTAAATCCTTCCAGCAGAAGGAACCAGCAGCCGTGCAGTTCCCTGACCTGAAGAGCAAACATCCCTGGCACGCTGCAGCCAGTGATCCACGGAATAATCCACAGCAAAACAATGGGATTAAACGCATGGATTCCGTGCACAGAAAGAGGGCAGACAGTTTGCCAGCGCTGGCTGCACAGCCTGGCTTCACAGAGCAGCCCTGGGATCCTCACAGGGCCATTCCCAGCCTCGCCAGAGCCGGGGCTCCAGCACATCACTGCTTTCCAGCTGGCAGCAGCTCTGGCAGCGTCTGCCTCCCAGGCTCTCTGCTCCACAAATCCCTGCCTGAGCAGGGCCTGGCCCTGCATTGCCACAGGTAACTCCTGCCCTCGCCCAGGGGCAGCACAGCCTCTCCACTTACGAGATCTGCTCTGTTCAGACAGGTCAAAGAGACACCTTTTAAGAAAATCACAGCAATTTCAGGGGAAAATCAGCTTCCTGCAAAGAGCTTTAATGACAAGAGAGCAGATGAGAGCCTGGCACCTCCGGGGAACAGGCTGCAGATGCCTCCCTGCTCTGGTGCTCATCTGTTCCTCAGCAGCAGCACTGGGGATGCAGAAGGGGCTGATCCCTCTTTTCCCTCCCTGGAATATGGATTTAGACCACATCCTGAGCAACTGCCACAGCCCGTGAAAGTCTGTCTGGGAGGCAGGAAATTTCCAGGCTTTTGGCAGGAATCTGCCTATCCCAGAGCAGGTGATCAGAGGCCACTTTTAATATGCTCTGAAAAGCAGCAACAGGCCCCTCTTTACATCAGCAAGTTCAGGACAATTGAGGGGAAATCTGCAGAAAACAGAATTAAAATCGTGGCAGAAGAGCTGAGGGCTGGACATGCAGCTGAGTGCTGCACCCAGCTGGGGTAAGAGCTCCCCAAATGTGCAGTGTGGAACTGGGRGCTGCCATCAGGAATAACCCCAGGGAAGGGGGACCTCAGGGAGCAGCAGGGGAGGGGAGATCAGCTCTTCCAGTGGAACCACAGAAMAACAACTCTGCAGAGGCAAAGGCAGAGGGGAAGCTGAACTGCTTATGAAGGGTGGGGGAACTCTGAGGATCAATTAATGGGATGAACAGAAACCTGTTTTTTTCCTCATGGCACCAAAGGACAGCTCTGGTTTAATGGGATAACTGTGACCATCCCAGACACTGTGCTGGGACCAGCCCTGTCAGTGGAAGTCAGAGGTGCTGATGTGGCAGGTAAAGGTCAGGGATTGCTCTCAGCCACAGCTCTGTCCCTGCTCAGCCACTGCCTGTTCCAGCAGAGCCACCAGAGCAGCAGTGGGAAAGGTCTGGAGTGATCCAGCCCAGCAGGGAGTGCAATGAGACACAGGGACACGAGGCACTGCAAGGACTGAGCAACCTGCTTAAATAATGCATGTGATCCACGGGCAGCTTCAAACCAGCTTCTGCAAAAAGAGACTTTTCTTTGGCAAAGGAACACGAAACCCAGCAACCCAAACAAGCAGATCAGTACCAGGGCAGAAAGTACAGGTCAGAGATCAGGGCACAGCAGCAGAAGCAGCACCTCCTGCTCCTACCAGGGGCACAGTTCTGCTCCTGGGTGGCCCAAGAAGAGGGGCASAGTCTCCTCCCTGGCAAGGAAAGGGCTGTGTGTGTAACCTTTCCCTGCTTCCAGAATTCCAAGACTTTTCCTGATGATTGCTCCCCTTTCCCACCAGAGCAGTATCTCCTTAATGCTCCCATCTCCAGT
The DNA here is from genome assembly GCA_018881555.1 of Amblyornis subalaris. Lineage (NCBI taxonomy): Eukaryota > Metazoa > Chordata > Aves > Passeriformes > Ptilonorhynchidae > Amblyornis > Amblyornis subalaris. The sequence continues at coordinate 890,972 of JACAXG010000196.1, forward strand.
GCTGGGTTCTCAACGAGAGAAGAAAACATTCTTATCTCATCCCTCCTTCGCCAAGTCACACTCTGCAGAGGTGCCATGGTAACAGAACACCAATGCACACAGGAGAATTCATCCCTGGATCCGAGGGGGATCCAGGGCTCCTCCAAGCCCTCTGCCTCTCCAGGTGGCTCCTCACTTGCTCAGCTCACTCCAGAGGGGAATCTCACCCTGCTTCCCATGCAGCTCCCAGGCAGCTCCGTGGGCTCCGTGCCGACTGCAGGATCCTACAGGATTTCTGATACCTGTGTGAGGGACCTGCCACTGTCCTCCCCTGTGCCAGGAGGGCCCTAATTCCCTCTCTGGAGCTGAGACCCCCAGCTGGAAGCACGGCTGACGGGGCAAACGCACAATCACTGCCCTGCACCCTACAAACCAGGCTGCATCCCCCCACCTCACGCCCCACAGCCTGCCTGACGGGGCAGCGCCTTGGCCTGCTGCTCTGGCAGCTGCTGCTGCTTCCTCGGGAAGGCTGGGAAGGCTGGGAAGGCTGGAATGCTGACACAGGGATACCTACGCTGCACCCAGCTCCCCGTGACCGGGCTCAGGAAGTTGGGGTAGAGGCCCTGCGGCTTCTCCACTCTGCCCAGGACCCTGCGGATGTTCATGACCTGCGGGAGAGGAGAGACAAGGCTGCTGTTACTGCTCTGCCCACAGAGCTGCACTGCCCCTCCCCAGTGCCCCAGCTCCCTGTGCCGATCCCTGCCCGATCCCGGAACACCAGGCACTCCCAGGACACGGCGGTGCTTTAGGGCTGGGCTCCTCCGCGCGATCTTTATCCAGCCCCGTGGGATTGTAGAGATGGTTCTGGAAACCCTGCAAAGCCCCAGTTCAGCTCACTGACATGGTCCAGAAGCAATCCTAGGAGACCTTGTTCTCCCAATACCTAAAGGGGCTACAGGGAAGCTGAAAGGGACTTTTCACAAGGGCATGGAGGGACAGGACAAGGGGGAATGGCCTTAAGGTGAAGGAGGTCAGGTTTAGATGAGATTTTGGGAAGAAAATTCCTCCCTGGGAGGGTGGGGAGGCCCTGGCACAGGTTGCCCAGAGAAGCTGTGGCTGCCCCATCCCTGGAAGGGTCCAAGGCCAGGCTGGATGAGGCTTGGAGCAACCTGGGATAGTGGAAGGTGTCCCTGCCCATGGCAGGGCTTTAAGGTCCCTTCCAAACCCCAATCTGATCCTATGATTTGGGATCTGGGTGGAAATGTGAAGCCTGAGAGATGCAGAGGGTGATTTTTTTCCATGATCCAAAGGGAAAGGAGTGGCAGGGATGAGTGACTCACACAGCACTTAAATTCACCATGTGGTCACTTAACATGATGAATTGGGGCCTTTAATTTCAACAACAGACAGCTCCTTTAATACCCCAGCACAGCCACCACTTAACTCTCTAAAGCCTCCCTTGGTTTCTCCCCCATTAAATCCAATAGGCCATTCCCTTAAGGGACCCAGTTAAATTCTCTGCAGCATAAATATTCTATTAGAACCTACAGAGCAGCTCATTCACTCTAAACCTTTTATAAAAGCAGACAATTTGCACGCCAGAAGCTGGCTACAGACCTAAGTCGGTGCTTCCAAGGAAGTTGTCAGGCTCCATAATATTTACTGGAGTTTAGGAGCTCAGCACATTAATGACAGGTTTGAATAAAAGGCACAGATGGACTTTATTCCTGCTAAAATCACCCAAGTCCCAAGCTGGCAGTTAACGAGTCGATCTGCTCCTCTGAAGTAATTTCCCACAGGATGGGCTGTTTGAGCCCACTTCATCCCACATTTTTCCTCTCTCAGGATGGATGTGATCCATTTTCTGTGCACACATCAGCTCAGGAGAGTCCATTAGAAAGGTTTTGCCCTTTTCCCTCCATGGGCTTAGGAGGAGAAGAGGAAAACCTATTAGGCTGGGACAGAGGTTTGACCCTGGCTCAAAATGCCACAGTTTGAACCTGGAATGCAGATGCAATTCTGTGAAGCAATTCCAGTTTTTAGCAGTGCATCTCCAGTGTTTCCTCATCTCTCTCCTCCCCTTCATTCCCTTTATTTCCGTCACACATTTCCTCTCCAGAGCACTGCTCCCTTTCCTGGCCTCTCCTCAGCTCCCCCCTCCCTCTGAGCCATTTGTCACCATCCTTGTCCCCAGGAACCTCCAGTTGTCTCTTTATTTCACATCACCAGTCCCTCTTTATCTTCCCACAGAGCTTCCTGGGTTTCTTGTTTCCCTTCTCCCTCTGCTCTTCCCTCCTGCTCCCCCTCTGTGCCATTCCTCGTGGTCACCCCACCCTGTTGCTTCCCATACACCCCCTCCTAGTCCCCACTCTGCTCTCCCAGCTTCTTCCTCCTCTTTCTTCCTGTCTCTTCTTCAAATTCCCTCTTTCTTTCACAACTGACAGACCTGCACTGGACATACCCTGAAAAAGCATAATTTTTGAGCTATTTTGGGCAATCCTGTCTGTTTTTACCCCTCTGTGGGACTCTGGACCAGCCCCAATTCCCTTGGGCCCATGGGGGCAGTTTGGATTCTGCCTGGAACAATCTGCCTCCCTCAAAGCTGGTTCCTGAGGGATGTGACTGGATTTATTAAGATGCTCTCACATGCACCAGAGGCTCAGCTGTGGAATAAAAAAGCACAAGGTAATGTGTAACCTGAGTGATTTTTCAGTTAAAGTCACACAAAAGGATGCAGCATGTCAGGCCTTTCCTACCCAAAATAACCTCTGCAGGAATCAGAACTCCTGCTGGCTGGAGCACAACATTTCCTGCCTGCTCAGAGTCAAAAGCTGTGCAAGTGCCAGGCACTGCTGTTGGGATATCAGGATTAACAATTCCCTCTGCACTCTGCATCCACCTGATGGCCGAATTTTGGCTGTGCCCTTGTCTGGGTGAAATTGCTACAACTTCACACACATTGGGGAAAACACCAAAAAAACATCCAGTGAAGCCCAAGCTGGGAGTTACTCGCCTTTTCTGCAAACACAGGATTGCCAGAGAGCTCGGAGAGGTGCAGGAATTCCAAGTGCAAGGTCCCAAATTCTGCCAGGATGCTGCTTCCAGCGGATGCCCAGCCCCAGCTCCAGCTCATGCCACTGCAGGGAGAGAAAAGGCAGCCCTCACTGCCTGGGAAACACAGCCAAGGCCCGGGGTCCCCCTGCCCCAGGGCAGGTGCTGCACCTCAGCTCTCAACAGGGGCCACGGAAGGGACACAGAGTTTTAGGATCAGCTCCAGTGGGATGGAGCAGCAGTTTTACAGAGACTGTTTAGGATTGGGGTAACACACAGACTGCACAAACTGCATTTTCTGTGGGAGAGGAATCCCAAACAGCCCAGCTGAGAGCCAGCTTTGGAAGAGCACTGACACCCTGCCCTACACCAGGTATTTTGGGATAAAACCTGTCTGTAAGCAGCCTGGGCTGAACTGTCACATCTCAAGTGTCCCACAAAGCCAACCAAGCTGGTGTTTTCTGGAGAACCCAGCCTGTTCCTCAGCACCTTGTTCAACACCCAGCCTCTGTGTGTACCTGGCACTGACATCCCCAGGGTGTGCTCACCCACAGGGGCACAAAGCACAGGGCAACGCCAGGGACAGGGGAAAGGTGCCACTGACTGCAAGGAAAAGCCAGGGGGAATCCTGACAGGACAAATCTGACTCTGAGAATGTTCTGCAGGAACAGCAGGGCCAGCAGAGCACTACAGAAGGTGCCAAACGCTGTGTGACTGCTACATAAAGTGCTCCCACCCCTGTGTGACACGCTGGGATCCCTTCTCAGTTCCTGTTTGGCTTCTCTCACTTCCCAGATCCATGCCAAGAGAGAGACCAGCACTGGAGCAAAGCAGGGAGTGGGTTCTGGGGCTGAACAGGGCATTATTTCTCCTTAGATCTCAAAGGAAACCAACCAAAGGACATGAGAGGGCAGAGGCTCTTCCAGCCTCCCCCTTGGATCTGCTTTTACATCCAACCACTTCCTTCTTGTATCCCACAGCTCTGGGCCTCTCTGAACCCCTCCAGACAGGACACAGTCCTGAAGGTTATAGGGTTGTCTATAAGGACTCAAGCCTTGGTCCCAGACCAGCCCCTGCAGGAGCTGGCCCAGGGCAGTGAGGCTGAGCCCTCCCAGCAGTGACAGTGGCTTTGGTTTCCCGTGTCTCTGCAGGGAATCCCGCGGAGGTGACAGGTTCCCGGGGACGGGATGGGGTGGGGGGACACTAGATGGCGCCGGGAAGCCTGCCTGGGAGGAGGGGAGGGTTTGCTGTTTACARGAGGTAAAACTGATGATCCTGCTGAGAACGACAAGGGAAAAAAAGAAGTTCCCCTCGCTGTGGTGCAGGGAAAAGCAGAGCAGGTCCTGGGCTGTTTGTGCCTGCGGACACACAGAGCCGTGGATCAGCAGTGTGTTCACACTGTGTCCAGTGGCTCGGCCCCTGCCAGGCCCAGCCTGCCCTGCCAAGTGTCCGGAGGCTGCAGCAGCACTCCTGGAGTGGGAACATCGAGTGCAGCTCCGAGGGGCACCCCCAGAGCACCGCGGGCTATGGCAGCAAGGCCCTGGCCAGGGGACGGTGGCATTATTAACACCACACTGCACAATCTGCTGGCCCTGAGCAGCTGGGGGAGCCGAGCAGCCCCACGGTGTTCCCAGACCTGTACACACTCAATTACTTTGCTTTATTTACTGCACTGGAGGGACTTTGTAACAAACACAACCTCCCAAACAGAGCTGCCTGCCCAGCCAGTTCAGCTCAGCAGGGCTGGAGCAGCCCAGGGGGGCTGTGTTTGTGGTGACAGCAGCTCTGTGGGGCCAGGGACCAGCACAACCCTCTCCTAGGGAGCTGCCCCCTCAAAACCCGCAGCCAGGCACCGCCTGACGGAATGTGCTGCTGGAGCCTGAGCCTGGGGTTAAACACACAGCAGAGCCCACGCAGAGGGGTTGGGAGGAAACAGAGCCTGTCTGCAGCATGTCCCTGGGTTAAAGAGCAGTGACCTCCTGCAGGAAAACATTTTGTCAGCACTACAGGCTGGACAAACTGGGTCTGCACAGCTGCTCTGTTTTGCAACAGCTCAGAGGAAGCTACTGGTTAAAGGACCTTGGCCTTCAAGGGAAAACAACGTGCCCAGAACCCTCCTTATCTCCCAGATAAGTGGGTCTGAAATGTGGAATCACCTCCTTCCCCCACGGGGATCCAAAGCAGGAAAACCAGTGCCAAGTCAAGAGAGAGGCCAGGAGAGGRTGATGGGGAAAATCAGGAGGTACAGAGGGTTTAGGGGAGAAGGGAAGCAGGGCCAGGGACACAGCACAGGAGGCACCGGGAGGGAGATCACAGAGCAGCAGCTGGAGAAGACAAAAGTACTCCAGGAGCTGGCAGACAACATGGCAGTTGGAGCAGCAGGATGGAAAACAAGGCTGTGTGAGACAGGACACAGTGCCAGCGGAGAGCAGGCGGCCACAGGGAAGCACACGAGCAGAGAGGGGACACAAGAGGAAAAGGTGACAGCAGCAGATAAAGGCAGCTGCCTGTGGAAGAGCTGGGGAATGTACATTTTGGGCCCTCAAAACGTATATGCAGAATTGACTCAGTGCCAGGAGGTTTTTTTGTTTCAAATTTCTGAATGTCATTCTTAACCCACCCCCCCCAGGCTGCCGCCGACCGAGGCCCACACACGCTGCAGGACCCTCCTCCTTTTGGGATGGTGAGGTCCCTCTGGAATTAGCACATCCTTGCAAAAGCAGAATTGGAGAGAGAATTCCTTGTTGCAAAACCCTTCTGGGCTGTGCTTTGGGTCAGTGTGGTCTCACAGCCCCACCTCACCCTGCTCTGCTTCCACTTCCACACTGAGTAATTCCTTTCCCCTCTGGGTTTACAGCCCTTGGCTGTTCTCCGTGTTCCTGCAGCAGTTCAGGCTCTGGATCCAGCTCCCTTCATCCCTGCTCCTAAATCAACTGATGCTCAACCCTCACAGCAGTTTCATGGCCCCAGAGCCAGAGCTCCAGGCAGGAATGGGGTTCTGGATGTCGGCTGGGTGTTATCCCGATTTTCTTTGCTCACAGTCAAGGTCATCAGCAAAACATTTTGGGAATGTCTGGGCGGACAGAGGCTGTTTCAATTGTCTTCACAAAGGGCAGGGGAGGGTTTGGCATTTCTGTGAAAGGTTAGTCTGAGCAGAGTCTTTATCAGGCACAGAGCAAGCAGGATGTCTGTTCTGTAAAAAGGGACAATTACAGTCCTGGTGGTGGCTCCAATTGTCACCGGGATCAGGAGCACACAGACGACTGCAGGGTGACAGTGATATTTGAGCAGCAGGGTGAGCCAAATATTTGGAAGTCTTTTGCTTCTGCAGAGCCAGAAGGAGATTTGGGCTCAGGGCTGAATAATGACTTTCATGGCTGCTGCTCCGAGTTTGGCACGAGGGGAGCATGCAAGGCTTTGTTAACCCACATTTCCTGCTCCTCTCTCAGCTCTCACCCGGGGCATTTGTTTGGAGGCATCAGACCCAGCAGATCCCTGCCTCGTTGGCAGGGAATTGTCTGCCAAGGAGAACCAGGGAGTGCAGCCTCAGCTCTGTCTGTGTTTGCTGACAGACCTTCTGCAGGTATTTATCGAACTCAGCTGCTTCCAGGCTCCTCTGGGCATGAGAACATCCCTGACYTGAGTGCTGGGGCTCTAAGGGGAGGACACAGCCTGCCTGAGGGCTGAGTTCTGTGTTCTCCCCCCTTTCCAGCAGCAAAACTGCCAGCCAGTCCCATCCACTCCCTTCCCAGTGTCTCCAAGCCCAGATAAATTCACACCTATCTGGTGGGGCACTCTGCAAAAATCCATGCTATGAGCAGGCTACAGAATAACCCCACASAGAAAGTGAGAGCGAGGAAAATGCTCCTGCAGCAGGGAGCCCGGTCAGAAGGCAGAGGGAGAAACTGTGGACAGCCCCAAACTGGTAAAACAGAGCTGGGTTGGACCTGAGCCACCTGCAGGCTCTGCCAGGGCACCTGGGGGGCTGAGCTGGCACAACAAATGACCTCGAGGAACCTGCACTAGAGCGGGCAGCTCTGAGGAGCTGCTGCTGTTCCTGGCCCTTCCCAAACCCCCAGAACCAAAGGCAATGCTCGTGAGGACGAGTGCCTTGCCTGCCCAGGTTGATGACTCCSCGTGGGATGCCAGTGGGGGTGTTAAAGGCCGGCAGAAGTTTCTCTCCAAGTTCCAGAGCTTTACTCTTGAACACCTGTGAAAAGAGAGGATAAATATTTGATGGGCTGCTGGTGAAACGAGTCACACAGGATTCTTTCAAATCCGCTTTTTCGAACACATTATTATAAAAAAACTGGAAGTGCTGCACTCTCAGAACCCCCTGTTTCARGTGTGCTGCTGCCCTGGCTCCCTGCAGGACAGATCTGAACCAAGAGTCTCACTGAACTTTGGCATCTCTCACAATTTCCCCTAAAATCTGCAGAGCAGCTCACAACAGCCCAACACYCTGGGATCTGACCCGACCCAAAGAGCACTCTCTCCACATTCTTCCCATTCCCACGATGGCAGAGAACACAAGGAGGTGAAATGGCTGAGCTCAAATCAAAGGAAATCCTTCTAGGCTGAAGCACTGTTAGATTTACAACAGGGGTTTGCCCAGCCCGTGTCATCTCCTGTTGTAAAAACCATGATTTCCAACCAACAATCTTCTCCTTGCAACTCTCCTCCAAGAAGGATTCATGGTTTCAGGGCTAAGCTGCTCCTTTTCCATTTGCAGTGCYTCAGTTTTGGGGCTTTCAAGTCAAATGGCAGCTTATGGAGGCTTGCAGCACAAAGCAAGCACACACAATTATTTTGGGACAAACTGATACAAGCACTAATCTGTGCTGCAGAGATTAGTCCTGATCAAGAGAAGCCTCTAAGTGACTTAGGAGATAAAGCACAAGCCTTTTACCTCTAGCCCTGCCGTGGTGGGTCTCAGAAAGCAGGAATTTATTGCTCTAAAAATACAGCCCTGAGGAAACCTGAGCTCTCCTGTGAGCTTGCAGACCTCTGATACTCTCACGAGGAAAGAGGGGGCTGGTTCAGAAGGGAAAGCAGGAGACAGGGACGTGGTTTGTGCCTCTCAGCCCAGTGACACTGACTGGGTAATGACAGGCACTGCCCCAGCTGCTGACTGGACTTCAAGAGGTCACTGCTGGAGTTTTATGGTTTAATGTGGTTCCTTTTTGCTCTGTTGATCTGAAACCTGTTGAAGTTGTCACTGAGACAGACTCTGAGTTGGGGCACTGAGTCTTTGAGAGTTTTCCCTGGAGGGAAATCACGGAGAGAAGTCATTCCTGGAACTCATTTGAAATGCAGCTCCAGTAACAGAGCTGCTCCTGTGRCTCCTGGATCAATGGTGTCCCTGTGCAGGAGCCATCCCACCCTCTGTGGTGGGGCAGCACCAKAGCTGAGCTCTCATTCAGGGCCAGTCCTCCCAAAACTCCCCCCTGAATCGCAGTTTCTGCCCACCACAGACTCCCAGGGCAAAGGAATAATCTCTTCATCTCCCTACAGCCAGCTGTAAAATTCCAGCCCAGTCACATCATAAACCAGATTATGGCATCGTGCCCTGGCCTCTGCCAGGCTGGGGAGAGAGAAGGGAAGTGGAAATGAGAGCCTCCTGCCTTATCCAGGACTCCAGGRGGATGCAGCATCCATAAAAAGCTGCTCCACCACCCACAGGAGGGGCTGTGACACCYTGGGGCAAGGGGACACTTTGTGGAGCTGCATCACTGTCACAGGAGTTGGCAGGACAGAACCACGGAATCCCAGAATGGTTTGGGGATCTTAAGGATCACCTCATTCCAACCCCTGCCGTGGGCAGGGACACCTCCCACCAGCTGTTCCGGATCCAGGTGCCCTGCCCTGTTTGCCACCCTCCTTCTCTGCATCCCAGGGCCCTTTGTCTCAGGAATCCCTGCACACAGAGAGTGTTCAGCAGAGTCTGCAGCACCTGCCCCCACGAGCCGCGCTCCGTAGCCCGAGGCACGCTCCGGGACGGTGTTTGATGAAATCTCACCCGACTTGCAATAGAAAGGAACAAGTACCAAGACAAAGATCCCTGCAAATGGCATTTCCCCGGGGAGCAATGTGTCCAGCTGGAAACGTGTCTTGCTAGAATTGCCCACAGGAGGAAAGATCTCTGCAAATGAGCCGTGCGCGGTGTGTGCGAGGTAATTACTCGAGGCTTAATTAAAGGAACATTAGTGGCATTTCCATATTCACAAAACCGGGGGGKTTAGCCCGTGGCTGTGGAGGGAGGGGCTGCTGCAGAGCCCCCTCAGTTCTCTGCCCGGGCTGTGTGGCACAAACCTCCTCTCCAGTCAGGTAGTAGGTGGCCAGGAGCCCTCCGATGTAGCGGATGTTCACCTCGAACAGGGAAGCTTCTCCGTTCTGGAAAAGACACAAGGACACACTCGACTGAGGAGTCTGCACAGGCAGCCAAAGGAACAGATTGCAGAGCCCTCAGTCTCCCAGCCCTCACCCACAGCTTTTTGCCTGAGATCTCACAGCTCTTTATTTGCTCTACAGTGACAGGCGGAGCCTGGAGGGAAGAGAAACACCCAAACCGCCCCATTTATCACCTGCTGACAGCACCTGCGTCAGGCAGGGACATCACAGAATCACGGAATGTCCTGAGCTGGAAGGGATGAAGGATCATCCACTCCAGCTCCTGGCCCTCCACAGTCACCCCAACAATCCCACCTTGTCCAAAGGCTCCTGGAGCTCTGGCAGCCTTGGGAATGTGACCATTCCCTGGGGAGCCTGTTCACTGCCTGACACCCTCTGAGGGAAGAACCTTTCCCTGATATCCAGCCTGACCCTCCCCTGGCACAGCTCTGGCCATTCCAGCCCTGTCTTGAGTCAGAGCTGTGAGTCAGTTTGGGGTAAAAACTTGCACCTTGAAACGTTTTATTTAGAGGAAAACTGTACAGCCCCATGGGAAAACTTCCTCCATTTTGTCCCGGAGAGGGCCCTGCATTAGGCAGGTGAAATGCACTTTAGGCAGGTATTTTCTGTCACTGAAGAATCACCTGTGCAGGCTGAGAGGGGAGCAGAGCCTGTCRGAGGGGCTGTCATGGGCAGGGGACAGAGGGGCTGAGTCCCTGTGCCCCACACCCCAAAACAGCACAAGACAGGGATGTGCTGCACTGCASCACCCAGAGCCCACTCACCCGGAACAAGCTCTGCTCCACCACCTCAGCTCATCACCAGCAAATGTCCGAACGAYTGCGCTCAGAGCAGCCCTACCAAAATCCCTGCTCCTGCCTGTCCCATCTGCATGAGAAGGGATTCCCACCCTCACTCAAATGCACCAAGCCAAAACCCCAAAACCAGGGAGATGTTCCACCAGCAGAGCACTTTGAGTGAGCAAAGGGGCGCTTGAACCTGTGCCCTTCACAAAAACCTGCAGGTCACAAACACAGCAAGAGCTCTCTGGAGAGGATGAGTGGAATTGCTGGCTCACAGCACCCAGTTTCAAACAGAGTTTGTGGGCCTTGGAGTCCCCATCTTGCCTTTCAGGACTATGAGAGTTCCTTGTACAGAGCCAATATTTAATTAATTTCCCCCCTTGCTGCTCCCTGACTCCACGGATCAATCCATAGCATTCACTCTTGTCTTTACAGATCAATCTATTCTGCAGGCCAAGATTAAAAGCTTTTATGAAATCCAGATAAATTATCTCCCAGTTGATTTTGTCCCTTGTTTATCGATTCAGTAACAGACTGAGACCATTCACCAGATTTATCAGATGTGAGCTGCCTTTTATGAATCCTTGAATGCCAGTGGTGCCCTCCCAAATGATGCTTTTCTACAAAGGCAGCTGCAGGCATTGTTCCCACGGGAGGACCATTTCTCACAACAACTAGACTGGCGTTAAACAAATAAAAGTTTAAACTGCACTTTGGTTTTAACAATTTCTGAGTGCCACTGAGGAGATCCCAACAGCTGGGGATGAGAAATACAAGAGCTGGCTCAGAGACCAACGATCAGAGCTATGGCAAGGGATGGAGAAGGGACAGAATCCTTCAGCTGACAGGCCCTGCAGGGCACCCAGAGTCCCAGCACGTCTAACACAGCTCCAAGAAATGTCTAGGAGAGCTCCAGAAGTCCCAGAGGGAAGCGTTTTTAGAGGTTATGCCCTCCCTTCCAAACACTGGCTCCCTCTGTGCTCCTTCTCTGCTGCTGAGGTGTCACACCAGTCCCAGCACTGACACCAGCAAAGGGCCCAGACGGGGAGATCTGGCTTTACAATCTTCGTCTAATTTAAAAAAGAAAACTTGTCTTATCACAGCCAGACATTTACCTGAGATGAAACAGAACTTGTTCTTTGATGAGCAAAATTTCTTCAGAGTGTCTCATAATTAGTGTCTGTTTTCCTAACCCAGACCAAAACACAAGAAGCATTAAACACTGAATTTTATTTTCAGCCAGACACAGAGAGTCTGATCTGGTGACCCCTGTTGGAACCAGCAGAAGATGGGGTGAATCACTGCACTATTCTCTTTGGCCTCAAAAAGAAAATAATCAGTTGAGTGGTTTCTTCCCCCACAGACCGCATGGTTTCCCTCCCCAGATGACTCCTGGGGAAGATTGTGATCAGAACTGGCTGTTTAGGTGTCACACGCAGGCATTCCCAGGATCTGACTCACCACATTCAAGTCAAAGCTCTTCTCCACCCACTCCTTGGCTTCTTGGAATTCCTCCTCGAGCTCCATGATGTAGAGGGTATCTAAGGCATCTATCACAGTTGCTCCTCGAAGGCCTCCTGCATGGCAAAAACACAACAGAGGGATGAAGCCACAGCTCTAAATGTGTCTGTGGGAGCTGGGACTGGCAGCGGCTCCCAGTCCCAGTGCTGGGGGTGTCTGGGTGAGATCCAGACTGGCTGAGATCTTCTCCCAGGGCTGGTGAGCTCTGCCACCCAAAACTGGAGAGGCGCAATTTTCAAAGGCCTGAAACAATTCTGAATTCTGAAAGAATGCCACCAAGGAACAGCTCAGGGTCCACACCTGAAGCCTCCAGTCACAACTGCAAGCCTTGGCCTTATTTTCAGCCCTGTCTTGCCCACAGTGGTTCAGCAATTCCAGCTTTAACCATTGTTTAGCTGTAAACCGAAATTCAGCCTCTTTCCAACCCTCTTCTGAGCACAACCTGTGAGAGAATCTCGTTTTTATTGTGCAAGAGCATCCCAGGCAGGACCTTGCTCCTTCTGCCCYGATGCAGGCCTGGTTTTGTGGGGCACAAACACTCTTGCCCCGTGCCACGACCAGCACAGACACAGAACGGCCTCTTCCRGAGGCTGAGAGAAATCTCAGTGAACCCTGAGCAGAGAGTGGCGACCCAGGGACAGGTCCCTTCCCGTGGCCAGCAGCACATCCCCTGTGGGCAGCCTCCCCACGCCCCAGCAGATGGACACGGGGCACACGCAGCTGGAGGGAATTCCAGCCAGGGACCAGGACCAGCGCTGCCTTCGTGCAGGGAACGTCCTGCCAGGCGCTGCCTGACGCCAGCACAGCTCCAGGGAGGCAGTGGTGGCACTGGGGACCAAGGGGACCCCACAGGGTGTGTGGGCACACAACCTCCCAGCATGGGGATTACATGGAATCAGAGATGGAACAACCCCGGCTTTGGAACAGTGCAGTGCCAGGGGGTTATTTCTGTGTTCCCTAAAATTCCTCCTCCTCCTGMCATGGGACAGCCAAGGCTGTGAGCTCATCCTGACTCAACACACATCGTGCAGTCCCTGCCAAGGACACCCCAGTCCTGGGCAACTCGGCACACACAAACCCTCGCGTGGAGAGCTCCAGTCTGGAATCAGCACCACTCATCCAGGGCTCCAGTCTGGAATCAGCACCACTCATCCAGGGCTCCAGTCTGGAATCAGCACCACTCATCCAGGGCTCCAGTCTGGAATCAGCACCACTCATCCAGGGCTCCAGTCTGGAATCAGCACCACTCATCCAGGGCTCCAGTYTGGAATCAGCACCACTCATCCMTCTGGGATGTAACCCAGGCGTGAGGCTGCCTCTGCAGCACCCCACGCACGCTCCCTGCTCAGCTGAGCCACATTCCCACCCACCCCTGCCAGACCTCTGGGAATCTGTGCCAGCAGAGATGCTTGGATGAGGTTCAGGCTTTGTTTCTGCAGCAGAAGCTCCTCGTACCAGCCCCGTCCCCATCACTTCCCTTTCCACAGAGACTCTCACTCTCTGCTACGCCCAGGGATTTTCCCAGGACTCATTTCTGCTTGGCTCAGGTCGGTTCCTCCTCCTCACTACCACACTTTCAACTCCTCTCCCAGATTGCCCTGGCCTCCCCAGCCTTTTACTGCATGCTCAGATGGGTTTGGCACTTCTGTAACACCTCCAGCGCTACTTCAATTCCAGTTCTGCTGAAGAGAGGAAACCCCAGCTGGATGCACTTTTCAGATGCTGCAGAGGGGAGAGGGAGGCAGAGGTGAATTGTGTGCCATGACCCTTTGGGCTGTTCTCACTGAGGGAAAAAGGGACTGTCTGATGTGCACCCTCCCTCCTGCCCACAGGAGAAGTGCTCAGATCCACCCATTCCATGCCGGGCCCGTTCCTGCTCTCAGCATTCCCCTCCCGTCGGGAAGGATCCTGCCTTATTTTGTTGATGTTACAAGATTGCAGTTTTGACACTTTTCAGCCAGCCAGCGCATCATTGCTTTAATAAAAACCCAACCAAGACTTTACTGCTCGGCTACAGATTGCTGCCTTTCGGATGCTGTCTGCATCAAAAGCAGGGGCTGTGCGAGAGGAGGGAGGCAGCCGAGGCAGCCTCTGGAAATCCATTTATTCCCGCAGGCTTGGGAAATGATCATCTAACTGGAGCCGTCTCCGGGAGCAAGGGATGGAGTCAAACAGTCACTGCATCAACTGGTGGGCTCTAAAAAACAGCCGGGCTGATGTGGCTCTGGAGTGTTTGCCAAAAGCACTGACCATGAAAAACAACATCATCGCAGGCAGCGCTGCTTTTATCAGCCCTAATGATTCTTCAATATTAATGATTATGTGATTTTTATACACTTTCCTGTTAGCGGGGAGAGACGTGACAGGGAGGCAGGCAAAGCATTTTAAAGTCAGGGAAGGGAGGGCAGTGGCACCTGAGGCACAGCCCATCGCTGGGATGTTCTGAGAGGGAAATCACACTGCCAGGCTCGCCTTAATTTGATGATACAATCAACGAAGCTTTTCATAATCTGCAGAGAGACAACGAGGAAAGTCGGATTTGCTCAAGCTAAATGGAGACAAAGAGACAATAAACTCACAGTTTTCTGGGATGATTAACTGAAGTGAGAAATATTGCCGGGACTGACAGAGCCTTTCACGTGTTTAGCAAGTCAGGCCTTGAACTCCRTGACCTGCCCTGGGGATTGGGAAGACGCTCCCAGCCCTGCTCCAGCGCAGCTCCCGCGGCTCAGCTCTCCTGCCTGCGCCTGACGCAGTGGAGGGCAAACCTCGCTCCCCCGCCGGCTTCTCTGTGTCAGATTAAACATTTGTTTTAAACCTTCCCTCGCCCTGCGCATCCGAGGAGCCCCGGGCTGTGTGTTCTGTACCGGGGCTGGGCCGTGTTTCCTTTCTTCTGCATGGCTGTGAAGCGCCTGCGATCGCTCGGTGACTCCTCTCCTGCAGCCCCCAGAGCCCTTCCCAGCTCCAGGCCCACGAGAGGGATAAACAGGCAGCTCCTTCCCCTCCTCAGCCACGGAGCAGAGCAGGACTTGGCTGTGTCTGTCCCTTGCCAGAAGGTCCCTGACMCCCAGGAGCATCTCCCTTCCCTCCTGCTCAGACCTGGCTCCGTCAGATCCCGACACAGCTCCAGGGGCAGCTGTCGGAGGTTGGYGTGTGCACATCCCAGCAGCTCATTACACACGAACACACCCACCTGGGCAGGTGGTGACACCTCCTGACACACTGCTTGGGTTTGTTACAACACCAGCACCTTCCCAGCCCCGCACATTACGATGGGAGGGCTATAATCAAAGGGGAAGTCAATCGAAACCGAAAGGAGTCAAACCCCTCTCTGTCATTTCTGACTCTTGCTGACGCCTTCCTCTGGAAATTGCTGCTTTCAGCCTCACTGTTCTTGCTCTGAGGGACTTTTAAAGTAGGAACCAAGAAACCCTCCAAAGAAACCCTCCACAGAAACCCTCCTGGAAGTTCCCAGAGGTGGGAGCAGTGGCTTTTAAGCAGGACCCCACGTCTGAGATTTTACCTGTCTCCACACACCCAAGTGTGCCACGCAAAGCCCCTCCTGATCCTGCTCCAGAACTTGGAGTGGGGATACCTTCACCTGGGAGAGGCAAAGTCACTCTGCTGCTGCCCAAAAGGGTGGGTGGGTTTTTGGGCACAGCTCTGGGATCCACACCAGCTCCTGCAGCAGCTCCTGCAGTGCCCAGCGGGAGCACCCAGCCACAGATCCCAGAACGAGCCGAGCTGGAAGGGCCCCACAAGGATCATCCATTCCCCCTCCACTGGGATCAGTTAGGAGAACTGGGACCTCAGGAGGAATTCAGGGAGTCTGGGGGCATTCCTAAGTGAATGTCACAGCAGCTCTGGTGACAGGGCCTGTGCCTGGAGTCTCCCCCGTGAGTGGAGAGCAGTGAGGAGCAGCAGCAGCTCAGGGGAGCACACAAAGGTTCATCTCTCCCTGAGCTGAAGGAGGGCCTGTGCCACCCTCTGTTTGCTCCTTTGTGCAGGGGAAGAATGGAGAGAGGAGTGTGGGCAACAAGGCTGCTCTGTTCCTGCTCCCACCCACCCCAGGAGCCTGGGGGAACCCTGCACCAGAGAGCACTAATGAACATCACACTAATTAACACAGAGCTGGGGAAAGGTGCTGCATGGAGAGGAGCTGGCCCTGCACCCACCCCGTGCCCACGGCTCAGTGGGAATGTGCTCTGGTGCCAGGCTGGGGGAGCAAGACCCTCCAAGCAATGGAGTTTCGGTGGGGCCTTTGTGGGAATGAATGGCAGTGCTATCCCTGAAAACCCCAGATCAAGCCTGGAGCAGCTTGCTGTGCTCTGGGGCAGATAATCTGAGTAAGAAGGGCTCATCCTCTTCCCCTGTCCCTGTTGCTCAGGGGTTCCTTAGAGCCACCTGCAGCAGGAGCTCCTAACACAAAACACAATTCCAAAGGCTCATCAGAAGGTTTAAGGAGTCACTGGGCCAGAGGGGGAACACTTYAGAGGACACTTGCCAATCCCAACGACCAAAGGGACCAACAGGTACAGATCTCTGCCAGGCCACTGCATGCCAGCCAAACCCAGGGAGCTGCCAGGCAAGGGATGACCCTCCCTGAGCCCACGGCAGAACAGGGCAGAAGGGAGGAGCTGCCATCACACCCGGRGCTCCTCTGACCCCTCTGTACGGACACAGGCCACGGACTGTGGGCAGGGAGTGACAGAGACGTGGCCCTGAGCAGAAGGGGGGAAGCTCCAGGCCAGGTGAGTGACAGAAGGGGGTCCCTGGCACAAGCCAAGGTCACCCCTCGGCACAGGTCCCACGGCCCTGCTGGCCCCCAGCGTCCTGGCAGCACGTGGAGGGGCACAGGGAGCAGCCTCCCTCTCCAGGCACAGCTCCCAGGGAGCCCAGGGCTGCTCCAAGGGGTCATTCCCTGCCCTGCCACCTGCCAGACAGGCAAGGGCTAATTAAGGCTTGAAAAGCTCTGCGGAGCACCAGGCAGGGGCTAAGTATAACTATGGTAACAACCACCACTGCTGCTCTGCCTGTGAACTTCCTCTCAGCCACCCATTATCTGCGAATCAAACCCAAAACTGGGGCAGGACCAGGCCAGACAAACACCCCAGCACCGGGTGCACAACAGGAGCTGCTCTGGGATCACGAGCAGAGCAATCAGAGTTCATCCCTGACTCGCTGGAGCTTTCAAGAGCCACGTGAAACTCAGCTCTGTGACACTTTGCATCTGCTCAGGGCGTTGTTCCGGGCTAGGACACTCATCCAGGCATTGCTCACACTTTACAAAGGGCCCAGGATGACATTTTTTGGGAGGAAAGATGATCTATTGAGCAAAAATCAAAGCGTTCACACCAAAGAACTGCCTTTTATCAGGAGACTGTGGCACTCTCCTGGTGTGGGAGCAGCAGAAAGTCACATCAGGGAAAGCCACAACTTTTCCGATGGATTCTTGCAGCCACAGGCAAAACCTTGAGCTTGGAAGAACCTCCACCCTCTGCCCCCTCAGCAGCCAGGGCAGATGAACAGGGCTGAGATTTCACAGCGTGGCTCAGGAGAGAGCAGGGACTGGACGAAAGTTTAGGAAAGAAAGGGAAGAGGAACAGAATGAGACAATGAAGAATGAAAACTGAAAAACAAAGAGACTTCAGAGCACTTGCAGGAGCATCCAGGATATTTTCAATGCGTTCCCTTGGCACCAGAAAATAGATGGTGGGTTCGGCTGAGCTCAGAAAATGCTTTGTCTTGCCCTGCTCTATCAGCTCAAACATTGAAGTGCTGCCCCTAACAGAAGAGATCTGTCAGCCCTGCCACCCCTGCAGCTGCCCTGGGGGACGCAAAGCCCCAGCACATCCTTCAGCTGCTCCAGCCACTGGCAGTGACTCAGTGGCCAGAGGAGACAACGCTTGGGCAGGGAGTGACTCAACTCAGCAGGGTTCAGCCAGCTCCACCCACCCCACAGGGCCTGCACGAAGCAGGGATACAAGAGCAGGGCCAAAGAGAAGGAATGGCCACCGCAGCAGCCTGGGGTTTGGGGTTTCTCTCCAGGATGTCACAGGATGCCCTGTGCATGCTCTCCCTGCCAGCTCACAGGTGAATCCAGCCCTCGCTCTCCCTTCYGGCTTTTCCAGCTCCATCCCTACCTGATGGGGATCACTTTTCAGGATCAAAGAGCACTCCCTGGTCAGAGTCAGTTTTGTGGTGGCTGTGAGGGGTTTTTGCCTTGGTTTGTTCCCTTCTTTTTTCTTTTTTTTCTTTTTGTAGGACATGACTCAGGCTCCAGGAAGGAATTTTGCCCCAGATGAAACACTCCCTTGGGGGGAGCTGTTACAGGCTGGGGATCTTCGTGTCCAAGCCCAGACTCACCTGCACCTGCCTCTCCCAAGAGCTGAACAAGTGGCCCATYCCCAGGACTTATGCAGCATCCAGRGCTGAGCAAAGTCTAATTTTCCAAAGTGGAGCAGCTGTGATGGGAGAGACAGAAAGCGCTGCCTTCCCTCACTCCCCTCATCCCAAAATAGCCAACGTGGAGCATCACAGGCCAGAGAGGAGACTTGAAGGGCTCCCAGCTGCARGTCTGTCCCTTGAGAGCCTTAAAAAAAGCCATAAAAGTGATGCTTCAGCAACCAAGTAGCTACGAGTGGGGTCTGAAATAGCCCTTTTCCTCAGGAAGGAGAAATCCTTCCAAAGCCTCTGCCTGAATCCATCAGACAGCCCTGGATCCATCAGGCTCTCCGTGCCTGGGGAGCCACGGAGCACGAGGGCTCCACATGTGGGACCCTGCAAAGGCAGGACTCTCCCTGTCCCACCTCCCACCAGCTTTGCTTTGGGGTCCAAGGAACAAGCAGGAATTCAGGGTGTGCCTTTGGAAAGCTGGACACAGTGCAAGGACTCCCAAGCAGCAGGAGATGGGGGTGTCTTCACCAGCTTTCCAACGCTGCCTGATGTCAGGGTTTGGCTCAAATAAAGTTATTCCTTCATAGAATCATCGAGTCACAGACTGGTTTGGGTTGGAAGGGGCCGTAAAGAGCATCCAATTCCAACCTTCCACTAGAAAATTCCCTGTGCTGTGTTTACAGCCACGTTCCCCTGTGACTGCCGTCACTGGTCTGCCCCAGGGACGGATGGAAGCCCAAAGTGACCTCACCCACACACCCACCCAGCAGGGCCAGAGCACTGGAGCAAGCAGAGAGCTCGGGCAATCTCGTCTCCAACGCCCTGAGCCCCAGGGGGCCCGGTCCTGCCATTTGGCAAAGGATCCTTGATGGAGTTACCCAGTGAACAGAAACCAAACCCTTCATTTCCAACACAGCCATTGCGAGAGCCGTACAGCAACGCATTGTGCCAACGCCTCAGATGAGCAGCACGAGCCATTAGGAGCATATCAGACTTAATCTTGCATACAGCAGGGCTGTTCAAATGCTGCAGAACAGGGAGTTTCAAACAGCTCTTTGCTAACTTTAATAACAGAGTTTGCAAGTGAAAGGCAAGAGCAGAAGGGGGAGGAATTTAGATCAGCGCAGTGTAAACCCAGATCAGAAATGAAAGGTCTTGACTCCCACTGTTCTTATGTCAAATCTCGTTTGTCAAAACAGAAATTAGCGCTGAAATCTTGTTTGGAATAAAAATTAGGATGCAGTTCCTCTGAAACACGATGAACTTGTCGAGGCACGAGGGCTCTGGGTGTCACGGGCTGTTTACCTTCACCTCTCGCGGTGCAGATGGGACAACATGAGATCCCTTCCCTGCTTCTGAGGGCTTCAAACAACAACTGGCCTTGATTCAAACCAGACCATCTCCGAGTGCTGCTTCTCTTGCTCTTTTTGGTCCTTTTTCTCACTGACAGAGCTTGGAGAGCAGCCTGAACTCCTGACATTTATCCCGGGATTTGCGCGAGAAGCCGGGAGCYGGCTGGGACCACGTCACACACGGCTCCTGGGTGGTGGCAAACTGTCCAGTTCTGGGAGAAATCCACACAGAGACGTTTTACACAGCTCAGGATTATCCTGGCAGCAAAGTAAACTGTGAAAATCACTGCAGCTTCTTGAAAARTCTGCCCTGCAGCCAGGATTTGCCAGCCCCTCTGCGGAGCGCCCCGGGTCAGGCACAATGAGTGGTTGGGAGCCTGCAGCTCCTGAGGTGGGATCTGGGCTTAGGCCAGAGCTCCCTGCCTGCTCTGGGCTTCAGTTCCTTCTGCCAGCAAGAAAGCAGGAGGCATTTTCCTCGAAGTTTGGAAAGAAAGAGGGTTTAAACAAGATAACGTGATGGTTAGAGAAATAAAAATTAATTTATCCAGCACATCCGACCTGGTGTTGCTGTTCTTCCCAAGCACCTTGCACCAGCCATTCCTCTCCCCTCTGGAATGCTGCTGTGGCTGTGCAGAAACAGCCCCACCAGGTTATTGTTTAACATTTCCTTTCAGCACTGTCCTCCAGCACTGACACCTTGCACCAGGGGTGGGCACTGGAAGATAAACTCCAGTTCCAGGAGATCCTCTCCAGTGGAAAGTCACTCTGCTCCCATTGCAAGGATCACCCCAGTTGTCAGGGATCTGCAGGACAGGGCTGGTCCTATTTGTGCAGCTGACACAAACAGAAAATCCAAATGCAACTGGGAAATGGGTTTTGTCTTCAGGAAGGAAGGAAATTTCTCAGTTAAGTCCACAATCATCTCATCACAGCCCAGCCCTTCAGCTGCCTGTGAGTGGCACCCACTGCAGATAAAGCCAGAAACACCAGACCTCAGCTACAGCCCTGCCAGTGTCTTATTTATTGAGTTTTTTGTCTGTGAGCCTGATGGCTGAACACAGAGTAACTCCATTCCCTTTATTTAAGGTAAACTAAACAAATTACAGCTGAGCAACAAGGTAGCAGAAGTGAGAGATGGAGGGGACAAAGAAGCAGTCCAAGAATTAGAAAAGATCTATTTCTTTTTGTATCAGCACATTCTCTCCCAGAGTTAGAAAAAAAAAGTCCATTAGCTTTTGAGCAACCTCATTTTTCTTTGCTTTCCAAATAAACCACTGCACCTACACTTCAGGGACCTCATCAAAAAACACTTCATGGCCAAGGTTATTTTCCCATCTTCCTCACATTAATCTTCCTCACTCTCCTCTCCTGGTGTTGGTCAGAGGGTCAGCCCCTGAGCACTCTCCGTGCCAAACGTGCTCCCTGATGTGCAGCAAAACTCACCTGGCACAGCCCTTGGCCCTGCTGGGTCATGGGGGCCTGCTGCTCCCTCAGCTCTGAGCAGCCACCCATGGGGGACTCGGGGTGACACCCCCATCCCCACAAACCAGCCCCCATCACCCCAGAACACAATCTCCCCCCCGAGTTCAGTTGGTGTTCTGGTCTCCCCTGCTTCACGCTCCCTGACAGATTCACCCTGGGAGGTGACAGAGTGATGGCTCTGCTTTGCAGGCTACCAATCTCATCAGCTATCAATTATCTGGAGCTGGAGATGTCATTTTCATGCAGTTCTGGAGGAAATGCTTAGTGGATCCATGAGAATTCCATGGATTTATGAGATGCAGGACATCACTCAGACCGTGCTGAGGTTACATTGCTCCGTGAGCTTCACACCTAAATCAAAGCCTCATCCTGTGCACTGCAGGGTGGATAAAGTCACACTTCCTCCAGCTAAGGAAAGGTCAAAGTGCTGATCATTCCCTGAAAAGATCTTAGGAAGAGCAGAGCAACCAAGCCTGGAGCACATGGCTGGGGAGAAGCAGAGCCCACGGCACCTCAGATCCATCTGCCAAACAAGGCTGAGCCTCCCACCTAAAGGCAAGGAACTTCGAAGAGTGGCACGAGGGAAATCACCCAAACATCTGGCTCACAAGACAGCTCAGTCTGGTTTTTGTTGTCAACAGGAGTGATCTTCCAAGTTCCTGGGAAGTGCTAATGAATGCCAGCTCCGCCTGCAGCACATATGGGCTTGCACAGGTAAACCTGGCACCACGGAGAGGCAGCTTCAAGTGCTGGCTTTTAGGCTGCTATGATCAAATTTAATAGAGAGTGTGTTCCAGCTGGGGAAGAAATGGCTTTTTTGGATTACAAACCACTCATGTTTTTCAAATATCAATTTCCCCTGGAGAATTAGGGCTATCGTTCAAGCTGAAGCAGCAGTGGCAGCTCTGCCCTGAACCAGTGATGGGTGAGAGACACAAAAAGAGAGCTTGGGCTCATTTAGGACTGTGGCAAAGTAAGAAATGTTTGGAGGAGAGCAGGCTGGTGGGAACAGGTTAGCAATATCCTTATTATGCACTGGAATAAAAAGAGAAATAAAGGTGTTCAGCATAAAAATGAATTGCTTGTCACAGCAACAGCCCTTCAGATAAGTTCCTTCCGCCAGAGGAATGGGAGAGGAGACATATGATAAGCACCTATTGCCAACTGATTCTTGAGCATTTAATACTTGGCAGCAGCTCCCCAGTTTAATCCTCTTTTCCCCAGTTTCTCCAACCATCCCTCAACACTCAGGGATCCTCCAACCAGCAGCACTGCCCCGGCGCTGCGCGGCTCCAGCCCCCCCGGAGCTCACATCAAWCCCTGCCTGTTAAAAGCTCCACAGAGGAGGAGGGGGAGCCTTGGGAACACAATCCCTGACACAGCAGAGATCCTGCAAATCCACTCTCCACGTGCATCCAGCCTGTCTGCCCCRACACACACGCTCCCCTGCAGGCTCCCTGGGCTGGGGGGAGCTCAGCAGAAAATGGGAAGTGATCATCGCTCAATTGCTCCTCTGGGAAGAGCTTTTCTCCCGGATTTGGGCAGCGGGGCTCAGATGTCGGCCAGGCACAGGTAATTACTGCTGACAAAGATGGGTCAYTTGACAGGCGAGGAGCAGTTCTGGGAGGAACAGTCTGAGAGGGCTAAGCAGGAGACAACAGCTGGGGCAAAACACCGCTGGGGTCTCCCTGTTCCGGATGTTTGAAATTAATTCTGGAGTGGTTAAAGCTAATCTGATTATATGCAATTTATTGCTCCTTCACAGACCTCCTCGAGGACCTGCATCATTTAATGTGAGGGGTCCCAACAGGCCCATTAGAACAAACACACACGTCCTACCTGCAACCATTATCCCTGCTCCGTGAGAGCCACAGGCAGCACTTAATGAGCAGAGACTGCTAATTCACCTCAGAATCCAAAGGGGAGATGCTTTGTTATAATCATCAGGAAGAAGGTGCCCTTCTGCCTCCCAAACACACTCCAAAAAGGGGCTGTGGCAGATGTGTTGTGACAGCACAGCCTGGAACTCCTGACAGTTTCTCCCTCAGATCTGATCTGCTCTGGATGGGCTTTGCAGAGCAGACACCACACGCTGGAGCTGGGGTTATAGAACTGCTCACCCCTGACCAGGTTTTATCCACAATCCAGATGAGCAAAAAACACCCCCCAGAAATGATCTGGTCCTTAACACCAGCCCAGGTTCGAGAGAATGCAGAGATAAAGAAATSAAGCCACCCTTTGCCTCAAAATGAATCAGCAGGATTAATTGTGGTGTTCAGCATGGACCAGGACGGAGCTGCTGGCCTGGGCACCTGCTGAGCACTCACGAGCTGAGCTTGGAACCCTCATAACCATCCATGGAGGAATCCCAGCACATTTTATCTGGGAATGCAGTGGGTCAGGAGAATGCAAATGCTCCATTACCATGAGCACAAACACATTAAGCCACGGCAGCTCCATCGCTTGGGACCATCTGTCCGCGTCCTTCCCTTTCTCTCCCATATTGTCAAAGTCACACCAGCAAGACCCCAGCTGAAAGCCTCCAAATGCTTTCCAGCACGCTGCCTGACAGGATTAGACGCCAGAATAATCCCAGCAGACCGGGGGAACGTCTGCAGGGAGCGGGCTGCCATCCCGCGAGGAGCGCTCCGCCCGGGGCAGCGCAGCGGAGCGCGCACGCAGGGAATGAACGGGAGGCGGCCCCGGGAAAGCCATGCCCGGGCTGCAGCCACGGGAAACGCAGCTCAAATYAACGACTTCCAGCTCAAATCAACGATGCTCGGCTCAAATCAACGACTTCCAGCTCAAATCAAGGATGCTCAGCTCAAAGCAACGCTGCTGGAACGCTGGAGGAAGGAGCGGAGCCTGCCCCAGGGGAGCAATGAGGTGTCACACGCACGAAGGGGCCCTGCTCTCCAGGCCAGGGCTCAGCGTCTGCTCCAAGCAGCATCTGGAGATTCCAGAGGGAAGCGAGGGCTCTGAGGAGGAGGGCACGGAATGTGACCTGCCGTTAAAGCCGGGAAGGGCTGGGGCTGCTCAGCCCGGAGGGGACTCGACGATGCTTCGCAAAGACCCAGAGAGATCCGCAGAGAAGGAGAGGGTAAAAGCACTCTGCACGTCCACGGGGAGAGGCCAAGGGGTCACAGCTCAGCTCTGCAGGAGGGCAGGGTCAGGCACCAGGACAAGCCCTGAAGCTGGAAAGCACTGGAGCAGAATTGCCAGCCAGGACTTTCCAGCCCTGGGAAGCCTCGGGAAGGAAAGGACTAAACGACCCCTCGCTGTTACTTTTGTGTTCTGTGGTTACTCAGAGAGAGTGAGAATTGCAGGTCTCCAAAAAGCCTCCTGAAGATGCCCCTTGGAGATGCCCCCAGGGAAGGAAGTGCTCCGTAAAATCAGCTTTCTGATGGCTCCATTCCCTGCAAACCTTTCCCGGAGCTACCTTGGTGACAGAGAACATCACAGCTACAATTTGGGATGTACACACAAGTCAGGAAATTAAAAATGCTGGTTCCCACAGCAACCAGGATGGAGCCTGCCAAGAGACAAGGAATGTTCTAGCCCAGGCAAAAGGTGTTAATTTTAATGCCTGAAGGCGACTTCCACTTCCAGACGCCTGAAGGAGAATCCATGAAAGCTCTGCACTCCTGCAYGGGAAAACCTTGATCCCCACTTTCTTTGTTCCTGAATTGCCTCTCTTCCTGGCAGYACACAGCACAGATTGGAGTTGGGAAATCGAGATGAAGCACAGAAATCAAGGCTGCTGCAAGCTCATCACCGGAATGCTGTGATCCCACACTGCAGAATTCACACAGTTTGTGTTTTCCCACTCCCCAGCTCTGTGAGGAAACGATGCCAGAGTAATCCTGTGTTCAGATAAAAGCACTGCAGAGAGAAACAGGCATAACTTACGTGTTTTAATTCTGTGTTTGTACCTGAGAGGGAAATTCTGGGTATATTGAAATTAATAGGAAACAACCTCTGCCTTTGGAACTTTCTCTTGAAACACTTTCATTTTCCTGCACTGAGTTTTTTCTCCTTTTTTTTTCTTTCCTTTTGGGAGCTGCATATAAAGCGTGTTAGGGTGCAGCAGAGGTTTGGAGAATAAAACATCAGAAGAAGGATGAACAATTTTAGTAAGTCCAAAAAAAATCCTCCCTGTGTTTCACACAGATGCCTCGAGCAAAGGTTAAGGGATTTCCTTGAACTTCCAAAAAAATCCCCTCTAGAGACAGGAACAATCCTGGGAGGCTAAAAGGAAGCATTTTCTGAAAGCAGAAAGGTCTTGGAATGACAAATGCCTACCACAGCATTCTGAGCACACAGAGCCAGCCCTGGGAGCAGTGACAAATCTGAGAGTTGATGTCCTGTGGGGGGAAGTTAAACCCACTGATTAAGTGAGATAAGGGACTCCTCTCCCCTGAAAAGGCAGCAGAGATGAAAAAAAGTATCAGAAACAAGCACCTGGTGAAATTAGAGAGGAAGAAATTCTGTAGCAGGACCCATTTGATATATGATCTCCTGGAGGTGAACAGAAAAATGTCAAAATCTAACACTAATCCAGATGAATATCCAATGAGATACATAATGAGGGTGGAAAGAAACCTCAGCAGCAGCACAAAATGATGTGATAAAGCAGTTAAGTTGTAAATGTGAAATCCAACACAGCAAAGCCAGTTTGGAACCTGCCTAATCTCTTCAGAAGTTTCAGGAGGGGAAACCAAGTGAATTAAATCCAAAGTAAGTGGTTTTTTTGCTGTACAGTTTCCAGCTCCCCATCTCCTCTGAATAAACAAGGGAAAGCAAAATGCAGAGGGATAAAGGTAAGAAACCCAGGAGTCTCAAGATATTTCCAACATTAAAAGGCATAGCTGAAAGTGTATTTTTAAAATATTCTTAACCTGCTCTGATTTTTTATGTAGCTCCTGGTACTGCAGGGGGGTTTGTGTCTGCAAACTGCTCCTGGAATAAAGCTGGAGCCAGGGCTCTGCTCCCAGGGAACAASGGACAGGACAAGGGGAAACGGCCTCAAGCTGTGCCAGGGGAGGGTGGGGCTGGATATCAGGAGAATTTCTTCACTGAAAGGGCTGTCAAGCCCTGGCACAGGCTGCCCAGGGAGGTGGTGGAATCCCCATCCCTGCAGTGCTCACAAACGTGTGGCTGTGGCACCTGGGGCCGTGGGTTAGGGCTGACGTGGGGGTGGTGCTGGGCCGATGGTTGGACTTCAAGGTCTTTTCCAACCTTAAYTCTGGCAAAAAATATCCTAAAGAATCTGATTGTAAATGGTGGCCAGAAAGCACCTGGCCCCGAGCATTCCCCAAAGACAYCTTCTGCCCAAGCACAGGCACTCAGGAGCTCCAGCTCTGGTATTTACCTCAGTATGGAATCCCAGACTGGTTTGGGCTGGAAAGGACCTTAAAGCCCATCCCATCCCACCCCCTGCCATGGGCAGGGACACCTCCCACTACCCCAGGCTGCTCCCAGCCCATCCAACAGCACGCTCCRTGCCATTCCCAGGCTGCCACGGCCGTGCCCAGGGCCCTGGAGCGGGTGCCGGATGTTTGCTCGAAGCAGCTGGAAGTGCCAAGCCTCCAACTCAGCTTTTGCTGTGGAGCTGCCACCAAAGCCTCCGTAATCCAGAGCTGGATCTGCGAGCAGTCCAACTACACCCACTCTCAGCTGGCTGCCTTTTAATCACACGCTCAATATCTCTGAAGATTAGACAATTATTTCCACATAATTAGTGTCCAGAATGAGGCACAGGCAACATCCATAATGGGGTGCTTAAAGAAAATATTAAAAAAGAAAAAGGAGGAAAAATCTTAAAGACGAGCTCACTGGATTCTAAAATACACCCAGAGCCTGAGAAAAGGGTACAAAACCAGCTCCAGCCYGAGTGTTCCCCGTGTGCTCGGCCACGGGGCCGCTCACGCGTGCCTCCCCCATCTCTGCCTGCTCCCCTCCCCAGCAGCCCAGAGAGGCCCCTCAGAACCCTCTCCACTCACAGCTCAACACAATTTTCTCCCTTTTTCTGCTTCCATTTGCTACTTTCACGGCTGTTTTTCTACTTCTTGTTTTGTTTCCCTCTCCCCCGTTCTGCTGCGCCAAGCAGTTCTGACAAATCCCAAGACACCCTCTCCTACTTTTAGGCCTCATTAAGCTCCAAACTCTGTTCGGGGTCAATGGAAAGTTCAGGAAGCTCGTGAGGAAGCCAGGATGATTAACAGGGCTGCATGGAGATAACGTGGAGCTCGCCCAGTTTGCTGCCCAGGACAGGCCCAGGCCGAGCTGTGCTGTCCAGAGCGCCCAGCCCTGCAGACAGACCCCAGACCCCGGCTCTGCCCCTCAGCTCCTCCACTCAGCTCCCCTCTCTGAGCTCATCTGTTTGCTGAGATGTGAATCTAAGATGAATCCACTCGCATCAAATGACATTTTTTCACTCATCACTGCCCTGCTCAGCCCCAGAACAAGGGTTTGGAACAAAGGTGTTTGAGGAAGGCTGGAGTTCACTCTGTGAGACACTGGTGTTTTTTTTGTTTAAACTTTTTAAATGAGTATTTCTAGCTGAGAAGTCACTCCCTGGCAGCTGAGCCACTGTAAGCAGCTTAAATCTGTGTGGGGTTTAGGGTCCAGTGGTGTTTGAGCTCATGCTTGGGACAGCACATTTAACAGGAGCCACCACTCCCAGCAGGACCCAAGGTGAGAGAGGAGTGGGGACAGGTCTCCTGCAGCACTAATGACAAGCTTGGGAGTGATCTCAAAGCAGGATAAAAAACCCCACAACAGGGATTAATGTCAGCTCCATCATGCAGCCAGACTCCAGTGAGTTTGGGATTTGGAGGATATCCTGATTCCCTGCTTCCTGCTGCCAGGAAATAAGTTTGTTGCTCCAGATTTCACTGACAGCGAAAGCCAAAGTCAACTCAAAATGCCCTCCTGAAAATTATTCCTCTGGGGAACATTACACATGACAAAAAAAAGATGATGATGCCAGGGAGCAACAGAGTTCCAGCCACATCTTCATTACAAGGTATTTTTCCCTTCAAAGAGCCCATGGAGCCAAGCATCCAATGTCCTGTGCAATAGGCAGCAGGAATAATTCAGCACAGAAATTAAGAGAGCCATTATTATTATTACTATTATTTTAATCACATAAAAGGACACTCCAGGGTTTTGCAATTTTGTGATCACAGGGAAAGAGACCCAGAGACAGAAGAGAAAAGTTGCAGCAAGTGACTGCACAATTGGAGGTTCCCATTTCTCTTCTGGTAGTTGGGATGTTGCTGAATTAGTATTTTCATTCAATTACCTCTCCTGTGTTACACATTCATAGACCAACTCCTGTTGCTTCTAATTGAGGTGGGAGTGTTTCCTGCCTGCTAAATCCTGGCTAAATCCCGGATGAAGGAAGCAGCTCCTTGGAAAATGTTTGGCTCAATGGCAAGACTGGGTGGCTGAAGGGACTGACCCCAGGACGTGGAGATTTTGGGGTCCAGCACCCGAGGTGGGAGTCCCAGAGCAGCTGCTGTGACAGGAGCTTGGTGGGGTTAAATCCAGTGGGGATTCCTGGAACTTCCAGTGGGATTCCTGSAATCTCCATCCAGATCTGAGCCTGGCAGGTCACAGTGTCACAGGGCAGTGACAAAGTCCTGTGGGATTTGCCAGGCAGAACAAACCTGAAGGTTCTGGATGTCAGGAYAATCCCTTGGTCCTTTCCAGAGGCCTCTCTGTACAAATTTGTGTGGTCACTGCTTTCCTTCCCCAGCCATTTCATCCCCTTTTTTTATCCTGGAGAGCCAAAACAGCCCCATTTCCAGGCAACTGAGGCCAGTGACCTCCTGTCTTCAAAACAAACAGCTCAGGCCAAAGTCTGAGCCCAGGACACAAACACAGCCCAGGCAGCCACRGATTTTTCCAGGAATTTCTCCACCCTCTGTGCTGTCACCAGGCAAATCCAACGTGGAGCAACACGAGGGCCCTGCTCAAGGATGAGGTGGAAACACCTCATGTCCTTTAAATCCAGCTGCCAGCCCTTCCTGGTGACCTGGCAGTGTCCTGGCTGTGACAGTTGTCACATGGACTCACATCAGCAACAGCTCCACAGCCTCACCATGCTGCAAAAATTCAGCATATGCTGAGAGAAGCAATGGCTGCCACGAGGCAGTTCATAATTTCAGGCATGATTTCAAGGGGGAAAAGAGGAAAAAACRGCAGAAACCTGGCTAAGGATTGCTATTTTTAAACTAAAATTAATATACCAACGTGCATTTAGGTGCTGAAAAACGTCTACCAGCACAGCAAGGTGTGCTTGCTGTCGTATTTACTTGCTGTCACTGATTTCAGAGCAAATTGGCTGAGGTTGTAAGTCAAAGAAGGATTCTTCTGCTGCCAGCACTGCACACTTCAGGAGATATCTGAAAATCAGGCTTCTTACCTTATCATTGTTAAAAGACTGTGCAATCAAAATGTACCTGACAATTCGGCTGATGCACGAGCAGACAGAGCTGCCAGCTCACTCTGCCGTGGCTACAGAAGCTCTGTAAAGCTCACAGGATTTTAAAAACATTTTGTCAGAGAAGTAAGTGGCTCTGACAGACGTGGGGAGCGGGCAGAATGATGATCCAGCTCCGTGTGCTGGATCTCCCAGAGACAGGGGCATTCCAGGGGCTGTGATCCACGGAACTGCTGCCCTCTCTGCAGCCTCGCTCCCAGGGACCCGACGTGATTGGCAACATCAGGGAATTGAATGCTCACAGCACCTGAGGCAGGAGTGCTGAGATGGTCAGCAAGGGTTAAAATGACCAGATCAGCACTGGGAGCTGAATAGGGACCTGCAGATCTCCAGTCTTACCCTC
Source organism: Amblyornis subalaris (assembly GCA_018881555.1). Lineage (NCBI taxonomy): Eukaryota > Metazoa > Chordata > Aves > Passeriformes > Ptilonorhynchidae > Amblyornis > Amblyornis subalaris. Next base: position 920,798 of record JACAXG010000196.1, read on the forward strand.
AGCCACAATCTCAGCAGTGCAATTTTCCTTAAATGTTCCTAAATCCACACGTGTTGTGCCTGATTTGAACAGTGCCTGACATTCTACAGCTTCTCCTTGAGTTACACAGAGAAATCTTGCAGACAATCCTGAAACCCCCTCGTTGTGCAGCCTTTAGGACCGTTTGGAACCTTGTGCTGTGGGTTTTGTTCCAGCAGAAATCCTCCCTCCACCCTCCTGGAGGGCTCTGCCCACTGCCATGGCACCATTTCCAGGGCAATCATCCCACATCTGCAAGTCTAAGCCACGYTCACCCCACCGCAGGGCACGGGCTGGGATGTTCAGCATGGCACATCTCATCACAAGCCTCACTGATGAATAATTAAAGCTGATGAGAGGAGCACAGCTTGTGGGTTTAGGGAAAGGGCTCTCGAGCTGCGGGGACTGTGAATGACAGCAATCAGAGGAGTTCTGGGCAAAGAAACCCCGGCCAGAACGTGGGGGAGGCTTGATGGAAGTGACGCCTTAGAAACAGGATCTGGAGAACATCAAGCACAAGCAGGAACAGGAGACCAAGTCACCAGAGCAAAGTCCAGGAGAGTGGGAATGCTGCCTGTGGAGCAGCTGGAAAATACTTGGGAAGTGGCAAAGTTGGATCTCTGGAGAGATTAACCAGGTTGGGGTTCCAAGAGTTCTCCCACCTGGGCAGGAAAATGGGGAGGGATGCTCTCTCCCGGCTGTTAGGAGAAGCAGGACACTCTGTAGGAGCAGAATCCAGAGAATTCATTTTTATTTCTGCTTGGATTAGAGAGAATATTTGATCCAGAGCAGCTCCCCCCAGGCTGAGGCTGCCAAACTGAAGGCTCCAAGTGAGCAGCACATCCCCAACAGCAAAATGTATCACCCTTCAGGAACCTGACTGCTTCCCAAGCACACAAACACACTCGAAAATAGCCCCAAAGAGGTTCCCTCCCTCCCTCTCTCCCTCCCTCCCTCCCACATGGAAGCAGCTGCAGGGAAATCTCAGCTTAATATTGACATTTCCAGCCTGGAGAGTGCCTGGTTTGCCTCCATTCAATCTGGAGTCTGGGATAAAAAGACACTTGATGTGACAGGAGGGGGGAATGGGCAACAGTGCAGGGCCACAGTGCCCTGTGCTCAGTTCCTGAAGTCTGTGAAGGCAGGAGGGATAGAGGGCTGCAACAAGGGACTGCCTGATGCTCCTCTCCTTTAGCAGGCACAGTTAAAAGGAGGAAAAGCCCATTAAAAGGCTGAATTGGACCATGTAGCTGCTTTTCTGCAATTGTCTGCAAATCCTTGTGCTCCAAAGCATTTTCCTTGAGAGTGCTCACAGGCACACTACAAACAAGCATAAGTACTGTCAATTGTTTTAGCATGATAAATGCATTTTAAAGCTTTCAATATTTTTGCCTATTTACTGGCACACTCCTTGAGGAATTTTGACAAGCTTGCCAGGATGGAAAAGCTGCAAAATGCTTAAACTTGCTGCTGAACTTCATGCAAATTTTCAAGTAAAAAACCTGKGTGCTGCTGGATGGGGGCTGAAAGAGCAAAGCAAAGGCCAAACCAACCCAAATCACTGCTCATACCCAGCCTGTGACCATTCCCAAACTGCTTCCTTGATACTCCACAATCCAACGTGGATTCTTTGCAGCCCAGCGTTGCACAACCAGCCGAGTCAGATGTGGGCCTCACCACCCTCACAGGAAAGAACTCRTCCCTAATATCCCATCTAACCCTGCCCTCTGTCACTTTGAAGCCATTCCCCYCTGTCCTGGCACTCCAGGCCCTTGGAAATGGTCTCTCCATGTTTCTTGTCCTCCCCTTCAGGCACTGGAAGGCCACAGCCAGGTCACCCCAAACCTTCTCTTCTCCAGCTGACGGTGTCACAGACACCTGATGCCATTGCCACCTCCACACTTCCCTTTCCCACACCTCTCCCAGCCCCACAAAGCTCGGGAGGATGAGGGTTGGGGTCCACACAAAGCAGGTCTCCACATCCACAGCCTGAAAGATCCCCCCAGGTCATGGGGCTGACGTGGAGAAGGACTTGGACACCCACAGAGTCCAAACCACGAACGGGAGTGTTCTCCAAGCTCTCATCCCATCCCTCTGCACTGAGGGAAGCAGCCCAGGGATGATTTGCCCACTAAGGAACTCTGCTCTGCCCTAATGTGGGYGAGGAACTCCAGGAGATCATCTCTGCACAACAGATTCTCTTGGAAAGGAGCCCAGAGCCCTCTGCACAGCAGGAATTCCCCACGGATGGGATGGGAAGGAAGGGCTGCTGAAGCAGATTGTGCTGGGCTCCCCACGTGCAGGCAGGGTCAGGCAGGGGCTCAGGGAGCAGAGCAGGGAAATGCTCTGAGCGCAGATGAGGAAAAAAGACAATTTATATCCTCACAAGTCAACAAATACCCCAAAAATACAACAAATATCCCACCAGAATGAGCAGGGGAGCAGCACTGAAAGTGGCTCACATAAAAAAAGGTAATCTGCTGAAGAGTAAAATTATACAAGGCAGTTAGCACGGAGTATAAAGAGCTTTTAATATTGATTCACTCAATATTTCATGGAATTCACATCTTGCTCAACAGTGGAGAAACGAGCAAGAAAAACGCTCAGTTTGGTTGAGTCCTGAAGTCTACAAGCTCAGACAAATAGCAGCATTGTCAGCTTTGGGCTGACTTCATGTTTTAATAAAGACACTTCCATTTCAGACACATTTGGTGCTGGATGTGCACAGGGAGAGCTGGCACAGGGTGGGACTGAGAGCTGCCTGAAGGGATGAGATTCCCAGAGATGGGACACGCACAGGTCACCTCCAGGACGTGGATTCGAAGCCTTGCAACAGGAATGGGATCAAAGCTGTGACAGACACCCCACTGCACTGCAGAGGAAGGAGCTGCCATGGACAAGTGACCTTTAAAACCCCAGTGGAATTCCAGTAAAACCGAGCCCAACTCACCAAACATGTTCCCAATGTGGCCGTTCTTGGTCAGAGGGCGCAGCTCGTTCTTCCCAAGGGCATATTGCTTGTAGTTATCCCAGGCAAATTTCATCATCTGGCAAGAGAAAAATGGAATTAAGGTGTTAACAGAACTGAACATTTTCAAACCTGAGCTCTGGGCAKCAGTGGGAGTTCCCCACTCCACTGCTAAACCCAGCAATGGCCCATTAGTTATAAATTTTAAACATGAGGAGTGAGGCTGCACCCAGAGGTTGGATGAAGTCTCCAACTCATCATTCCTGGGGCAGGACCTGGCACATCTCACACCAAGAGCCTACTTTTCCCCTCAGCCCTGCAAACCAAGTGGGAACTGTAGAAAGCTGTCTCCATCTCTAAACTTCCAACCTTTTCCAGAGAGCATCAGCATTTTAGAATGGGTATTAGAACGTGCTAAGAATGTAAGGCCAGAGCTGGTCCCTGTCTTACAGGGAGAAACTGCCCTTAAGGACTGCACAGAGGTTTTCTCCTATTAATGAACAGAATCCACTCACAAGGGGCAMATCCACGACATTTTGCTATCTTCTACCAAAACCCCACAGTGCTTTCTTTAGAGAGCCCTGCACACAGGCTGGGTGATTTCTGAGCAACCCCTTCCAACTCAAACAATTCCTTTTGGGACATTTGAGCTGTCCTGCCCGGGCCCAGCATGCTGACCTTCCCCTGAGGCTGTGCCAGTTCCAACACACACACACACACATCCCAGCACAGCTTCTTCTGTCCTCCTGCCCCTTTGGCTCCGGCTGGTAGGAAAAATTAAACCTACAAGTGTCCTTTCTTCATCTGGGACAGACTGGGACTTGTCAGCTTTTAGGAGTGCCTTACATAAAGCTGCCTTTTCTAACCCCCCAGCCTGGCTCTGAGCAGTTCCAGCCCCAGCACCGCTCTGACCTGAACATCCTTTGATCCAATCCCTGGAAAAAAGGTAACAAAGGGGAAGAAGGGGCTTCAGAGAATCAACAATGTTCTCCACTGAGCTCAACAAAGTAAAGAGAAGTCTAAAAGGCTTCCCTCAAACCAGACTTTGGAGGGAAAATGACAGTTTAAAACAAATCCCTGCTCCACAGAGCGCTCCCGTCTCGTGTCTGCAGCCGCGTTTGCTGCTCTATTTCAGGATCACACTCTGCAGGTTGCTTTGGTCTGAGATTCCTTCTGTCATCTCAGTTCTCACTCCTCCCTCCAGCTGTGTGTTTCACAAACCCAGCATCACGAGCCCCTGGCAGTATCCTCCTTAATTAGCAAAAAGCCACAGCCCCAGATTTCCCCCCCTGCTTTCTGAACACGAAGCTTCCAAAGTAAAGTTTCCTGGAGCTGGTCACAGGCAGGAGGACAAACACTTGCTGAACTGATTGACAACATTCAGACTCTGACACCACCAGGAGATGGAATGCTGGACAAACAAATGAAGTCAATTTGGGGTTTAAAAACTCAGTGTGGGATGAGTTAGTCAGGGGAGGGCTCTGCTCTGAGGGAACTGYATAATGACCCAGGGAGAGGGGGAAAAGAAATCTGCCACAAAATTCACCCAAACATGTCCCAGTCACATGACTCGGGGTGGTCACTTTGTTTGTGCCAAATCTCTGAGTTTTTTTTCCCAGTGGCAGCAGATTCTAAATGGGAAGTTCTCGTTCTTCACGAGCATAACAGGGTGAGTCTTTGAGGGGCTCTGGCCTCTCTCTGGACAGTGCAGAGCAAAGGCTTTCATGTCTCAGAGCTGCATCCTGAAGCTCGCAGCAGGAAGGATGGTGTTTTCCATACAGACAGCATTCCCACAGCGAGCAGCAGGGCTCCTGCACCAAAAGGAAACAGCCAGGCACCTCCTGGGCTCATTTCTCTTCTAAATCAGAGCTGAGGAAGGAGGACCCACCCTTCTGGCACACAGGGAGCCTGGACATGCAGAGGATGTGGAAATGACTCTGTTTTGTTCCCTAAAACTCCTAACGTTGTAATTCTGAACCAGCCTCATTTTAGCTGAGTATGAAATTTAAAGTTATTTCCTTCCCTCAGCTTAACTCCTCCATTCCAGGAGGTCCAGAGCGGACCCAGCCATCTCTGCCACGCTGGTGCACATCCCTGGGATCCAGAGTTTGCAGGCACCTCCATCCCAGGGAGCTGATGGAAAACTACCTGGGGTTTCCCTTCAGCAGCTGTTTGTATCCTACAGGGGAAATCTCCTCCTCTTTTCCTGTCTCCTCACGCAAGGAGGGACAGCCTGAGGCCCCCCAGGCTCCCCAAAGCGACCCAGGGCTCCGAGTGCCGATGGAATAAACACCTTCATCCCTCCTCTGCCTGTTCAGCCATTTCGGCTGCATTTGTCACGCTGCTGCAAGAAGTTCCCCCCCAGAACGATTCCTCGGGCTGTGCTGTCTCCAACTCTGSTGCTCTGTTCGGTGCTGGGCTGACAATCAGGAGGCAGAGGATGGGTGGGATTGGATGTGCTGCCTCGTCAAGCTGCCAGCGYTCCTCTCCGTGAGCCACCCTGCGCTGGCTGCCTCCGAGCCCTGGATTTTGGGRGGCAGGATGCTCAATGTGGCAGCCTCTCGCTGCGCGGGACCGAGCTTTCCTCTCGCCAGCGACAGCTCCAAAAAGCAGCAACTGGAAAAGCTGAAGAGCCAAAAAAGCATCTGCACCACTCTGCCCGTTCTGGCTGCCTGCAGCTGCCTCTCCAGTCCCAATTTAGCACCTCGGCTTCCAAACCCCCGAGGAGACTCTGCAAGGTTCTGAAAGGGGCGACTCCACGTTCACAGCAGCTTGCTCTGAGCAGAGCCTCCGAGTTCCAGGCTGAAAGGGAAGGGATGGAGCTGAGAGGTGCAGGAGGGGATGTGAGGCGTGTGGTGAGGTGTCTCAGGCAGATTTCTGATGAGACACCAGGATTAGAAGTGAATATTTTATGCCATTCCAGCCCTGACACACCACAATACATCAGTGTTAACATTGTGCCATTTTACATTTGAAAAATGGCACCAGAACCACGAAAATTATGGAAATAGATCCATAATTTCAGATTTTGTCCTCACCAGTGAGCCATCTGCCACCTAATAGATAATTATCTATTTGGCCCTGGTATTCTAATCACTCTGGGTCTCAACTGATTTATAGCAGACACTTCCACATTTATAACTTAATTTGTCAGATCGCTCTTTCTCTTCTTTAACCTGTAAGTCACTTGTTACTTTGGAGAGTGTCAGCTGCCCAGCCAGACAATTCTCTGTTAAAATCAACCAGAAATAACCAACCTGAATTTTGAAAACCTGCACTATCACTCTCAGCATTTAGGCCGTTCTCTTTTCCCGTGCTTTGCCGCATCCAAGCCCAAAAAGGATCTGGCTTTCAAGCCCACCTGTGTTTCACAGAGGCAGCAGCAGAACAAAAAGCATTTAGTGAATTCTGTGATCCAGGTAATGATGAGACAGATCTCAGGATAAAAACTTGACCAAGGAAGTGTTTTCACTTTGAAGAGATGTGCAGATCTTTGGCACGTTTAATAATGAAACCACTCCAAATCGCTGGGTTTGTGGAGTTGCAAAAAGCAGAGAGATGAGAGGGGAAAAAAAGAAGACAAAGCTCCCCCCCACCATCACTTGCCCTCCTTTTGTTAACAGGGAAGATTTCCAAGTGCAGAGCATTCCCAAACAGCTATTTGATTAGTTTTATCCATCTAGACTGGGATAATTAGTAAATGCTTGAAAGATGAAATCTAAATATACCAACCAATCAGCCCCTTTCAAGCCCTTCCAAGGAACATTACACAAAGCCATTATCTTCACAAGATAACCACTTTTGTAGCTCTTTAGCCTCCTTTCTTCAACTCCCCTTCAAGTATTTAACTATAAAGTATCAAAGAAATTTCCAGTTTCGGCTAAAAAATAAAAAAAAAAGGAGGGGTGTAAGAGTAATTATAAGTATTTCTTTCCCCATTGTATTCCTGACTTGTTTTTTCCCACTTCTCTTCCTTTTCCTGCAGTTGGGAGCAGATCAGTTGTCACATCAGTTTCAAAAGCAGGACCTGTTCTTTCCCACCTTTAACCTCCTTGCTGCCCCAAAGCAGCCCTGCCCCGCTTTGGATTTTTAAGCTGCAATAATGCCATTGATTCTCCCCAGCTGTATAAAATATAATTTGCCAGATGACAAGAGGCAGAGAAAAAGAGGAGCTGACTGTCAGTCTTGCAGGAAGAAGAAAACGTCTCCCTGAACACACTGGGATAACTCATTTATATTTGGAATAATGGGTGTATTTTTCCCTTATCAGACTTGCATAAACCTGTATAATTCAGGTTCTGCAGGAAAGGTAATGAAAAAGCATCATGTTTGTTTTGTGTTGCTGTTTTTAATGTTATCACATGGAGATATAAATACCCATGCAAACACCACAGCAGAATGCCATAAAAAGGCTGGGATTCATTTGGAAACCTTTAATAGAAAGCTGAGCAACTTCTCAGGTTCCTTCCCTGGGCCGCTGTCCTCGGTAATGTTTTTATGTAACAGCAAAATGATAACAAAAATGCTGTGTGTGTTCACTCCAGTGCATTGAGATGCTCCATTTAGGCACACACTGAATTCCAGAGGCTTTTCCTTGGTGGGTTTAAAAGCCTGGAAGTGCAGAGCAGAGAGAGCTGCAGCTCCAGGGACGTTACCAAGCAACTCCGGGAGACGGACACCAACATGGATAATCCATCCCCAAGTAATTACACTTGATAATTAAAGATTACAGTCAATCCAATAGATCCCAACAGGAACCCCAGCAATTTAAAGACTGGCTCACCTGCCTGTCTCCCAGCAGCCATGTGAGCTCCTGCCTGGGCACGGAACAGTCAGGGAATTGCAGAGATTTCCATTTAATCGCCTTCAAACGCTGACAGCCACGAGAGCCTCACCCTGGGAYGTGTAAATCCAACAGCCCCTTCTTCCCCAACCTAAATCACACATCACCCTTCAGCTCATGGCAAAGGGGTAAAACCTGAGTGAGTCACTGCCAAAGCAAAGCCAAGCGAGCACAGTCCCGACTCCAGCTCCAGGTATTTCCTCTCTGCTTTCATGGGTGACTCCGACACATCCCTGGGGCAACTTCCACTGCTCTGGGGCTCAGCTCCTCCATCTAAACACRGACTCAGCCCTTTTCTCTCAGAGCACTGCGCATGGTGGAAATACCCAGAGCATACTGGACAYAGAAATATTCGCAGTGTATTGAACACTGTGAGCCTGAGCTCACTCGCTCAATCAGCGTGCCCAGAGAAGCYGTGGCTGCCCCATCCCTGGAAGTGTCCAAGGCCAGGCTGGGCAGGGCTTGGAGCAGCCTGCTGTCCCTGGATCACTGGAATTACGTCCTTATCAGGCTGACTGGCCTCCCAGCTAGCACAGGGATGATTCCTGTCATGAACCAACCTCCTAAAAAGCAGATTTCTGCAAATACCCCTTTGGAATGACACCCAAAGCTCAGGAAAGCCTCACCTCTTTGATATCTGCCTCTGCCACTGTTCTGCTCCAGTTTCCCTTAATCGCAAGATAAAGGCTCTTTTTCCACACCTAAAGCAGCAGCCTGAGCACAGAACTCCTCCTTGGTGCTCCAGCTCTTCATGGAGGATTCTCACCCCAAATTTCCATCCCTGCCAGCTCCTGACTGCAAATACATCAGCTGATAGTTCAGTGGGACACGGCAGACAGAGGCTGTGGGTTACTTGCTACAGGCAGCTTTATCTAGAAATAAATACAACAGAGCAATTCCAGCAACAGGWGAATGGGGCTTTGCTTCAATTTTTTTCTGGCAAACTCCTGGCAGCTCCTTCTCAAACTTTTATGGGTGGAATTTTAAGCCACCAGCTGCTATCACATCTCACCCTCTTGCACAACAGCCAGAGCCATTGCTCAGAAAGCTGATCTCCATCACTGAACAATGGGGGAATTCTTTAAGAAGTCAGAAGGAATCACCTCCCATCACAGGGCACCTTCCTGCAGGTTGCAATATAAAAAAAATAAGTTCTAAGTTCTGGTTGTTGTTGCAGCCATCCAGTCCAGCTGAGTAATGGTGAGTTCTGCAGCCCAGAGCTGCAGAGGAGAGCACTCCCTGCCCACCACAACCAGYGAAAAGCAGGACCAGAAGCCTGATCTGCATTGGGGGAGCAGAAAAAAGCCCAGCACAGAGCAGTGCAGGGTTGTTAGTGTTAGTGACAAGCACAGAAATAGAACTCAAGAGTGTCTCTGACTCACAGGCCCTGCTAGGAAAGCTGAATGGCAGAAAACAGCTCAACCCACAATTAAACTAACACCTAATTAAATTCCTAATGCAACTAGATCTAACCGTGTCAAGAGGGGCAGGAAAATAAAATCCTCCAAGAGGGCTCTCTCAGGCAGCAAACCCAGCTGGATCCAGCTGCATCTGCATCGGGAGCCTGTCAGCAGGAGCAGTGGATTCTGCAGTCACTCTGTAATGAGATGCTGGGCTGGGAGAGGCCGACAATGGTTTTGAGCACAAATTTGCAAGTCTAGACCAAAGCACAGGGTGATTTAGGAGAGATGAGGGAAGCTGCAGCCTCGGCTCCTTCGCTTCCCAGATTCAAAGCTTGGGGAAAACTCTAATAGGAATAAAAGGGATTTGTGTCCCTGGCCAGCCTGACACTTCAGCCTTGTGTTCCCCGCGAGCCCCAGGAGCTGATCAGTCACAGGATATTCCAGAGCACGGCCAGGCTGAGCTGCACAGCCACAGCAGCAATAAAGCCAATAAATATCCCTTCTGTCCCAAGCTTGTCACCTCTAATTGCCACTCAGGCACTGCTGTCACAGGGTTTAGGGACGTGCAGGAAAAGGCAATCCCCGATGTCCCAGCCAGGGCAGCTGACCCCCTTAAWCCTGGGGTATGAGTTCTTCCCTACATGGACACTCCAAAGGGCATCTGGAATGCTGCAAAAGGAACTGGGGTCAGTGGAAGGGCAAGTCTGACTGGAGCTTGTGTGATGGAGGCCAAAGTGAAGGTGGTGTGCCAGCAAACCCACAGAAAGGGAATAGTGGGATACAGGAAGGATTAAAAATTGAAGAGGTGACACTTCAAGAAAGATGAGCTTAAAGCCAAAGGAGCAGTTCTGATCTTCCTTTTATCACCACAGAAAGCAGAAGAAGCTCTCTGAGCAACATCTGTGAGCATGAGGAAATCAGGGAACAAATTTAAAGTCCTAATGAAAGGGGTTTGAGGTTTTTACACCCCAATGTCCTGGTTCACTTCCCAAGCTGACTTTTGTGGTGTATTAGGAGAAGTCTGTCAAACACACAACTCCTCAGCAGCTGCCAGGGGTGCAGGAGGACCAGAAAGCCACCAGTACCCATCGTGTGACACTGCTCTTTAGATTTTTTCCAAGTCCTTTTAACTCCAGTTTGGACAGTCTGGCTTTTCTTAGTGACTACTATTTCATTCCAGCATGCTTTAAGGAAAGAAAGTGGGGAAAAATTACTTCCCTAGTAATGATGCTCCTTCAAATGTCACCTCCAAGTCCCCTCCTGGGTTTTGTGCCTGCAGCACAAACCGTGCAGGAAATTCCCCGAGCTCTTAAGATTTTGGGCACTGTCTCATTCCTTTAGGCTGCCTGGAGGGCTCTTCCATTTCAGCTACTTCCCTTCAAGCTCTGTAAATCCCTAATTACACACAGACTTACAAATTCTCCTTAAAAGTGAGCAGCACTCCAGGCGAGTGATGGGCAACAGTTGAACACCCAGGCCAGAACCCATCAGCTCCTCCCCAAATCCCCCCAGGCTGAACGGGAAGGTGCCTGGGAACACAAACACGAAGCAGGATTGTTTTTACAGACCTGCATTATGACAAGGTAAGGCTTTTTCCTTTCCCCTACAGATACCATCTGCACAGGATTGTCATTTCTGGAGAGCCCAAGGGGATGCTCRAGAGGAGCTGTAGCCGTAAGTAACCCAAAGTGGGCACACTGCAAGGAGAGGGAAGAGAAGGAAAAAGTGTGGAAACATTTTGCTTTTCTTTTTCAAGGAAAATGAGAAAAAACTCAAAGTCTCTAGAACCTATTGGGCCTGTGTGTTTGACAGCCTGTGGGACAAATGTCAAACAGATCAATAATGAAAAGAAACAAAACAGAGAAGAGACGAGGCTTTGTACTCCTGAGCCTTGGATGTGYGAGCATGGCAGGAATCCTCAGTGGGCAAGGGAGAGACAGACTAAAGAGGCCCCAGAGTGCCTGTGTGTAAATCTGCCACGGAGCCTTCCTGAGGCAGGTCAATAAAGGCTCCCTGGCCAGAGCAGGAACATCCTGACAGTCCCTGGGTGTGGAAACCAGGATGCACCACAAGCTGGGGTTCTGTGGGAGGCTCCGAATCCAGCAGCCCAAGCTGGACAGATGAGGAGCTCTCACTCAGCCCAGGAAACATTCCCAAAGCATTTCAGACACAAAAAGTGAAGATCAGCCTCACAATCAGCACATCTTTGGGGAAGAGATTCCTCAGCCGGGGACAGGTGAAGATGCTTTGGAACACGAGTGACTGGGAGCTCCTAAGTCAGGGCAAGATCCRGTGGATAAATGGAACTGATTCACAGCCTGGATCAAGGTACAGCCTTGGCCTCAAGGGATTAAACAGGCCCTTAGACCTGGAAATCACAGCTTGAGCAGCACCCACTGCAAGAGAGAAAAGGAGGGAAAACAGCCCCATCCCAGGCTCCCCCAGCTCACATCTCTCCCATTCCAGGCCCAGCAGCTGAGCTGCTACTCCCCCCCAACTCCTGCAAGGTGTGAACTGCTTTTGACACATGGATGGCTCAGGGGCCCAAAACACAGCATAAGCAGATGGGAGAACTGAAGGAAGGAAAGGAGGAAAGGAAAAATGTAAATACAGGCCAAGAGTTACCCTGCATCGCTCCTGTTCTGCACTGTGAGGACGGATTTAGGGAACATCTGTTTGGAAACTGTCTTTGTCTCAGCCCAAATGCTGAACAGGAGAAAGAGGGAGGCTGAGAACTGCCAGCACACCTCGTGCTTTATCTCACACTTGGATGGCTTAGCAGGAGAGATCTGGGAGGATGAGTTTAGTTTAATGATTTCTTGCTGGTTCACCTGCTCCCCATCTGTCTTTGTAGTCCTTGCTCAGAGGGACAGATTGGAGCACTGCTGTCCTCTCCTTCTTCCAGAGTTCCTTGTGATTGGAACTTCTGAGGAGAGGCACAGAGCAACTCTCAAGTATTAAGTAGTCAGCTCAGATTAGTCCAATAATTTATCACAGGTAATAGCTAATAACAGACACAAGGAACTCACTCATAGACCTCCTGGAGCCACGTGTCAGAGTTGCCACCTTACAAAAGTGTTACAAGGAATTCTTGGACCACAGTAGCCGATTTGCTAGCCAGAGGCCGATAAACTCTTCCAGGAGTGCCAGGGTCCACAATAAATCACACAAATCAGGTGGCAAGCACTGGATCTCGGATGAAAATGAGGTTGTGGAGTGGCTGTCAGAACAGAGTCAGGACTGAGCTGGCAGCATGGAGGGGACTGGCTCCACTCAGCCCGACCTCCCCTGCTCAGAGGGAGCTGGGCTGGGCCCTGGCACTGCCAGCACAGCCACCACACCACGGGGAGCAATGCACTGCCGACAGGAGAGAGCAGGGAACGGCAGGGAGGGATCTGGGTAATAAACTGGAGAGGAGAGCCATAAAGAGTCATCAGAAGTAAAGACAGAAGGCACCTCCTKGGTCACAGACTCCAGGGCAGTGTAGAAGTGGCACCCACAGAACTGCTCAGGCCCTGCTGCCTTTCAAGACCTAAGGAACAARCTTCCACTTACCAAATCCCACCCTAATGGTCAACTCCGCATTTTATTTGGGCCTTTGAAAGCCAGAAATGAAAGAACCAGAAAGAGAAGAGAGCTGTCCATGGCTTTATCCTATGCCAGCCAGAGCTGCCTTTCAGAAATCAACCTTTTGAATTATTCTGCTGTGCAGCCACCGATGAGAGTGGGCAGATCCACAGCCAGCAGCAACAATGTTCTGCTTGTTTGGGCTCAGCAGCACGCAGAACAAAYGTCTGAGAGATAAAATAATCAACTACAGCTATGGTGGGGCAGCACTGAGGAATCCTGACACGGTCTCAGTGCTGGAGAAAGGCCTTCAGGAAAGCCCAAACAGCACCAGAAATCAGCCAGGGACTTGTTTGGGTTCATCAGCGCTGAATTCCAACATAAATATGTGTCCTTTCTAGATAAACCTGGAGAAAAATGAGGCTCAGGTGGAAGAAGAGCCAGAAACACCCCACTTCCACTGGAAGTATTTGACTTGTGAGCTGGGCTGGCTAACCCAGGCAGCAGGAGGGTTTGAGGATGGATGAAACGCGATTACTTTATAATCATCCTTTGTTACTTTGCAAAGTACACGGTTCTGCACTTCCCTCCCGCCCGGGGAAATCGTGTTAACACAACTGGAGCACGAGCCCTGCTCCAGCAGGGCTGCTCGGACGGTGCTAACACGGCTCCAATCCCCGGCACAGCCAGCCTGCAGGGCCACCCTGCTCCATGGATCAGCGGCAGCTCTGTCCCTCACTCCCTCTGAAGGGAAGGGATGCTCTCCAGGAGGAACTCTCACTGTGTATCACCGTCCTGTGCTGGTGCTCCTGGCATGGGAGGCTGCAGGATTTCTCTGTCTCTTGCAGTTATTATTCTTTGCAGCCTTTTTCTTACGATATCTGAGAGAGAGGAAATCTAACAGCAGCTCTAGGGCCAYGCAAGGCAAGTGTTGGAGGCCAGATTAGAACTAATGAGCTCCTGGCTCCCACTCAATCACAGCCTTCAGAACAATTAGCTCAAACAAACCCAAGAAGCGTTTTCTGCTCCGCTGTCGCCCGCCCGTCCTCCCCGGTAACTCCTGAGCTGGAAAACCTCAATTGGCTCTGACAGAGGGGAGAGGTCACAGAGAAACCAAAGTTCAGAGCAAACTGCCAGCAGGCTGGGGGAGAGACCCCCACGGTGCCCCAGCGAGGAGGGGCCAGTGCAGGCTCCTGCTGTCCCACTGAGGAACAGGCACCTGGACCCGGATCAGTGCCTCTGGCACTGGGGACACCGGGAAGGGCAGCAGACACCCCTGGGCAAGGTTGGGTGACACAGAAGGGATCATGAACACAAGGGTGGGGAAAGCCCCGAGCTGCAGGATGGCTCTAAGGACATCAGGGGGTTTCAGCACACAGGAACCCCATTCCTGGAAAGCCACACTCCGGTACCTGTCAGCTCAGGGAAGAAGCATCAAGAACTCACTCCCCCTTTCCAAACAGGCTGGAGAGCTCTCCTTTGATGGCAGCACGAGCAGACACACACAGGGGACTCTGCAGCTCTGCTGTCAAGATAAGGAGATGCAAAAGGGAAGCACGGAAGTCACTTCAGTTTAGTGCAACCTCTTGCTGTTACTCACGCTCCAGTGTCCTCCCAGGGAATGCTGGAGTGCCCAGGAGGAAACGGCTTTGCTGGATTAGGGATTAAACAATGCGTGCCCATTTTACAGAGGTGCCTGCTGGCTCCACACGGCGCCACGGCGGATCTGCCGTCAGGAGCGGAGCACAAAGTGTCCTGCTTTAATGAACAGTGGGTGCTCTGCCCCTTCAGCCAGGGTGCAAACGAGTGCCATCCCTGTCCCATCAGCAGGGGATGTTTATTATCCAGTCCTCCAGCGTTCCCACTGTGCCCTGTCTCCCGCAGAGCTCCGGGTCCATCAAGCACAAAGCCCTCGCATTATGTGCGGCTCACAGGCACCGCTGCCCGCGACAGCTCCCCTGGAGCCCTTCCAGACTGTGCTGTCATATGATGAACTCAAGTGCCAAGGGGACCCAGAGCAGAGACAGCCATCATGGCACTGTGTGCTCCTCATGCCAAATCCATTCAGTGACAAGTACTTTTCTGGGGGATGCAAATGTAGCCTCTTCCCCAAGTTTAAAAATCAGAATGCTGCCAGCACCCAGATTTCCTCTTCCCACCACTGGAGTGAATATTCCTTCCTGCCTTCTCCTCTTGACAGCTCCATGTCAGCTTTATGTTCAGGTCAGTCCCTCACTTAGTACTAAGGTACATCCCCCTTTCTCCCTCTCAGCCTCCCATCTAAAATCTGAGTTGTTTTCAATACTGGGAAACATATTCAAAGACATCAAAATGATAAACAATCTCAACAATAACAGAATCAGAGAGTAAACCAAACATGATTGATTAACCTCATCTGGCAAAGCCTTGCACACAGAACCAGAGGAAAGTACACTTAGCACAAAAATCTTACTTCCATTAAGGGGCAGATTTAATCATTGATTAAAAGTTAATCATGAGTCCATAAAAATTTTGGCTGGAAAGATGGAATCTTTATGCAGGTGACTGCTTTACAGTGAATATTTGAAGACGTGGATATGATACGCACAGGCCCCCAGATTGAGGGTAGAACAGGAGGTTACACCTCCATCCTCCTGCCCTAAACCCCTCTTTCTACCCCAGGAATTTGAGGGAGCTGATGTGTATCTCCCGGAATGATTCCGGAAGGTGTAGGTCCTTCAGCACAACACATCTGTGGGCATCCTGGCAGCTCATTTCCCCACRGGCAGCGCTTCCAGTCACTCATCACCTGCCCGGAGAGGGCCACACGCCCACACTTCTGCCCTTGTGGAAGTGTCTCTAAGTGCCAGTTTAGAAACCACTCCAGCATCAAATTGAGTTGTTGGGGAACAAGCGCTGTCAGTGCTAGATTTGGGAGAGAAGAAGAAATGTTTCCAAACTGCACAGCAGTCCCAAACTCCACAGTGCCCTGAGCTCGAGGGAGCTGGGTCAGAGCGAGCGCTGAGGCAGCACTGAGGCAGAGCCCTGCAGCTCCCAGCACGCCAGGCACGCCCCGTGCTCTGCCTTCTACCAACACAACAAATACATTTTTAGTCGATTAACTGTATCCCCTACAGCTGAAAGAGGCTCCAGGTCAGGTCTAAATTTTGTTTGCATGAATCCACTCGAGGCTACTGAAGCAAAAGTCCCACTGCATGCACYGTTTGTGGGATTTACACTCCAGCGCCCGTTCCACAGGTTCAGGAAATAAATGCATGAGGAGTGTGGAGCAAAGGAAAATTCCAGCAGGGCTGGAGCCAGCCAGGGCTTCAAACTGCAGAGAAATTCTCCCTTGCGGAGGTATTTCTACCCCAGAGAAAGAACTGCAACCTGATCACAGCACATCTGACTGGTTTGAGATCCTAATTCCACTCCATTGTAGTAAATATTTTACTGAGAGCTGCTTTCCTTACCCCCAGCATCCAGAGCAAGTCTGCTGAAGTCCCTGGGTTCGCATTTGGCCAGCACAAAAGATCAGACAGGTCCCACGTGTCTGAGTGAGGAAGATGTGCTCGGGAGGTGCATTTCCACCTGGAACTGAGCGTGGTGCTCCTCACGGACCGGCGCTACTGGCGGATTACACGATTTGCTCAGGCTGCTGTTCAGCCCCAGATTACAGCAAGAAAAGGCATTTTCTCCACATGGAAGGAYGGAAAGTTGCACAGTGCAGGGAAAGGGAGAGGTCTGAAATCGTTTTAGTGCTGGCTGCGGAAAGGAGATGGTCAGAAATGAGCAACAGTGTGATTCACAGCCCAGCTCGGACTGAGAACTGCTCTGAGCCCTGCGTGTGACAACCTGGGCACCCCTGGGAGCTCCAGCAGAACACCCACACCCCACGGGTGTGCCAGAGGGGACCAGCACCAGAGCACAGACTTCTCCTAGCAGGGGTCAGGGCTGCAGCACAAATTCAGAACTGGCAGCTTTCCCCCAGCTCTGCTCCAAAAACGAGCACTTTTTCATTCACAACTGTCAAAACCGCAAAAAGGGAACTCGGCAACCACCACCAAGGGACTTTCAGCAGAAGCTGAGCTCCTGATAACATCCCTGTTTCTTGCTAATTATCTTTTAGTGATAAAGTGTCAAGATATTTGTGTTTCAAAGACTGATCTACCCGCTGATCTGCAGGGCAATGCAGGATAACTGTGTGCTCTGAGGGCCTCCTTCCTCCTGGGGGGTGATTTTTGGAAGCAAATACATCTTTAGAGCTGTGTTARAAGAGGACAGGGGACAGCCAGGTGAGGCAAGTGGAGGTTGATATGGGAAGAAAAGCTAGGATGAAGAGAACCGCACTGTAACACAAACAGGCATCAGTATTACTGATGCAGAGGAAACGAATGCAGGTGTCAAACCCAAGGGTACAATCCCAGCACAGGACTAAACCTGCCTGAATTTGACATATTCCCTTATTTAAAAGGGCCAAAGGACACTGTCAGGGTCAGGAATGAGGCATTCCCAGACCTCAGGCATGGAAACGTGCCTTTTGTACCCAAACAGGAAAAGAAAACCAAGTAAATCTCTTCCTCTGCTCGCATTTTTCTCACGTCCCACGACTGAGCTGGAAGGATTTCAGTGATGAACTTTCTGCTCTGGCTGGTTGCAGGGGTTGTCTTTGAGCACTGGCTGGCATTAGCAGGGTTGGTATAAAAATACTTTAAAGAAATGCTCTTTATCTCCCCACTGCTTCCCTACCTATGAGATCCGCGAGTCCAGCGCAGCAGGAGTACAGCAAGGAGCTGCCTGTTTGGCTTCATCCTTCATCAGCAAAACTGTCAGCTCAGCTCCACCAGCAAAATCTTTATTACTGGTTATGATGCAAAAGGCAGGAACCACACGGTCTGATTTCCTCAGATCTGAGGCCGAGTTTGCAGCAGCAGCAGTTGGAGGGGAAATAATTTCGACTTTTCCCTGAGCCAATTTGATCTGGAAATTGTCGAGAGCAAATAAATATGGAATCCCACCGTGGCATTTCTGCAGTCACTCTCCAGACAGAACCACTTCTCTTTTTTTCCTGAGCATCGGCGATTAGTATTTGGCACATGTAAAAAATTAGCTAATCCCTGAAGCCATGCCTGACTGATCAATTACACAACTAATACCTTCTCCAGAGGTCAGCTTAAGAGATGAATAATCCCTTTYGAAATTTCCCAACCTGCAGCATGGGGAGATTTGTTATTTGGTTTTGTGCAGCTTTCCTGGAAAGGTCAGAGTGCCCCAGCCYTGGTCTGCCCACAGTAACACACAGCAAAGTATCCCAGACAATTCTCCAGGTGACCAACGACCTTTAGCAGCAAACAGTCTGTGCAATACAGATGCTCTCTTTTTTATTTGTCAAGAAAACAACTGTTAGCTGACCCTGGACTTGTCTCTATAGGTAAAGGTACCTGCACACACATGTCAGCCCAGCTCTCTGCAGCACTTACTCCTCCTAACAGGCTCCCACCTGCCAATTCCAYCGGATAATCCCCCTCTTTTCCTCTCTGCACCCCCAGGAAACACTCAAAGCACACAATGAGTGAGGCAGATACACCCCAGCCCAGCTCCTCACTCTGCAAACAGCTCCTGTGCTCCTCACGCTCCAAAGGGCTTTCCCAAACAGCAGTAAAGTGGGAGATGCCCCAAGGCCTCCCACTCTAAATACTATTTTTCAAGCAGGAAAAGTCTAGCAGGGCCACRTGAGCTGACACTTTCCACAGCCAAGAAAGCCATGGCACACCCTCTCCTTTAGCTGAGGCATCAGGCAGCTTGCATGTGGTGGGAAAGAACGGACACCAGCTCGGATTCCTGACTGGAATCCCTCAGACTGAAGGGTCCTGTGGCAAACAGAAAACTCCAAGTCTCCAGGCTGGGCATCAGCTCTGAGCATCTTTTATCATGTACCAGTTTCTCCTCCTGGCTTTCATCTGGCAGACAGATGGGAAAAGATATCAACAAATCCCATCCACATCCACCCTCCCTGTTATAGAGGTGCTGACCTGTGAGAACASCCTAAGGGAAAGCAAAGAAAATAACAAAACTTTTAATACAAGGACAGTCTGGAACTCATTTCAGCAAGTTAAAGGACTTAAAGCTGTGGAGGAAGGAGAGAAAAGCCACTTGCAGCCACTGCACTCACCTGAGAAGAGCCAGTAAAGCCACCACCTGCCCTGCTGGCMTCTCATCATGCGAGGAGTATTTGCTAATCCAAAGGCTGTTATCATCACTTACTTCTTCCTTGCAGTTCCCATCTGTTTCTTTTTATACAGSATTTGTCTTCTACCCTTCCTGGTTTGTTCTCCTCTTGTCTTTTTGATTAACAAAAAAAGACACACCTTATCTCTTCCCCTGGCTGCACCACCCTCCCTTGTTTTGCACATTCAGCCTCATATCTCAGCACCATATTTGTTTCTCTCTCTCTGAATAAATAGAARTGTAGGCACTTTTAAGAAATAAGGGYTCTGTTTGAAGAGTAATTAGCTGTCAGCATAAAACTAATATTTATGGATTCTCATCCTTGAAAACTCTAACTCTTCTACCCAGCACTGATTATGGCTGTTAGAAMCAGATGGGGCTGAATCCATACAGCTTGAAATAATGCTATATTTAAAAAATAATTAACTCCAAATGAAGGACTGAATGCCACTTGCTTCCCTAAATTTGATTTTTCAATTTGATTTGTTTGCACAGAGGGGAAGCTGGGTTATTCTCGGGTATGTCGTGCTCCCTGGCACACCTTGGAGGTGGGAATCTGCAGGGACCCGGGTACTGGAATATTCCAAACACCCTGCAGCAGGAAAGGACGGCTCAATCCCACCTGGGATCATAAGGAAACCCAGCACCCCTGGGTGTGTTGTGTCTGGTTGCCTGGCAGAGGAGTTGGAATTTTACCAGCGGTGCAGCCTTTGTTTTAGTGCCTGACAAAGACACCGGGAGGGGAGCTTTAGAAACTGTCTCTCAAGTGCAGGTTGGAGGGGATGAAAGCCCTCGGTGTGTTATTCCTTGATTCTCTCTCCAGCCTGGGGCAGCATCTTCGCCGGATGCCTGCACCCCTGCGAGAGCACAAACCCAGGGAATTTATACGCTGCTTAATTAAATCTGTGCTTTTTACTTATTGGCACCTCTTCCGAGAGCAGAATTCCCTCCAAGTTGGTTATCCATCACRGCAAAGGATCCGACAGCCACAATCGAATCCCACACAAACCTGGTTAACTGGGTCACAGCCCGCTCGGCTGTGAGGCTGCCAGGCTCTCCTGCACGAGCTGGAGGCGCGGGGCCAAATCCTCCCCTCGCCCCGGCACCCCTGCAGCCCCCAAACGAGGGTACCCCGGCTCGGTGGGGCCAGGGCAGCTCCCGGCAATGGGTGACAATTCCAGTGCCAGTTCCACAGGGATGCAGAGGGACAGAGCCTCCTGCTCCTCCCYGACTCCTGCGAGGGCACATCCCGTCCCTCCGTCCCCGTGGACCAGCACGAGTTTTGTCATCTCCCTGTTTCTGTGCAAAGTGCCCCACAGGGATGGAGCCTCTTGCACAACCAAAGACATCTCCCGCCAAGYGAGAGGTTTTTTGCCTCTAATAACCCTTTTTTCCCCGCTAATAACCAAGCTGAAATTCAAATTTCCCTTTGCTTAACTTCAGTCACACCCCGCCAGGCTGCCCTGATGTCTGCTCTCTGGTGAATGGGAGTGTGTGTGCTCACTGACAGGGACACCCCTGGGAAAGGGACACCCCTGGGAAAGGGACACCCCTGGGAAAGGGACACCCCAACTCCTGCCACCTGCCTTGGGAAGAGGAAGGAGACAGGGACATGGGCAGCTTGTGTGGGAAATTGGAGGTGAGGGGTGGGAGAGTAGGGGCAATGAGGGGAGGACAGGGTAGTGAGGGGAGGTGAGGGCTGACTGAGGAGGACATGGCCATGAGGGGAGGTGAGGGATGACTGAGGGGGACATGGCTATGAGGGCTGACTAACGGGGGACACGGCCCCAAAAGCTGAGAGGGTTCATGGCCGTGAGAGGGGGCAAGGGCTGGCTGAGGGGGCATACGGCCACCGAGGCGAGGTGAGGACTGAGCGGGACGTGGCTGTAAGGGCTGACTCACCCGTGAGGGGAGGTGAGGACTGACTCAGGGGGGATGCGGCTGGGAGGTGAGGCCAAGGCTGACTGAGGGGGGATGTGACCATGAAGCGAGGCGAGGACTGAGGGGCGCCGTGGCCATGAAGGGAGGCGAGGGCAGGCTGAGGGCACACACACCCGCGAGCGCCGACCGCGAGCGGCGCGGGCGCTCCTCACCCACCTCTTTGATCTTCATCCTCCGGGCGCGGGTCTCGGGGTCCTCTCCGGGCCGCCCGCCCCGCACCGGGTGCCGGAGGCTCCGGCGGAACCGCTCGTAGTCGAAGCGGAACGGGGCCCGCGTCTCCCGGGCCGGGCCCGCGGCGGTGGCGGGCTGCGCTCGGCGCTCGCCGCCCTGCACCTGCTGCCGGGGCCCGGGCGCGGTGCGGGCGGGCGGCCCGGCCATGCGGGCGGCCGAGCGGAGCTGCTCCCGCAGGCGGCGCGGGGCCGCGGGGCTGGCGTGGCGGGGCTCGGCGGCGGCGGGGGGGCTGCGGGGCAGGTCGGTGTCGCGGGTGGAGGAGGAGGAGGCGGAGGACGAGGAGGCGGAGGATGAAGAGGAGGCGGAGGCGGTGGCCCGGCGGGGTAGGAAGAGGCGCTTGAAGCGGGAGGAATCGGGCAGGAGGAAGAGGGCCCCGAAGCAGAGCGTKAGCAGGCCCGAGAGGAACAGCAGGAACAGGAACTTCTGCGGCAGCCGCAGCCCCAGCGCCGCCGGCCAGCCCGACATGCCCGGCAGCTTCCGCAGCACCACCATGGGGCACCGGAGCGCGGCCGCCGGGCGGGACCCGCCGCCGCGCCGGGGGCTGCCGCTGGCTCCTGCGGCGAAAGGCTCAGGGGGGCCCGCCCCGAGCGCCACCGGCCGCCTTCACCGGGGACCGCACGTGGGTGGCTCCGGGCCGGGCGGAGCGGCGGCTCAGCGTCCCCCCCGCCGGCATGAAGGCGGCGGCGAGCGCATCCCGCCGGGGCCGGGCGGCGAGCGGCGGCTGAGCTGGGCTGGGCTGGGCTGGGCTGGGCTGGTCCCCTCCCGGCGGCGGTCCCGGTGCGGGCTCCCTCCCGGCCGGCCGGGGCTCCGGGGCTGGCTCAGGCAGCGGCGCCGGGGCGGTGCGAGCCCGTCTCTCTAGGCGGCGGTGGGTTCATGCTGCAGCATCTCTGCGGGGCGGGCGAGACAAGAGCGCGGTCATTCAACACCGCCAAGGATGCGGCCGGCGACACAAGCCTTTGTCCCCTGCCGGTCCCCCACCCTCCAGCGGCGCTAGTTCCGTTCCCTCTCCCCGGACTCGGCATCAACTCTCCCGTCTGCGAGCAGCTCCCAGATCCGCAGCATCTCCCCTCCTGCTCCCGGCTGCGGGGCTCTGCTGGCGGGGCGGCCCGGGGCACAAGAGGGAGAACCCCGGGAGGGAGAGGATGCTCTGGACATCCCTGGAGGGACAGGGTGCTCTGGGACGCTCTGGGWGGGACAGGGTGCCCAGGGACATCCCAGGAGGGACAAGGTGCCCAGGGACACCCCCGCAGGGACAGGGCACAGACAGACAAGTAACGAGGCTGCTCCGCTCCTCTGCCAGGAGCTGCCCTCGTCCGCGCAGGGCTGGGGACGCTGGGGCTGCAAACCAGCCATGCGGAAAGCTCGGCTCGGGCTGAGCTTCTCGAGGCAAAAAAATAAATTTTAAAAAAACATATCTACGGGTTTTGGTTTTGCTAAATAGATCCCGGCAAATTTCCTGCTTTCTCCCAAATCTCTGCCTGGCTGCTGGAGGTATCCATACCCCCCCACCCCCCCGAAATCCTCTCCTTGTGGAAAACATAGAGCTCAACTTTCATACCCCGAAAAGCAGCAGGACGCGGCTTAAAACCCTACGAGGGAGCCCCAGATCGCGCCTTCTCCTGCGGGCAGGGACAGCGCTGTCCCCCTGGCGCCGTCACACCCGCTGGGGCGGACGCTCTCCTACCCCAGCGCTGTTTACTCACCCCTCTGACACATCCAAGCCTCTCCGGCTCCTACAGCGAGCAAAATCTTCTCAGTCCTGCCCGCTCATCCCAAAAGCGACAGCCCCTCGCCGCTGCCAGGGTGCCCGGTCAGTTAGGGGAGGGAAGCGGCTGCGCTCTCCAGGGGCCAGCTCCTCTCGCTGCCCATCCGAGCACCCAGCAGGGAAGCGCCTAACTGCCCCGAGCTCCTGGGCAGGCTGTGCGCTCCCCGCTGTCGCTGCCCGGCGCGGGGACCGGCGGGGCAGCGCTCCCGGTGCCCTCACGCGCAGCGCGGCAGCTGCGCCCGCCCCGCCGCTCACTGCGACAGCGCCCGGCCCCGCCCCCGCCGCGCCCCCGGGCCCGCCCCCTCCCGCCAACGGTCACTCGCCCGCCGCGCCGGCCAATCAGCGCGCCGGGCTCTGCCCGCCCTCGCTCGCTATTGGCCGCCGCCTCCCGGCGGCCTCGCCCATTGGCTGAGCCCCGCGCCAGGGAAGCGGCGGGCCCCGCCCTCTTGTTTACCACAGTTGCCTGGCTCGAGCCCGGGGAGCGCCGTGCCCCGCCCCTTTCCTCCAGTGGCGGCCTCCCATTGGCTGCGAGGAGCGCCCTGTCCGCGCTGCGATTGGCGGAGGGGGGCGCCGCTACTTTAAAAAGAGGCTGCGGGCGCGGGGTGGCTCCAGAGGCTGTGAGGGCTCGGCAGGTGTGCGTGGAGGAGTTGTCGGTGTTCCCGCTCCTCATGAACTGTGAGGGCTCCGAGGGGCCGSTTTACCCCTGGAAGAGCTCCGTGCCCTGCGGCTGCCACGGCCCGGACGGCATTGCCTCGCTGCCTGGCACGASGAGGGGAGCAGGCGCCTCAGAGAGGGGCTGGAGACAGCTTGGGTACCCCCTGTGTGGTTTATATGAGCCCGTGTTCAAGTGGTGTGAAGCACATCTTAATCCCAAATCCTTAAATCCTCACCTTAACCTTCAGCGTGCCACCAAGTAAATTTGAGAGTGACCCTGTGAGGTAATACTGTACCAGAGGGGAAGACGGTGAATCAGAGTTTCTGCTCATAAATATTGCAAAAAGAACCCTAAACCTGCAGAATTAGCAATGAAAGGGGGGAAAAGGGCATTACCCAAACGTGGCAGCAGCTGAAACCCCTCAGGAACAACTGGATGTGTGGAGGGGCGCAGGATGAGGCTCCCAGGAAAGGGTAAACACAAACACCGGAGAATTGCTTGTGACTAAACGTGGAAGAGCTAAAAGAGAACATTTTGTAGGCTGGAAAGGAGCTGGAGCTGCGGGGACAGGAATCATCTGCTGCTGGCGTGTGCCTGGCTCAGTGTGTGCCTCCTGCACAATAAACCAGCACCGCGGGGGACAAATACCTGAGCTCATTGCGGGGCCCCACACCTCGAGCTGCTCGCTGAGAATCACAAACACAACTATATTGCCATTTTCCTGTGAAAAGCACTCTAAGGGATATAAAGCAGGCTCCAGGAGCAGGATTGTGGAGCTGCCCTTCACCCCAGGCCTGCGACCATCCCACTTCGCCTTGCCCACACCTCCACACCCGCCGCAGGTTTAGTCCAAATAAACCTACAAAACCTTTTTGCTGTTCGCTCCAGTGGCTGCCCGGYGGACCTTGAAGGCGGCCACCCTCCGAGGCGGATCCGCATGTCAGTTATTTGGGTTTGGAATCGCCCTTTTCACCATCCCCTGTGGGATGTCCTGCTCCTGCAGGCAGGCCCGGTTGAGCATGAGGGAGGCGCGGGCACCGCGGCCCAGCCACCACCGTGCGCTGAGCTCCGGAGCAGCCGCCGGAGCCTCGCTGGGCACAGCTGCTCCCCTTCCCTGCCCTGTGGGAGCAGCTGCTCCCCTTCCCCTGCCCTGTGGCCGCACCACGAGGGAGAGCAGGCAGGGCTGGGGCCGCTCCGTCCTGGCAGGTTGGCACCGGCGCTCCCGGGGCGCGGCAGATGCTCCACAGGCCCCTCRCAGCCCCGGGGAGCAGCTGGCAAAGGAGCCTTTGCTTCTGCTCAGGAGAAGGGCAGGACCAGCTGCCAGTTCCATTATTTTGAGCGTGGATGCGTCTTGGCCCGGCTTTTACCTCGGGCATCCCCCAGGGACTGGCACCAGCAAGAGCCCCTCGCTCCATGGGCTGCCCACATCCCTCCTCCCCACAGCCTCACAGACTGAACAGAAATAATCCTTCACCTTCCTTAAACCTGCTTTTCCTCAGGGAGACCTCACACAGGAGGCTGCATTTTGTCTCGTCCTYTTGAAAAATAAACCCCAAACCAAACAAAACCCCACCAAACCAAACCCCCTGCGCTGTTCCACTGGTGGTCCCTTGATCTTCTTAGGGCTGGCCCCGGGGTGGGAAAGGTTGGATAGCTCCGCTTCCTAAGAGGATTTGGGGGCATCAGGGAGGATAATAAAAATCAACAGCAGAGAACAAACCAGAGGGATGATAAAACAGACAGTTCTGAGCAAACCGAGGGGCTACGCCTCGCTCCTCATTCCAGGCAGCGGCGCTGGAAAAGTTGGAGGCTTATCTTTTAATTAGGTTAAATTAGGAAATCTTTTTGTTTTGCTTTGTGTTTAGCATAACACTGTCTTGGAGGTAAAAGCTTGGAAATGGAAGGTTTTCTAGATTAGGTTAAATTAAGATATTATGCTTCTTAAAGAAGACAAAGCRTTGTCTTCAAGGTAAATGTTTAATTACATTTTAAAAACAATTTTGTCTGTGCAATAATAAGACAGAGCCCGGCTCTGCCTGTGACTACAGTTCCAGACGGAAGCCAAATAAATTGAGAAATTGGTGTTGAAGGAGTTGGGAGGCAGAGTGTAATTACTGGGGAAATGGGGGTCCTGCTGCATTATGATTCTTGTTTTTAGCAGGTCTGGAAGAAATAATTTAGAGAAAATTGCTTTTTTTTTTTTATGGGCATAAGAAAAATAGAATTTAATACCCACCTTTCTGTGAGGAAGAAAACTACAGAGTGATAGAGAACGCTGAGGGCAGAGGTGTTTGGCCCCATTATCGCCCTCGAGCCTCCAGACCATCTTTTAAAGAGCCTCGATGTTTATTCCCCTCTCGCTGCGGAAAATGCTCCCGGTCCTGGCTGGAATAGCACTCAGCCCTTCACAGAGAGCCCTCTCTGGCTCTCAGGATCGCTCCAGCCGGGGATTTTTGGGCATCACAGCCACGACAGGATGGAGCAGGCAGATGGGAGAGAGGATCTGTGGTAGTGGCAGCAGGGGCACAGTGAACACAGTGTGGGCTTGGGAAAGAAAAGGGATGGAGAAGGAAGGGAAGGGGAGAGAAGAAGGGGAAGAGGGSGAAGAAGGAGGCAGAGGAAGGAAGGTAGGGGAGGAAAGTTGAAGGCAAAGGAAGGCAAGGAAAGAAAGGAAGGAAAAGGAAAGAGAAAGGGAGGGAAAGAAAAGAAGGAAGGGAAAGGAAGGAGAGGGAAAGGGAGGGAAAGGAAAGAGAAAAAGAGGAAGAAAGGGAATGGAAAGAGAAAGGGAGGGAAAGAAAAGAAGGAATAAAAGGAAAGAGGAAGGAAGGGAAAGGAAAGGGAGGGAGGGAAAGGGAAGAGAAAGGGAGGAAAAGGAAGGGAAAGTAAAGAAAGGGAAAGAAGGGGAAAAAAAGAAGAGAGGGAAAGGAAGAAAGAGAGGAGAAAGGAGAAGAAAATCAACCCAACAACCCAGCCTCGTTTCACTGTAATGGAGAGGGATCGTACATCAAACGCATCCCTGAAACAGGGCGGCCCCAGCGTGTACAGCAGACACCTAAACCCTGTTGATAGCTACTACAAAGTGCAGGCRGTGACAACAGAACCTGCTGGAATTGCCAGCGGTGAAAGGGAAGGGATCCTTCCCCTCCCGGAGAACACGCGCGGGGCTGACAGAACACGGAGCCGTCTCCTGCGCGGGAACATTTCTGACGCTCCTCAGGGGCCTGGAGCCCAATTTGTGCTCAGCTCCCTGCAGCCTGATCCTAGGATTCCGCTGGGAATGGAGGCTCCCGCTGCTGGGATGGATCCTGGCTGTTCCCACCCGACCCTTCCTCAGCGGGGAATGTTTTGGGGAGGACGAAGCTTCCAGGGCTGCTGTTCCTCAGCTGCCAGCAGCGAGGTCTGGGGTTATGGGATGTGCCAGACCCGCTGCAGCTTTGGTTTGTCTGGTTGGGATCAGACCGGGGGAAACCCGGAGATTCAAACCATGATGCGAAAACAGAATGAGCAAAACACCCCCTGACGGCCTGGAATGACTCAGGAGAGCAGAAATCTGTGTGCTATTGATTATTTGAAGCTTTAGAAATGCAAGCAGAGGACGGGAGGCTGCTGCGAGGCTGGGTAATTAAGGAGCTCGTTATCTGCTGCTGAGCAAGGATCGCAGTGGGGTTGGTGCAGGGAGTTCCTCCAGGACCAGGGAGTGAGGGGCGGGATCGCTTGGCGGATTAAACCTCGTGCCGCTGGATTACCTGGATTGTTTGAGTTGGGATTATTCTGATGTAACACCGGAAAAGATGAATTGGAATAATAATCCAACCGTGGCAATGTTACCTGTGCAGGGTGGATACAGAGCCCAGAGAGGTTCAGCCAACACAGCCTGGGGCACCAACCTGCACGTGGTGTGGGAAAACCGAGGGATAAAGTGGGATGGGAAGGGAGGGAAAGGATAAAGGTGTAGAAAGATGTTCTTTGGAGCAGCCTTTCTCCTCCTCCTCCTCCAGATGATCCCCTCAGCATCTACAGCCACATTCAGACCACAGAAAATGGGATATTTAGCCCCCAAACCAGGGCCCCCATCACACACTGATCTGAGGCTTGACTGCTTTGCTTTTAACTCCACGTTCCTCCATACGAGATATTAATTATCTGAATTAAGAGTCAACAATTACAGATGCACAGAAGCCTTGCTGAGAATTCCAACCGTTCTCTGCTAGCAGGAGAGAGACATTTGCACAATGTACACCCCATCACCTCAGCCAGATTTATGTTTTATCCCAGAAAAAGGGGAAAAAAACCACTCACATCAGAGATAACAACCTGTTCTAAATCCCTTACACCGGAATTGTGTAGGAATGAGCTCTCACAAGAGGAGGAATCTTGCTTAATTACGGTAAAGGTCTGCATCTCAGCAATCTTACCTCCTGTGTGCCAGGGAAAATATCAAACATGCTGAAAAATAGTACAAAAGCAGAAACACAACATAAGGTGCACAGAGGAAAGAACAGGAACATTTCTGGTTCATTCCTTCCCCGCAACACCAGGTGACTAATGGAGCAGGCTGCAAGCTTGGTTTTCTTTTTTTCATTAAAATCAGCATCATCAGAATGCCTGTGCTCCATTTTCCCCTCCTTAAATAAGACAAGGGCCAGGAGAATGCCGTGAATTTGCTCTTGTGAATGTGGAGCAACAGCCTATTTTAGATGGCTTCAGAAATGAGATCCCAAGTGGGAAAGGTCTAAGAATAATTTTCAGCCAAAGACTTGTCAGGAAATGCAGCTCAGGCAAACCAGACCTGGAGGGAAAACAGGGATGAGCTTGGTGAAAGTGAAACAAACACAGTTTTGGACAAACAGAAGGATTAAGAAAATCAAACAATCTTAAACCGAACTTAAATATTTGGTTTGAGTCAAAGAAGCACCTGGAGTCAATCCAGAGTGAAGTTTGGTCCCAGTGGCCTCCTGGGAATGTGTCACCTGCTGCCCACGGCAGGATTCTGTCTGGAGTTGTTTGGAGCAGGAAAAGCTTCTCTCTTTTTCAGGTAAAATCTGGCTATTCAATGATTTCTAACAAGTCTGCAGCACCTGAAGATTTTGGAAAGAACCCAGGAGGTGCCAACATCCTCAGACATTGGTGGGGACCGAGCACAGCCCAAAAAGGTGCCAGGGGACCCTATTTGAGGAAAAATTCAGGAATTTTCCAGCTGCAGAAGGAGACAACCAGAGCAGTGCCTTTGGACACTGCTGGGCTTTGTAGAAGTCATTAAGGACTGGTTTAGTTTTTAAGGAAAACCATCTCCCAAAGGTTGAATTTCAACTTATTTGATGACCACCTGCACAGTCCATCATCAGTCCTGCATCCAGAGTCATCCTCACATCCCAGCAGCCATCCCTGCTTTCCCCCAGTGAGGTCATCTCTGCTCTCCCCCAAGGGTGGGCTCAGTTTACTCCAAGGATGCTGAAATAAATGCATATTTCACAAAAAAAAAACCCTCTTTCATCATATAAATACATCCTGCTGCTGCTGCTTTTTGAAAGCGGATCTCAAGGCAAGCCAGAAAACAGCGACCAACATCTCCGAGTGCTGGGGAGATAAATCACCCTGGGGGAGCACGGGAGGAGAAGCCTTTCTGCTCATCCTGTTCACTGTCCACAGATGAAAAGGCAAAAAAAAAAAAGTTACATATTCCTTTGGTTCTGCTGTGTGTTTCGGCCAAAGAAGCAGCACAGCCTCACGTTTCCATCACCTGCCTCAGMGCTCCTGGGGTTTCCCTCAGCCTCGGGGACACTTCTCTGCACTGTCCCCTCTGCCTGGGCTGTCCCCTCGTTCATGATTGTGCCTYGGGGTGGGGATTGCAGCGGGGCTGGGGCAGCTCTCAGCTCTGGCCAGGCCTGAAGAGGCTCGTGCCCACCCTGGGCACGATGAGGATTAGTGTGTGAATCCTTCTGGACTAATAGATCATTTAGGACGGATTTCCAGCTCGTGGTTGGCAGACCCCTGGGGTTAATGCGCTGCTCTGTAGCAATCTGTTAAAAATACTGGGGAAAAAAACCCCAATTTCACATAAAGCCTATGGAGAGCTGCACAGAGGACATTTGTTTTTAGGAGAAAAGTCAAAGACTGAACCCCACCAGCTTATGGACAGTGCAAAGAAACGTCAAAACAGCTCTTACAGGTTTGGGTTTTTTCACCAAGAGATAACAGCGTGAGAAACATTTGGGTCAGATTATTAATCAGAGTTATTAGGCTTAATGGCAAGTGAGAACTCCACGAGCCACAGAGTCCCTCTGGCCATTTGTCCCCAGAGAGGATCAGTTACTGCCCAGCCCTGCTGGCTTTAATTGGATCCTGACACTGTTCAGGAAGCCCTTGATAAACTCACTGGATCAAACCTGCAGCCCCTCTCAATTATTGTCTGTGCTCCTGAAGCGCTGCAGAGAGCCCCTGAGTCACTGCACATGGCAGTGAGCAGCCTGTGCCATCCCAGAGCCAGCAGGCACATCCAGCCTGGGGGGAAAGCATTTCCCCCTTCCCTTGTGCCAGGATCATCTCCCTTTAACTTCAGTGCCTTTGAGCCAGGCCATTCTGGGCCAGGCCAAGAGAAATATGAACACCTCAGAGCATTTCAATGGGGTAACATAAATACTGCCATTCTAGGGGAAAAAGAAGCATTTCCAGGGAGCTGAAAGTCCTTTAAGCCATGGGCTGCAGTGAAAATCCCATTTTACAGCACCATGTATTGGCCATCCTTGGGTGACCACTGGGGCTGGGCTAAAACCACCCTCAGCTGGGCAGGGGCTCAGGCTGGGCAGGACATTCTTCTATTAATATACAGAATATTTTATTGGCACCTCTCAGGTGTCACCAGCTGATCCCAAGCTGCCAGGTTATCCATTGGAATAAATTCAAATTCCTCCCAGGCAGGTGGAGCCCCTCCCCAGGGGCTGTCAAGGTAAGCAGAATTTAAACCCTTTTCAAAGAGGTCAATAATGCACAGGAAAGAAGAGAAGATCAGGTTAATGGGGCAGATATTCCAACTAAATACATTTCTATTCCCTGTGGAGAGGAGTAACAGTTGCTGAAGCACTTGGCTGTGCATTGCTTTGCCAAATTACAGAATTACCCTTTCCTCTCTCCGGCCATTAACCAAACCAGGGAAACAGAGCCCCCCTGGAGTTCAGCCTTTCCAGAGTGGGAGCTCCTGTGTCAGACCGTTGGAGTCCAGGCCAGGAACAGGAGTTAAGGTTTTAAATGATCTCGGGAAGTCAACAGCTAAAGCCATAAAAGAAGAAGGATCTGCACTCTGCAGACGTGCTGCTGTCACAGCCCTATTTTTGCAGGGTATTTTCTCCCCCTGAAAGGCAGGATTGTTGCTCTTTTTCAAAAATGAGCTTTTCCCTGAGTGCCCACATCCCCCTGCAGGGCCAAACCCCTTCAGCTGGTTCTGCTGTTCACTGCTCTGAGCTCCCTGGCACGCACTGAAATAGGGAGAGGGTTCATTGCAGCCCAAAATAACTTTTAAGTCACCTTGAGGGTGAAGTTCATCTGTCCCGACCTGAGAAACAGGTCACTGCAAACCTGGCTGGGATGAATCACTGTCTGCACTATATTTAACAGAGCCTGGGGAGCTCTGCACCACGTTGTTGTCATTTTGCCAGTCCGATGCCCCATGTTCCTCACGGCATCCGCAGGCCAAACACGTCCTGTGACACAGACACAGCCTCGTCCTCCCAGCACCAGCACTGGGGAGGGCCCTGCACTCCCCTGGCAGGAATTCCCGTTTCCAGGATCACCCAGGATCCGATTATGGGCCTTTACTGGTGGCACTGGCCAGCACAGCCCCTGCTGCCGGTGGGAGAGAGGGTTTTGATCCTCCAGGTCCATTCAGAAGTGCCCTCAGTGGCCTCTCGATTTTTCCTGGGTCAGTACAAAGTGAAACAATTTTATGGTGCTGGTGTGAAACAGGGAAATGTTTTTCCTTGCTGGTGTCTCCGGCTGGTCCCAGCTCAGACTCATCATCCTATCGTTTTCCGTGTTATCAAAGAGATCCCTTGAAATGACAAAGCTCCTACTTGCACCCACAGATCTGACTATATTTCATCTTCCCTTTTCCTCCTTTAAAACTGCACGTAGGGCAATGCTTAATCCACATGAAGAACCGAAAAAATTTTCCTCGGATCCTCATCCAGGCTGAGCAGATCCTCCTCAGGGGCCCTGTGTAGGTCAGGGCTCCTCCCTGTGCCCATGCCTGTGTCTGGGCGGGCAGTGAGCTCCCACAAGTGCCCAGACAGAGGGGAGAGGAGGTGTTTGTGTTGCYGAGCCTCAGGCTGCTGTGTGAGCTCACAGATTTTACTGCCGGGCTCYGAGGGGCTGCTCCAGCCACGCTCCCTGCATGCAGATGGGAAAGGCTCTGCCCAGGCGGCCAGGCTGGAAAACACAACCGAGAGCTGGGCAAAATAACAATCATGGGATTATAAAAATACCTGCCAGGTGCAGGAATGAGAAGGAGGGGGGATCAAGGAGTCTGGTGGGAAGGAAATTAAAGTCTCAGGGCAGCGTCCTCCTGTCCTGGCTTTGGGAAGGACAAAAYCCCCAAATTCCTTGGTGAGACCTGTGGGGACACACGGTGCTCCAGCCTGGCTGACGCTGCAGTGCCAACACTGCACCGGTGATTGTCTCCCGGGTTTTGGGGCTCTTTGAAGCCAGAGACACTCAGGACAGGCTGAGCTCCCTTGGAGCACAAGGACATGGAATTAATCAGCCCAGCCAGCCCAAGCAGCTCTGTAGGAGCACTCAGCACTGGAGGGGCTGAAATTGCTCATTTTTAGCTGCTTGGGAGGGGAGGAGCAACGTCACCTCCAYGGCTCTGGGGAGGTTGTTGCTTTGTGTCTGCTTCCGTTGGCCAGCCRTCCCAGACCTGGCACAGGTCACTGAGCCCTGGTGGCCTCAGGGACAGCCCCTGGGCTGTGGGRCAGGGGGAGGGTGGGTGTGGGACTCCTCCTGGACRGAGCAGCAGCATCCAGGGGCATCCCAAACCCTGGGAGAAGCCTGCAGAAACCAGGGAAGTCTGCAAGTACATGGCCCAAGGCAAACTCAGCTCAGCCTTATTTAAAGGCTTGCTGGTGGCTGCTTCCAGAGCTTTCCCCCCAAACCTGCTCAGGGCTCTTTCCATTCATCCTAGAAAATCCCAGGGTTGGCGTCGGAGGCTCTGAGAGATAAAAGAGGAGGAACTTCAGCCCTCAACATCCATTGCTGAGAGCCCTGGAGACAGGAGGAAAATGCCAGGGACAGATGATCAAGTGGCTGGTGCCACGCGTGGCACAGGGAAGGGGCTCTCCTGGAGGCAGCTGCCACCTCCTTGCTCTTTAAACGGACTTTTCCTCCTGGTGGAGCAAACTTTGTTAGGAGGAGAGGGAATCCAGGACTGTGCCAGGGCTGGAAAGGCCTTTCAGACAGAGGAAATGYTTTTTCTTTAACCAGGTTTGAGAGCTGCGTGTGGTTTTACAGAGCTCAGGTAGCTCGGGTGGCAGTTTGGAGCTCAGCTCAGTTGTTACTGAGTGACATCTCTGAGCCGTGTGGATAAAGATGCTGAGAATGGATCCCCGTGGGTTACTGACTCTCAGCACACAGCCAGAAACCACCCCTGCAGATCTTGTGTTCTGTTATCACTCCAGCAGCTTCCTGAGGTGGCCCAAATCACATACAGCCTGAGCTCATCAGGGCAGGCAGTTTTAAATCGGTGTTTAAAGGAGCTTTTATGGCTCCCTGGCTGGAGCTGGGTGGCCCCAGCAGGAGGCTCAGGGCAGGTCAGGATTCAGCTCTGGATGTTTCCCAGATCCTGGTTCAGGGCAGGTTGGGATTCAGCTCTAGATGTTTCCCAGATCCTGGCCTCCATCCCCCCTGGCTCGGCGTGTGGCTCATCCCCAGGGGCTGGGAGTGAGTGAATCGCTGGGAACAGACGGATTCGGTGATGTTTCCTGGGGCTGGCAGGGGCAGCACAGGAGGAGCGCTGGCATTCCGAGGGCAGGGACACGCCTGCATCCCTGCAGGTTAAAAGGAGGGATCACCTCGCAGCCTCCGGGCTCGACAGAGGCTGGGAAGGGGGACCAGGCTGCCAGCAGAGCTGGCGTGGGGACACACTCAGGAGCCCCGGGCTGGATGAGGCTGTTCCCTGCTCTCAGCAGTCCATCCCAGACTCTCCTTCGTTACCAGCCTGTCCACAGGCACCCCATAAATYCCAGCTCGTTGCGGAGCACACGGGTGGGTGCCCAGGGCCATCCCCAGCCGGGATCCCGCGGCTCCGGCGGCAGCGCCCGGAGCTCCCCCGGGCTTTGGGTCACTCGGCCAGAACCCAAACCTCTGCTCTGAGGAAACAGAAACCTGTTTGCATCTCTCTCAGCTGCTGTGTCAGTGGGAAAGGCAGGGACGGAATTTGGAGCTCAGCACTATTGCACCTCCTCATGCAATGGAGAACGAGGCGAGGGAACGCTCGGAGCTGCAGGAGCTGCCCCAGCCTGTGCTGCTCTGCCTCATCCTCCCCTCGGAGACCACTCCCGTTCCGAGGACATGAAAAGCAGAACTGGAAAGGCACAGAGCGTCCAGGGCAGGGGGAGCACGGGTGAGGCACAGCCAGTGTGGCAGCCGAGCCTCTCCTGCCGGGGCTGGGAAAGGACTTGTGTGTTCCCTCCTGTCTGAAACCCTGAAATAACTGCACCAGGAGCTCTCCCGGTTCTCCCATCACATCCCGCAGACRTGAGTCAGGCCAGCTGGAAATACAGATGGGAGACCACAGAGGAGCAGGTGACCCAGATTCTGACACCCCCAGCCGTTCTCAGGATCACAGTGTTTTAACCAGCGTGAAAAAACAAAGTTCACCTTCTCATCTCCCCTGAAAGCAAAGGTCCTGCCTGCCCAGCACTGCCTCTTCTCACACACAACCACGTTTTGCTGCCCCACTGCCCCCAAAACTCTCACGGATCCATCCAAGCCTCAAATATAAACGTGGAGGATCAAATCTGTCCCAATTTAAGAAGCAAATCCTGAGCAGAGCAGCACGGCCCCACCCCACAGCCACACCACGGGTGGCAAGTCCTCTCACGAGCCTGGGGCTGTGGCTTCTGGGATTTATTTCCTCACTCTGAGAGGTGAGAAGGTGCATTTGGGGAAGCTGTGAGTCAAAGGGCTCCGGCTGTGGGTGGGGAAACCTTCCTGGCTGCCCCGATGCTGAACAGGGAGCTGGGCCAGGGCAGGGACAGCTCCAGCTCCTCGCCCTGTTCTGCAGGTCAGAGCTGGGSATTTCGGGGTGATCCACGTGCTCAACATCCAGTAAATATTCCTGACTCCAGCAGGACCACAGCTGTAATAAAGCTCTGCCGGAGTCAGCTGGCTCATCCTCTGGCTCATGCACCAACCACGAAATTACAGGTTCCTGTCACGGGTTCTTTATTAAAAGGTGATTTCACAGGAGCTGTGAAGAGGGTGATTTTCAGCCCTGAGCCGGATCTGCCGGTCCAGCAGATTTTTTGCATCATTCTCAGCCCTCTTCCACCACCCACCTTCTGTGCTGTGCCTGTTTTTAACTCCCATGTGAAGCCAGGCTGCTCTGAAAGCGGCTGACAGAAGGTACACCTGGTTCTGTCACTGCCTGTGCTGRTGTCACCCCCAGAACCCCGTTCCCAAAGCCTGCAGCCCCCTCTTCTTCCCCTCGACCCTTCCTTACAAACAAACCAAATCACCCAAAGAATTCTGCCACRTTTTCCCGGTTTTTAACATTTTCCTTCGGGCTGGCTGAGCCCCAGGCACTTCTGTGCACATCGGCTCTTGCTCTCCAAAGGTTGAGTGATCAGTCACATCTCACATTTTCCAAGGCTGCCTCATTCCAGTGCAATTTGCCTGTTCCCTGCCGTAGGTCCTGCTCGAGGTGCAGCCAYGCGGGACAGGATGACCTGGGAACGTTCCACGAACCAGAGCACGCTAACAGCAAATCCCTGCTGCTGCTGCCCACGATAAGATCTGGCCGCACAGGGGCTGGGTTTGGGATCCTGTTCCTGCGCACGAGGACATCGATTAAAGCTTTGTTCCTACCCCGAGCCTTCCGAGGGAGGCTGTAAACACGGCTCCTGTCATCAGCTCGCTTCGGATRATACACGAGCTCGGAGCAGGGCTCTCAGCTGCAGAGTTTTATATAGAAAATCTTTCTGGCTGAGCAATCCCAACCTACTATTGATCCAGATGACGCATTTGATTCCTATAATTGAGATTGGAATTAAAAAAAAAGAGCCTTGCTATTTCTTCCAGGGCGTTTGTTTCTCACGTTTGACAGCTCCGTGTGTGCATCGCTCCAGCTTTTTCCATGATTAAAGTGAAGGAATTTTTYGGGAGTGGAGAGCTGGAGCTGCCTCAGCCTGAGAGTCACGGAGGAGGCTCAGATGTGGGGATGGTGGGAGCAAAATATCTGGGGGTTTTCTCACCCACTGCTTTTGAAATGTCAAGCAGCTGCCAAAGTTGTTTTCTGGGGAACAGAAAATCCTGGAATGGTTTGGGTTGGAAGGGATCTTAAAGCTCATCTCATTCCACCTCCTTGCCGTGGGCAGGGACACCTTCCACTATCCCAGGTGTCCAACCTGGCCTTTGACACTTCCAGGGATGGGGCAGCCACAGCTTCCATGGACAGCCTGTGCCAGGGCCTTCCCACCCTCACAGGGAGGGATTTCTCCCTAATATTTCACCTGAACCCACTTTCCTTGAGTTTGGAGCTGTTCCCCTTTGTCCTTCAGCTTGGAAAGAAAAAAACACAAATAAACCCAAGGCCTGCTTGGAATCAAACGAGCACATTCCTGATGCTGCAGGTTCAGAGATCTTCCCCTTCCCCTCCTGCTTTCCCCTGATCCAAGAGAATTTCCATCAGCTGAACTGGACAGAAATTCCCCAGTTTCACACGGAATAAGCACTGACTCAGAGGAGAAAGTCTCCTGTGATTCAAGAGCGAGCCTGGAGCCCCCCTCTGGGTAGCAAATCGAGCTGGCACTTATCCAGTTTAGATCTCTCTGTAGGTAGTGCAGTGATGGAGAAAGTGCCGTGTGTTCGCTTGTTTATTTGCTAAAAAGGTTAAAAAAAAATTTTCTATTAAAATCCTGCACCTCTGGGACTGTCTTTGAGAGGCATGTGATGTGACTCCAGGAGAGAAGTGATCAGCCTGCAATAATTTAGATGTTCCTGTTGCTATGGATACTTTCTTTAAGTGAAGCATACCATTATAATTTAAATTTCCAGTAACGAAAAAAAAAAAGGCAGCACATTAAAAGTAATAAAAAACGCCAGGGACGCAACTGTTTTATTCTGTGCTGTCAGTTTTCCTGGTGCTGTGACAGCAGAGAGAGGGGATGAAATTGCCACGTCTGAGCAGATTTAGTACYTTTACCCATTTCATTCCCTTAATCGGACCTGGGGTTCGTCCCTGTGATCGAGGCAGTGGCCCTGTGACAGGCTGGGCCCTGGGTGCCACACCGGGAGCAGGGAGTGAGGAGGGTTTGGAGCTGCAACAGGACCTGACAGGAGGCAACTCTGGGGGTTGTTCCAGCAGGGAGATGGAAACACGAAGGTACGAGGCCAATAACTCCCTGCAAAGTGTCATCAGCGAGGCTTTTCGGCAAAACCTTTGCCTGGAGTGGTGTTGCCACCCGTGGGATTAGAGCGGCCGCGACGGGAGCGGCGCCGTGGCTGGCAGGGAGAGCTGGCACRGGGGCTGGAGCGTGTGCTGGGGGAGGAATCCCCCACGGTGAGGGCTGGAAAGCTGCAAAAAAAACCCCTTGGAGGCAGCAAGTGAGAGGTGTGGAGTTTGCAGGGGCTGGTCGGAAGGAGAGGAAGGAAAATCCCCGTGTGCCCGGAGAGGTGACGGCGGTGATCCCGAAACAGAGACTGTGGTGGCAAAAGTTTGGGACCAGCCAGGTGCCTGGGGAATACTGTGGCGCGTGAACAGTGTTGTTTGTTCTCACCCCCTGGCTCAGCGGCCACGGGAGGAGCAGCAGCA
Organism: Amblyornis subalaris; assembly: GCA_018881555.1. NCBI lineage: Eukaryota > Metazoa > Chordata > Aves > Passeriformes > Ptilonorhynchidae > Amblyornis > Amblyornis subalaris. Next base: position 958,419 of record JACAXG010000196.1, read on the forward strand.
GAGTCCCAGCTCGGCCACAGCCCAGCGTGGGTGTTTGTTTTATCCCACAAACGCTGCTCCCACCCCTTTCCCTCAGCCAGGACAGGAGTCTTGGCCTGAGCCCYTGGGCTTTCAAGCCAAGCTTTTAAAGTTCCTATTTTTCCCTCCTCGCTTCCCTTTTCCAAGCTGGAGCAGCGGGTGAGTGATAAATCAGGAGCGAGCAGGGGTTTCAGAGCCAGACCTGCACGGGGTGGATGTTCACAGCCTGCCCCTGCTGGCGTTTCCTTTTGCAGGGACTGGAGTGACCCGGTGGCCCTGGCATGGCAGTGGGGACTGGGGATGCTCACYCCTGGAAKGAAAAGGGAAAGAAGGGCTGGGAGGTGCTGGAGGTGCTGCTCCAGCACCAGGAGTGAGAAGGAGTCACTCCTGATGGAGATCAGGGATGGGACCACGTGTGTGACCAAGTGAGAGGCTGGTGGCCGTTAATTAACCAGCACCTGGTCACTAATTACCTCCTTCCTACCTGCACATTCCCTGTGCCACYGCCTCCAACCTTCCCTGCTCCTACAGCTGCTTTCTTGGCTCCRGCTCCCTGGCCCCGTTTCCACTCCCATCTCAGGAGGCTTCCACTTCCTGCAGCTTTTAATGACTTGACATCCCTCCTTTTTGTAAAGCCAATATTCCTCCTAGGAGCCAGGAGCCAGCTGGAGATGTCTGGGAAGGAAAATAACAACCAACCCCCAGCAGCCTCCRTGCTCCTTCCCCTTGTCCTTCCCCCGGGCATTGCAGGAGAGGTGCTAAATAAATTAAGTAATGCAAAATTAAGCCTCCCTCTGTCATAAGAAGAATCCACTCACTGCTGATAAATTGCTCCCAGGCAGAGCAGTGAGCTGCTAAAAGGGCCCTGCTCTGCTCCAGGGTATTCCAGGAGCTGCTCTTGTGGGTTCCAGGGTCGCCTCTGTGCTGTGGATGGGGAAAACCTCTGGCTCTTCCCAAGCCCACGCTGCATCTTGCTTGGCTCCAGGTGTCCGGTGGGATWGGGCATCACTGACCCCGAGTTACCACTGACCTGATGAACTGAGGCCACAGTTTTCATGGAATCAGAAAATCTTGGAGTATCCTGAGTTGGGAGGGACCCACAGGGATCATTGATCCAAGCCCTGGCCCTGCAGAGACACCCCAACCATCCCAGCCTGTCCCTCAGARCGTKKTCCCGGAGCTCTGGCAGCCTTGGGGCYGGGACCATTCCCTGGGGAGAACGATCCCAGGTGATCAGCAGGATTTGCTCTGAAGGGGGCGTAAAAAAGCAAACTTCTGGACCAGTTTCCGGATCTCTGGCACCGAAATTACAGCTCTACCTGGAGGTGTTTCACATGCAGAATATCCACCCCTCCAGCACATCCCCATCCCCTCCATGGGGAGCTCCTCCCGAGCCAGCCCTTCCCTGGGCATTCAGCAAACACCTCCGGTGGCTTTTCTGGATCAGCTCCCCTCAGAGAGCAGTTCAGGGCTTGGTCCCCGCGCGGCAGCTCAGCAGTGCCCTGGGGCTGCTCCCTCGGAGCTGGGCTTGGCCTCCACTCCGGGAACAACCATCATTGAGGAGCTTTTCTTGGGCAGAGGAAACAGCAACACTTGATAACATCCACGCAGAAATGTGAACACTTGGCAAACTCAACATCCACGCAGAAACAGCCTTGGCACCAGCAGGCTGGGTTTGCTCCTGCGCTTTCAGGGATGCTCTGAGTTGTAGGAGTTCCAGCTCCAGCAGGCTGGGTTTGCTCCTGCACTTTTGGGGATGCTCCAAGGGAGTTTAGGGAGTCCCAGCCCCAGCAGGTGAAGGATGCAGCCCCGAGGCACAGGGGCTGTGCAGCTGCAGCCTCTGYTTCCTCAGCAGATGGGAGAGGGAGGTGGGAGCTGGGCTCTCCTCAGCTCCCGGCCGTGGGATGCAGGGCTGGAGCTGCTCCATCCCCTCCCCAGCCCGTGACAAGGCAGGGTGGGGAGCCAGCCCTTCCCACACAGCCCCTGCCAACCCCTCTGCTGCTGCTGCTGCTGCTGCTCCGGGGCAGGAATGGGCACCGAAGTCACTCCACGTCCCCCTGGAGAAATGTGGGATTGGCGGAGGAGAACCAGCAGCCCCCAGCCCCCTTTTCACGGCACAGCCACCCCTCAGCAGTGAATCCCCCCTGCCCTCCCTCGCAGCCACGGCAGGAGCAGGAAATGGATGCTGGAAGTTCCTGAACTGGCAGTTAAAGAAAGGTCACGTCAGAACAGAGGGATCAATTTGCTCCTCAGCAGGGCCATCAGTTATGCATGAAGGCTCAGCACTCATCATCCGGGACAGCTCACCCTGGAACAGGCACTTCCAGCTGGAAAAGGAGTGGATTTATTTTTGTTAGCACCGTGGGAGGAGAGGGGACTCTGCAGAGCCTCCCTGCTCTGAGACCCAGGGGGAAGGGGTGGCACACACAGGTCAAACCTGCCAGCATCCCAAAGGGATTTATCCACGTGCTTCCCAGACAATGTGGGCAGAGCTGGGAGCTGCAGGAGCCCACCAGGGGCAGGAATCGCAGAGGGGGGTTGAGGACACAGGGCTGTGCTGGGCTGTGTTTACTGAAAGTGCAAGAGAAGCATTCTCTGCCACTCAGAAACTCTGTAAATTGAGAGATTTTGGGGGTTTGATGTTACTGTTTCTGTGCACGAGCCTGAAGCATCAACCCCTTCCCCCTCCTCAGCCCCTTACCTGGAGGCCACTGCAGTGACACAGGGCCAGGTCCTGCATCCCTCTGTGCATCCCCCGGGGCCACATCCAGCCCCACAAGCATGCCCTGGGGGCAGCCCCATGGAGCAGTGTCCATCTGCAGCTCTTCCCACGTGGCTGGCTCTGGAATCAGCTCCCGAGGATGTTTCTGCTCACATCAGGGGACAGGCAGGACTCAACCACTCAGACACACAAAAGCTTTCACGCATGAAAGGGACCATGGTACAAATAAAGTCACCCAGCACAGACACTCCAAAAAACGGGAGAGCTTTTATTTCCCTCAGTACAGAATATTCTTTACAGTGTCAGGTTTTCTTAAAAAACTATATACACACATAGATAGTGTTGTGCATTTCAGGGTCTGCTGCTGGAGGCTCTAGAAAAGGAGAAAAATCAATGTACAGAGAAATCCTCACATTCCATCCTACAGTCTCCTGGGAAGATCAGAACCCTCAGGGTYGGGACAAGGGGCTGGCTACAACCAGTGCTGGGCTCCTGCAGGAGGTTCACACTCTGCCCTGTGCCTGCAGCACAAACTCTGGTGATTCCCTCCATCCCAAGAGGCTGGAGCTGCAGCCAGGATCAGGGGAGTCACGGGCACAGCCCTCTCAGGACGTCAGACTGCTGGAACACCCCTCTGCAGGAGACACGGAGCACAGGTTCTATGAAAGACACGATGAGTCAGCTCCACGAGTCCTCCACACCTTCTCACGCTCACACTCGGGGGAAAAACATCAAACCTAAGGCAGAGTCACTCAGCTGCTTCCCAGTGCATCCCTACAGCTGACACAGAGGGTTTGGGTTTTTTTTCCTGCAAGCAGTTTTAAGGGAGTTATAAAGGGCTATCTGGGGAACGAATTAGTGCTCCAAACCCGAGTTACAAATCTATAAAACAGATTAGTACACTTCACATAAGGCCACAAACACTGCGAGATGTCAGTGCGACTATTCAGGATCATTAAACTCCATCTTTTAATTAGCATAAGCTTTATACCATTGCTTATTGTCAGATCCAGGGGGAGACGGAGCAGCTTCCCGAGCCCCCTGGGAGCTGAGGCTGTCAGGGAGAAGGGCTGGGAGCACCACTGAAGGGGCACCTCCTGCTCACTGAACAGCCAGGGCTGGCTCTTGCCTGCTCCAGTTCCGTGGAGTGAGCAACACCCACACGGTCGGGGCAGGAACGAGCCCTGGGCAGGCAAACCCACGCGGCCGAGCTGGGACCAGGGAGCTGTGGTGCTGCTGGCCCTCCCAGGCTGCCACTTCCAACACACTTCAGCAAAACAAATCGTTCCTCCCCGGTGGTTTTGCTTTTGAAGCCAACGGCGCAACGGAGCCTCAGGATCTCTGAGCATCAGAGCTGAGGAGTCGGCTTTGAAGCAGAGCTGCAGCATGGCCAGGGTTGGGTTCTTTTTGGGTAAATAGCTCTGGAGAGAAGTTACAGGCACTGCTCACCTCGACCATTCGGACCTTTGCTTTCAGTTCAGGTTTTAAAGTGCAAAACTTCGCAGAGTCTTTGGGTTAAAAAGTGTCAATTCCCACACGGAGCCGGCGAGGAGAGCACCGGGGGTGATTGACAACTGTGAGAGTGCCCCAGACACTCACACAAAAGCCAGATCCCTGCTACCTCTGGGTCTAACACTGCCAGCAGCTGCTGCAGGCCCCCTCCCCTCGCCCAGGCAGGTGATGTGTTGTCCCAGAATCCGTGGATTAGTAACAGTTGTGCTTGGGATTGCATTTGCATTGCAGACCTTTGTTAGAGGACGCACACAAGGGGACTTTGGTGGGGCACAGGCTGTTTGCAGAGAGGAACAGGCACTGCTGGAGGTTCTCCCAGGGTGGATTGCCCTGTAACACTGCAGATGCTCTCCACACCTCCCGGGAACACGTGTAAACTGCGAATAAATATGTCCCAGAGCATCTCGTGGTTTAGATAAAAGCAAGGTACAAAAATCTGCGTTAGGTTTCTGAAGCTTTGGTCTGAACCGGGCTGGAAGATCCCCTGAGCTGCTGAAGAGCCCTCAGAAGGTTCCCTGGTTACAGCAGGACCCAGCCCACGGCCTTGGAGTGGTTGTTCTCTCTGGGGTGCATYTGCCCTCAGAACATGAACAGGTCATCCTTGTCCCCCGAGCTGGGATCCATTTTGTTCCAGTCCACAGGGGACAGAGTCTCTGCACTCTGGATGTCCTGAGCTGTCAGCCCCGTGTCCAGGACCTGGGGGTTTGTTCTCGACTGAGCCAGTCTAAAAGGGGAGAAAAACACAAAGTCAAACACAAACCTGAGTGGTTCTGTTCCTGATGCACCCACAACGCTGCAGCTCCACGTTCCAACCCCCTCCCAGGGAAGGGAAACATTCAGGAAGGGGGGAGGTGGCACACAACACTCCCGCTGCTCCCAAGCCTGCTGCAGCTTTGCTGCTGGTTTGTCCTCACATTTCCCCTGCAGGCATCCAGGGAATTTGCAGTCTGGACATCCCACAGATTAATGGCCTGGCAGAAGAGTGTTTTCCTCCCCGGAGCAATCCCTGGGATCTGCTCTCTGCTCACCAAAGGAGCAGTGGCTCAGTTCTGGTGCTGCTGTGGCTCTGCCCCAGCTCTGGTCCCTGGCTGAAGCCACCCAGGGCTCAGCTGRTGTTTAAGAGCCCCTGGGGTCAGCCCCGATGTTTCACCAAACCCAAGGAGCCCCACTTGGCTGTGGTGTGATTAAAACCCCCCTGTGAAAATGGAACACTGCAGCACCAGGGCTGGAGCTGAACTCAGACACTGGGGCTTCATCCAGCTCACAAAAAGCCTGAGATGAAGCCACAATTTCTAATAAAGAAGAACACGCAGCGAGGACGATGATGTGGCAGGAATGACGTCGGGAGCGCTGGAGGATGAGCAGCCCCAGTCCTGAGTCACCACGAGGCCCAGGGTGATGTGCCAGCTCAGCACCCAGCAGTGCARAACAAACCCAAACCGACAACATCTGCTGCTCCAAGCGGGGCAAGGAGCAGGGGGAGGCAAACAGGGACACCAGGACATAAATCAGCCTCTCCATCAGCCACGTCCTGGGACGAGGGGAGCTCTGAATCATCCCTGGGAGCCAAAGAGGGGCTGCTTCCCTGGGGCTGCAAACCCTTCTCCGGCTAGCTCCCTCCTCCAGCACCTCCCAGCCCCAGCAGGAGGAGGAAGAGGAGGAGGAAGAGGAGGATGGGACCCACATAAACACCACCACCCCCACCACCCCAGGTGAGGACAGGCAGGAAATCCCACCCGAGAGGAAATGGCTTTGTTTGGCTCTGCTGGGTTGCTCAGCAGGCACGCGCAGGGAAGCTTTTAATTCGGATTGGGAAGAGAAATAAACCCCAGGAACCGAGGGCCACACTCTCTGAGTTTGTGGGCTGAGAAAGAGCAAAGCCCCCAGTGCCAGGAGCTGGGAGCGGCAGCCTGGAAAAGCCTTGGCACGTGGGAGCAGACACTGCAACTGCTCTGGGAATTGAATTCCCGATCACACACAGCCTCTCTCCATCCTTAAAAGGTTGTCAAAATATTTGGCTTATCAGGCAGCCTCAAAGCCTATCTTTCAATTACCAGCCGAGGCAGCGATGGGGCAGCTGCCTGGGTCAGATCCCGGCCCCGATCAGATTAAGGAGCATTATTAAAAGCCAGTCCCCAGTCAAGTCTCTGGGGCTGCTCCCCGGTGCTGAACTCGACAGGGACTTGTGAGAATTACCTTGAGAACGCCTCGTCGAGACCATCATCCATTTCCTTTGTTAAAAGATAAAAAGAGAGACAAGTAGTTGCTAAGAGAACTGCACAAAAGTGTATTTAGAGATCTGGCTCCGCACTTGAGCGCAGCAGACAAAAAATATCTGTGTCTCTTGGCTTCTGAGTGCCTCCATCAGCTCCTCTGCAATCTGCTCCTCGGGCATGTTTGAGCTCTCCCCCTGCTCCAGCTCCAGGGAAAAGGGGTAACTCCAGGTGGTCCAGGCTTCCCCAGRGCAGTCCCAGAGCTCGGGTCAGGGATGCTCCTGTCCCAGCGCAGGGATGGGGCAGGGGCTTGGCCCTTTCCCACCATTCCAGCCAGGCTGGTTCTGCCCCATCACCGGGAGCACAAACCCCTCTGGGGCTAACCCACCCCTCTCCCAGCTCTCCAGCTTCTGCCTCGAGGAGGGACCTGGACAGAGCTCCAGGCAYCCCTTGGGGCTTTTCTGGATCAGGAACACGGAAAGCAGCTCTGCACTGGCACAGGGGGGACATTAAAAGCAGCTCTGGGACCCTTTATCCCTGCTCTGCTCCCCGGGTTTCCCAGGGAAAAGCCCTGGAGTTGCCTGGGGGAGAAAATGATTTCCATGTTCTGTACGAGGGCTTTGCTATGGACAGCCTGGACTATTCCCAAAATCCTGTGATGCACTTACAGACTTAATGTAATTAGTAAGTACAGTATGAAAACTCTGTAAGTAGGCAGGGATTGGAGATTGCTGATAAGCCTCAGGATTTGATTTGGGCTTAGAGCTGATCTCCAGGTTTAACCTGGAAAGCCTCGGGCCCAGACCCACCAGGCTCGAGGAACAGGCTCCAGGCAGAGGCATTTATCCCTCAATTYCCCAAAATCCAGCACACAGGGGTCTCCAGAGAGGGCCTGTGGTGGGGATGGGATCGCAGCCCAGGTGGGGCTTCAAAGATCAGCCCCAGCCTGGTTGGTGATCAGAGRACCCTGGAATGGTTTGGGTGGGAAGGGACCTCAAAGTCCATCCCAATCCACCCCCTGCCATGGGCAGGGACACCTTCCACTAGCCCAGGCTGCTCCAAGCCCCATCCAACCTGGCCTTGGACACTGCCAGGGATCCAGGGGCAGCCACAGCTGCTCTGAGCAACCTTCTTCCTCACAGGGAAGGATTTGTTCCCAATACCCAACCTAAACCCACCCTTTCCAGTTTCCAAGGAGCCCTTGGCCATGGAGGAGGCTCCCTGATGGATGTACACCCAGGGCTGCATCATTACTTTTCCATCAGAGCTCCATGAAACAATTAAGCCAGRGGACTGAGGACATTTCCAAGGAGCCATCCAAGCTCCCACAGCCAGACACAGCCACGAACAAGAGCAGGGAAAAACAAGAGTAATAAAGAACATAAATATAACCTGGCTTTGGTGAGCAGTAAACAAAAGCCATCAACATAACGATTTTTTTYGCCCTGAACAGAGCAGTTGGGTGGTCTCTCAATTAAGTGACAAACCACTGAGAAATGCTGCTCCAGAGCAAGGAACATCCAATTACCCGACAGCAGCTTTTCCCAGGGCTGTGCAGTCCTGCTCATTTACCCACCAGGCCTAAGAAGGGCAGCAGGCACTGGAACACCCATGGACCACSTGGAGCTGTGGGCACCTCTGAGGCCCCCCCTGAGCAGCTCAGCCACCCCCAGCTCCTGGGTCAGCCCCGAGCAGCCCCGTGGTGGGAGCTGGGGCAGCCCTGGCCCTCKCTTACCCACACCACGTTGTTGTTCACGGAGGAGCTGGGCCCGAACACGCTGTTGGCCAGGGCTGGGGGCTCGGTGCTGTTGTCCAGGTGAGGGGAGGCTGTGCTGTTGTCCAGGTGTGGGGGGGCTGTGCTGCTGCYCAGGGGGGATCTGGCAGGGTCTTCAAAATCCAGCAAGTTCCCCGTGGCGGCTGCTGCGGACAGAGCAGGGAGGGAATGAGGGGAGAGGAAAAGAGACACAAAGCCAAGCCTTGCTGCAGTATCSCTTCCCTGCAAAGAGGAATCAAAGGCTTGCATCAAATTCCTTCGGGATGGCCCCAGATTTGAGCACTGAGGAGCTGCATCCACCCCAGTGGGGGCTGTGGGTTATCCATGGTGTCCAGGTCAGGCACCGGAGAGCCTCCCAGCAGGGATGCAGGGCAGGCTCATCCCTCCAGCAGCCTTTGGGAAGGCTCCTGGGCGCCCACTTATGTTCAGGAGGAACCCCAGGTGGGAACAGCCCATTCCCAGGTGGGAACAGCCCCTGGGCAATATCCTCAGCTCAGCCCATAATTTCACAATTTACAATTTTTACATCAGTATTTTATGGGACCGAGGGCAAATCCTGCACTGGGTGAAGTTCAGACCTTGGGAAGCCTCAAACCCTCCCCACCACCCTGCACTGGGCTGGATGCAGGAGCATCCCAGCTCTGGAGCATCCCCCAGGGAGATGCTAGAGCCCGTTCCCACATCCATGGCAGCCCTGGGCTGGACTTATCCCAGTGTGCCACCCTTTGGGAAGGATTCCTCCAGTCCTGAGCCTTCCCAGGAAGACACGAGCTGTGCCAGCCTGGAAGGAGGCCCAGTTTAATGCTGTTTTTCTCCRTGCCAAATCCTCTTATCTCCGTGGCCAGCATGGAAGAGGGATCAGCCTTTTGTCCCACTTCTCCCTGCCCTGCACTTCGGGGGCAGCACAGGACCCACGGCCAGGCCCTCAGTGATGGGGGCATTTATTGTTTAATTGTTTTATTTCACACACCTCCCCTCCCTCGGGGGCACCTGGATGTCCTGTTCCCTCCGCCCAGGGGATGGRGAGTGTTTAGGGTCTGACACAACCCCAAAATCGAGCCTGGCATGTGCAGATCCAGGCTAAGCCCGTAAGGACATTACAGCCAATTTGCCTGGGGCAGGAGCAAACAGATCTGGGGTGGCAGCAGGAGCTGGTTAAGGGGGAGAAGGAAGGGCTCAGCTGGCAGCCAGGAACTCTGGGACAGCAGAGCTGCTCCCCCTGGTCTTCAGAGCCCTCCCAGGAGCCTGYCCTGCTCAGGGAAAATGCCTCAGGYTSTTCYCTGCCCTGTTCAGGGGAAATCCCCCATTCCTGAGCCCAGAGCAGAGCTCTGCTGAGGTGACTCACGTGTGACAGGACGGGCAGGAGCTTCTGAGCCGGAGCTGCTCGTCCCTTCTGCTTCCAGGATGGACCTTTCCCGCTTTTCCTTCTCTGCAGAAGAAGGAAATCCCGTCACAGGGTGCTTCCCTGCAAGCTTCTAGGGGGGAGGGAYGTGGGACAGCTTAGCTGGGCCACCTCTGCAGCAGCAGCCCAGGCTCTGGGTGCTTTTATAACCTCAAGGAAGACCAAAGCAAAAATCCCAGCAGTGCCAGGGCCCTGAGGCACCAGAGCCCAGCACCAGGCAAGGAGCACAGCCCAAACCTGGCTGGATTTACAAGGCTGGCAAGAGGAACCTGGAAATTTGGAAGGCAAGGGGGAAAAGGCACTTGAAAGCTGGAAAAACACCCAAGTCACCCCTGGAACTGGGGAGTAAAAGGGGAATCAAACTCACCCTCCTTTGCTGCCTGCCAGAACTCGAAGGCGATTTTGAAGGCCTGGGCCACGGTGAGGGTGACAGCCTGAGCCTGGAATGGGAGGGGAGAGGCAGAAGTGAATGSATTAACTCGTGTAGACTGAAATCACTTGGAGGTTTTGCTCTGCAGACTCGTGTTAACCTGGATCCAAGCAGAGCTGGCTGGGGAGAGGAATCAAACATTGATGGCAGCAGAGATTGCTCCGTGTAGGACACACAGCTCGGTGCAGACACGGCCCCAGGGCCAGGGAGGAGGGGCAGGCAGGGACAGGGCTGCCCCAGCACGGAGCTCATGGATGGGGACAGGAGAACACGGGGCTCTCCCTGCTCCCCACACCTCAGTGTGACCCAAACCAGCCCCAGGCTGCTCCTCGCAGCTCCCCGAGGGATGTGGCTCCCACCCCCTGCAGCTGCCAGGGAGAACCACCCACATCTCCCAGAGATCAGTGCCTGGACCTTGGAGAGCTGGGGAGGGACACCCCAGCACGGCCACGGGCACCAGGATGCTCCCAGAGCAGCAGGGTGGCACAGCAGGGATGTGCAGCTCTCTCCAGGGGGAGAAACCTCAGAGGCAGGACAGGACGGACCTTGGGCTCCTCCCTGGGCTGGGGTCTCACTGGCTCAGAGCACCAAGTGGGGCTTTGTCCTGCACCAGCCTGGCCATGGCAGGAGCAGGGACAGCATCCCCGGGCCAGCCTGGCCATGGCAGGAGCAGCGACACCATCCCTATGCCAGCCCCTCCATCCCTGCCCGAGCTGGAGCAGCACTAAAGCCACCCACCAGCCCGAGCTGCTGGAGATGGATGGAGAGTGACAGAAATGCCACTTCCATTAGGAGCAGGCAGAGCTCAGGAGCAGCTCGAGCACCGGCAGATAACGAGGAGCACGCCCGGAGATAACAGGAGCATTCCCGGAGCTAGCAGGAACACTCCCAGAGATAACAGGAACACTCCTCTGCCGCGGGAGCCTCCAGGCTGAGTTTGTTTTACCAAGTTGTGCGCTAAACAAACCCAGGTCCGGGGCTGGGACCTGCCCCCCCGGCAGCCCGAAGGGTGGAGATGGGGGGGACACAGACAGGGAGCAGCACCCCCCACACCCAGGCAGGTCCTGTGCAGGAAGGGCGAGGAGACCCCCAAGGCATCGGTGCCAATCAGGGCTGGCAAAGCAGCAGAGCTCATCGGGATGTGGGAGCTGTTTACATCCTTGATGGAAGTGCAAATGCTTTATGGCAAAAACCCTTAAATATGGTAATTAAGTATGAAACTCCTCACAGCTGTTTACAATTTCAGCTGTCACATCTGAATCAAGTTTAATAGACCTGGCTCCCGTGGAGAATTACCCGGGAACTGAAAATATGGACTCATTCTGTGCCTGGGAGCTGAGGTGCATCCAGGGCCTCTGCCCTGGGGGGCGGGCTGGTTCCACTCTGGGAGCAGGGATCACCTCACCAGCAGGACGTTCCTGCGTTTTATAAACCAGGAAAAAAAGAATTATTTCTAATTTCTGCCACAAAAGGCCCTGGAGAACTTTATTTGGAGGGGGATGCACTGAGCTGATGCAGCACTGAGATAATTCTTTTAGCACCAGGAAGATTTAAATTTTAATTTGCAGAGCAAGGCTTATCTTGGCCGTGCAAGGATGGGAGCACACGCCACGGAAAGGAGAGACACTTGTAGCTTCCATTATTCTCTCCATGGAAAAAAAATGAGCTGGGAGAAGCACAGAATATTAACAGGGCCGTGGTGGCCGTGCTCCAGGCATGGGGATGCTCCTGAGGACCGGGATGGGAATGGCTCTCAGCAGATTTGGGACATCCCATTCCCCATTTGGGCCCTGCAAGAGGCACCGGGGGAAGGATTTCTGGGGGCAGAAGGGTCTGGACCTGCCCTTCCTCTCCCCTAAAACCCCTTCCTGGCATGGGGAGGGGGCTCAGTCCCAGCTCTGGCTCCAGCAGAGACCCCCAGGGCTCTCCTTGCCCCACCTCACCTCACTGGCACCAGATCCCTGCCTGTCCTGGAGCACTGAATCAGCAGGAAAAATCCCACGAGTGGGTTCAAAGCAAGAGCCAGACTCTTGTCACGCCCAGGCCTCTGCCCCAGCCCCACCCCAGCACACAGTGGGGTCTCCCACGGGGAGGAGACGGCCCAAAGATGCTGCTAAAAACTGGCCACGGAGCTTCCACGGCAAGGAAGGGCCTGGAGCCAGGGCAGGGAGCCCAGAGCTGCTGGGTGTCCCCACTGGGGTGCCCTGGGCACCTCCCTGCCAGGCTCAGGATGGCTCAGGATGGCTCAGGCAGTGGATGTGGAGCAGGGCACAGTCCCAGCAGCAGGGCAGGAGCTTTCAGGTGCTGCTGCAGGGTCAGGCCCTCTCAGCCTCACCCCAGAGAGGCTTTCACCTGCCAAGACCAAGGGCTGAACCCAGCCCAGGATGAGCTGCAGGGTCGCAGCAGCAGCAGGGTGGGAGCAGCAGGACACAGYGGGGCCGAGCCCCCCTCTGCCCCCTGCAGCCCCTCTCTGCCTCCTCCTGCTCCTCTGCACTGACCATTTTCCGCTTGGTGCAGAGGAAGGCGTGGCACTCCAGGTTCTCATTGAGCTGGTTCTGGGCAATGTAGGCAAACACTTTATCGTGGGTCTTGTCTGCCGTGCAGTAGGAAATCCTGAAAGACACAAACACGGGGCTGGGGCCCTGGGCTGCGGGAGAGGCACCGGCCCCTCCCGGGACCCGCCTGCCCCGGGGCTCCCAGCTCCAGGGCCGGGCAGGGAAGGCAGGGGGAGCACRGGAATGCTGCCGGGCTTTGGCACAGCTCCTTCCAGAGGGGAGGAGTCTATGCCAGGGGCTGGGGAGCGAGAGAAGCACAGAGCAGCTCCCGCAGGCAGGGGGAGATCCACAGGCACCACACAGAGAGGTGGGAGAGGAGAGAAGAGTTGAGTTTCAGCCTGTGGGAAAGGACAGGTCAGAGAAGGGCAAGATCCCAGCAGGTCAGCCCCTGACAAACGCTCTGCCTTCAGAAGAGAGGCTCTCTCAGGTTTCCCTGGAGGATCAGCTTGCAAGGAGAAAGGAGTTTGCTCAGCCTGGGATTTAATCTGCAGGCTCAAAGCAGGGAAGGGAATCGGCGCAGGGGCGCCCGAGAAAGGCTGGAATTCAGGCTCTGGGATCTGCAGCGGGACATGCACGGGATGCTGTGAGACCCCCGAGCACAGGGGATGTGGGAGGGAGGCTCAGCCTCCTCACTGGAGCATCCCCAGGAGGGCCAGRGCTCTCCCAGTCCAGCCCAGGCTGTGGCTGAGGGCTCAGCTCCCTGCTGCAGGTCCCTCAGCATCACCCCCAGCATCTCCCATTCTGGTTCAGAGCAAGGTGACAAGTGCTGGCAGCCAGCAAAGCCTCTTCCCTGATCAAMGAGGGGTTAAAGAGAGAGAAAACCCCAGGAAGAAGTGGGATGCTTCAGTGGAAGTTCCTCCACGGCCCCATGTTGCCCCTCTCGCTGTCCCTGAGAGTTTGCAGGGAGGGGACTGGAAGGTCCCAGTTCCCAGCAGATGCTGGAACATCAAAMAGCCACATTCAAAATTTATTTACACTGCATTAGTTCCTTCCATGGGGGGATGTCTCTGCTCAATGGCCTATATTCTGAGTTCCAGAGCTGAGCTGTGCTCTGGAGTTATTAAAGAGGCGCTTGGGAGTTCACTCCTCTCTCCCATGGATTGGGATAACTCATTCATTATCTGACACGAGCCAGTTTTACCCCCAAGGCCTTCCAGGGACACATCCAGGGACAGTGGCTGTGTTTTAACCACCCCATCCTGCCCCAGCACAGGATCCAGGGAAAAGCCCAGAGCCAGCACGGACAGAAAAGGCAAGGAGGAGACAGCAGAGGAGTCAGAGGAGAGCCCTGGACCTGCCACTGGTGGAACACAGAGTGGGGAGAAGAGCCCAAAAATAGCCCCCAGCTGCCACTGCGACCCCACAGCCCCGGGAGCAGGGTCTGTCCCCAAAGCAGCCTGTGTGGGGTGTGCTGCCTTCAGCACTGACAGGAACAGCTTCACCCACGGCTGCTCCAGGGCCTGGGGAGAGCTGAAGGCAGCAGCTCAAATCCCAGGCTCTGCCTGCTCCTGCACCAGCCCAGGGATCCTGGTTTTGRGTTTGTGTCCTGGGGAGGGCTGGGCTCTGCTGGGTGTGAGTGCTGGGACTGAAGTGGGGAAAARCAAGGGGGTTACTGGTGTGGTCAGAGAGAGTCTGCCCCTGACCCCATGTCCAGCACAGGGACAGAGCAGCAGCAGAGGGAAAAGGGATGGGGAGAGGGAAAGGGCCAGACCCAAGCTGAGCTCTGCTCCACCAGGCCTGCGGAGAGAAACACTTCCAAAAGAAGGGAGCAGAGAAATAACTTCCCAAAGAAACATCTTCCAAGGCCAGAGGAGGGGCCATGGGATAACCCACCCCCATSCTGTGCAGGTCTCAGCACTGGCCCAGCCCTGCTCCTTGCTGGAGCCATTTCCAGGTATCCAGGACACAGAGCAGGCTGTGAGGGGAGGGTGGTCCCAGCCCAGGGATGCTCTGACCACCCTCTGCACTCCCCCCTTGCTGGACCCTCMCTGCACCAGCTCCACATTTCCCTTTGATTCATCACCCACCTTCCTTCCCTCACCTCTGCTGTCCGTCCAGGGGGGATGGCCACGGGGCCAGGGGACACAGAGCAGAGGAGCAGCCTGGGAGCAGGGCCAGGAGAGCTCCCACACCCACCTGTAGATGGAGACGTTCTCGATGAGCTCGTTGGTCCTGCTGTCGTTCAGCACAATCCCCCGGGGGGACACCTTCAGAGTCACCTTCTGCAGTTTCTTCCCACTTGCTTTTGCCTTTGGGAGGAAAAAGAGGGAGGGGAAATGCAGGTTTTTAGCACTGACACATCCAAAGGTGCCTGAGCAGACTCTGGGGATGCACATGAGCATCACCAGAGCCTGATGTCACTGCCAGGTGAGATAAAGCACTTGTTAAACGTTCCCTTCCCTGCAGCAGGAACCACACAGGGACACACACACCACGCTGTGCACAGGCACCTCCAGCCCAGCACCTCCACAGGGATTCCCCCACAGCCCCCAGCACCACCCAGAGGCTGCTCTGGCCGAGTTCTGGTGCAAAAAGGGGAGTTTTGCCTTTGGAGCCAGTTCTGGAGCAGAAGGGCCACCAGCACGAGCACAGGGGCTGTGCTGGGAGCAGGATGGTCCTGGACAAGGTGGGCTCCAAGCTGTCCAAACCCCACTGCAGTGGCAAAGCTTAAAAAATAACCAGGATTTTGTGTGCCACTTTCTCTTATTTACTGGTCTGGTGCTTTCAGCCTTCAGCTCACATTCAGCTCCAATGCCCAGCTTCCCTCCAGAAGGAATCATGCACATCCAGCTAGTTCTAGGCTGGAATCCTCAGCCCCATTCCCTGGGGACCTCAAAAGCCCCTCCACGGCTGCCTCAGCCCCGGGGCATTATTTAAATGCTCCATCCCCAGTGGATCAGAGCAGACCCGAAGGGCTCTGCCAGCAGCTCCCGGTTCATGGAGCACTTCCCTGCTCCAGCTCAGCCAGTGCCAGGAGAGGATCCAGCCCTCCCCAGCGCCGCTCCCCACCCCATTGAGCTTTAGGGTGGTGAATGGCTCAGCTGGGGCTCTGCCCCGTTCCGTTTTACAGGGACTTAAGGAAGCGTTAATTGTACCCGGAGCCGGGAGAGGCCGGGCTGGGGGATGGCTGGGAATGGGGGGGATGGCTGGGAATCACTCAGGGGGAATGGCTGGGAATAGCGGGGATGGCTGGGAATCCATCCCTCTGAGGTTACAGTGGGACAGCAGCTGGGAACTGGACCAAGCTGTCCTGCTCCTTTCCCCTCTTCACCCTCCAAATCCCGGGAAGGAGAACCCAGAACGGCGCTGGCCACGCTCCAAACGCTGTCCCTGCTCCCAAAGCTGTCYCTGCTCCCAACGCTGTCCCTGCCCTGCACGAAGCAGGGGCAGGCTGATTCCAGCAGGTCAGAGCCTCCTCACACAGCCAGGGTCACCCGGGCTTATCACGGGGAGCCAGAGCTCAGCCACACCACGGCGGCTTTCCCTCCCCAGCCCGCCCCAGCCCAGGAACGGGGCTCATCCSGAGGGCTTCCCAGTGCCTGGAACCTTCTGCAGTTCCACCCACATCCCTGGAGGGGCAATCCCGACCCCCCCAGCCCCAGTCCTGAACCTCCCACCAGTGACTGGTCCGAAGAGCAGGGACAGCAGGGACAGCAGGGACACTGAGCCACACTGAGGGACACTGAGGGACACTGAGGGACACTCACGGTGGCCACGATCCTTTTGACAGCAGCTGCAGAGAGCTCCTCTCCCTTGGGCTGCTCCACCAGGGTCATGCCCATGTACTTGAGGCTGAAGAGCATCCCTTCCAGCAGCGTCTCCCGCGTGTCCGTCCAGTTCTCCGGGAGCTCTGCAGGCACAACAAGGGAAGCTCTTGGATCCACAAACGCTCAGGAACATCCCTGGGGGTCCAGGTGTGGGTTTAGCTGCTGCCTGGACCCTCCTGCTGGGAGTACCACCACGAGGTGCTCCCGTGAGGAGCCTCATCCCGAGCTCCTGCAGCTCTCCAAGGCAGCAAAAACAAATCCCAAAACGTTTTCCACGAGCCTCAACAAACAGCAGCAACCCTTTAGGATCCAGCAGTGTAACTGGGAGCACCCAAGCCCACACCACAACCCCGAGCCCGAGCCCCAGCCCCAGCCCTGGGCAGGGCTCGGTGCCACCCAGCGACCTGACCCTGTGCAAAGCATC
The DNA here is from genome assembly GCA_018881555.1 of Amblyornis subalaris. NCBI lineage: Eukaryota > Metazoa > Chordata > Aves > Passeriformes > Ptilonorhynchidae > Amblyornis > Amblyornis subalaris. The sequence goes on from JACAXG010000196.1 coordinate 975,236, forward strand.
ACCTACACAAGGAGGATAAAATGGGATTTGCTGCTAAGCCCAGGCAGCTGCCAGGACCCAGGTGAGGAGCTGTGACCTGGTAAATGAGTCACCCACAGCCCCGAGGAGCCCTCACACGGAGAGGTCTCTGCTCTCCCCCTGGAATCCACTGCTGGCCTCTTCCCTGAAGTGCTGGGGGGGTTGGAAGGAGGGTTCTAAATATAGGGATAAGTGTGGGGCCAAGGTGAAAGTCAGGTGGGTGTTCCTAAGCCTGAAATTCCACCACAGGCGCCAGCTTCCAGACACGGAGCTGCCACCCCAGCGTGTGCGGCTGTTGCGTGGAAGGAGGGTTTTGCCTGGAGCAGGAGGCAAAAAAAACCCAGCCCTGGGGCTCCCAGAGACAAAACACAGCCCTGAGGCCTCACTGCCCCGAGCTCAGCTCCTCCAGGCCTCACTGCAGAGCTCCCTGCGGGGCTGCGGGGACGGTAGGGACCGGGACACACCCCTGGAGCAATCCCCGTGACTCAGCCTCCCTGCAAGGGCAGGATGGGAGATAAGCCATGGAAACCATGCCACCACTCCCACAGCCCAGACTGGGAGCGGTCCCCAGGGTCTGGGAGCGGTCCCCAGGGCGGGCAGGGGGGGCTGTGGCAGGTGCCACACCTGGAGAGGGAAAGGGAAGAGCGGGTGGGATGCTGTCTTAACCTGGTATCCAAGCAAAAAGCCTGGATTTCTCCAAAGCCCAGGGTGCTGCCTCTGCCCCGCCAGCCTCGGCTGAAGCCAGGGGAGCCTGCTGGGGTGCAGGGTGGTTCGTGTGCCAGGGGTGGGCACCGGTCCCATCTGAGCACCCCCTGGTGCCAACCTGCACGAGGCCCCGGGCACCCGCAGCTCCCGCCGGGCTGGGACGGAAACAGAGTGGTTGGGATGCAGCCACCGAAGTGCTTTCAGAGAGGAAGGAGCAGCCAGGGGACAGTGACACTTCTCCACACATCCTGTTCTGCACCGGCCACCRCCTCCCCACGCACGGCCCCGATGGCACCGGGGTCAGGCAGGGTCAGGCAGGGACGGGGGCGGTTTGTAAGGTCACGGCGCCTCGGGGGACAGCTCGGCCGGGCACGCCCCGCAGGGCCACCCCCCCAGTTGTCACACGGCCCCTCCAGTTGTCACACAGCCCCCACAATTGTCACACGGCCCTCCCGAATTGTCACACAGCCCCCACAATTGTCACACGGCCCCCCCATAACTGTCACACAGCCCCCCCTCACTGTCACACAACCCCCCCAATTGTCACACGGCCCCCCCGATCGTCACACCGCCCCCCCAGCCCCCTCCGTGTCCCGCTGCTGCTGATCCTTAATCCCAGGTGTAACACGCGGGGTCAATCCCATGGGATTAGTGGCAGCCCGAAGTTCGATGTCGCCTCGGGGGGTGCGGGGCGGCCCCCCCGCCCCGGGTGGCCGCTCGCCACGGGGCCATCGATCGTGGGACACGGCCAGCAGCGGGACGAGGTCACCGAGTGCCCGAGGGCTCAGCCCTTGTCCCGGGCTGGGAACAGGGAAACAGGGACACAGGGACAACCCCCCCCCCCACCGCCGCTAAGGGACGGGGACACAGGGACACCCCCCCAGCACCGGGGGACAGGGACAGCCCCCCACCCACCCTGCTGGGAAGGGGTGCAGGGAAAGGAGCGCGCAACGGGGCGGAGCAAAGTGTGGGATTTGTTTTAGGGAGCCAAAAGGAAAAGTGAGAAAAGAGCTGCGAGAGAGAGGAGGAAAAGCAAGAAYGGGAGCGCAGGGGGATGGGGGAGAGGGGAGAGAGCGCACGGGGCAGAGCGGCGAGGAAAGAGAGAGCAAAAAGAGTCAAAGAGGGGGGAAAAAGTGGGCGCGGGGACTCGCGGAGCGGGACAGAGCCGGGAAGAGGAAGGCGGGATGCGGGACGAGGGGGCGCCGGGGGCTCGGGAGAGGGGGCGAAGGGGGCTCCGCGTCTCACTCTTGTGCCGCCCGCCGGCCCACGAGGGTTTGTGGACGCTGGGGCTCCTCAGCAGGGCCCTGCCCGCGGACTTGAGCGCGTCCATCCCGGCCCGGCCCGGCCCGGCCCCGGCGCCAACTTCGCAGCGGCGCCAGCGCTGACCGCGTCCGGGGGCGGGGCCATGCAAATGAGCCGTGACGTCACGGGGCGCGCCCCGCGCCACGCCCCCCCCCCCCCCCCCCCCCCCGCCCCCGCCGGGGACCCCCGAAACGCGCGGGGACCCCAGAGCCACCGGGACCCGGCCCGGCCCCGCGGGGCTGCCCCGCTGGAGACCCCCCCGAACCGCCCCTTTGCCCCCACGCTCCCCGCTCGAATTCAACGCAGGGACCACCCCCCTCCTCTTCGCTCGCCCCAGTGACACCGAAAAAGTTGCGCTTGCCCCACGAGGAGTGGGGATTGCCCCCCCGCCCCGGGGTGGGAAAAGGTGGTGGGATGTTTTAACATGTATTTGATGATATTTCGTATGGGTTCGATGAAGTTCGGCCGCCCCTGCGTGTCACCGCGGCCGCCGACGCGCTCCGAACCCAGCCCGAGCGCCATTGAATGGAAGATTAAGGCCCTCGCAGGCTTTCTGAAATTAAGGGGACATTAACGAGGAGGTTAAACCCCATATTTAGGATTTGGAGAATAATGCCTTGCAAAGCCTATTATTCACAGAAACATTTGTGTGATTTAAAATCCCCCTTCTTAGCTCAGTTGTAACATTCCCCTCTCACGTTTGTAGCAGGAGTCACACCAAGGTCCTCTCCCTGGGACACGAGTGGGTGAATCCAAAAATCCTTGTCTAAACCGGGATGGAGCCCCTGGTGTGTCCCCACTTCGTGCCTGGTTTGAGTCTGAGCACATGAGGATGAGCTGGGGACAGTGACCAACACTTGAAAGCAGAAACTTCCCCGAGGCCAGAGCACGCAAACACCAAAAACCCTGAAAAATCGCTGTGTCAGGAACAAATCCAAGCACTGACACGGATCCTGCTCCGTGCAGAGCCCCCTGTGAGCATCACTGCAGGCACACTCAGCCCTGGAAGTGCCGGGTTTTAAGCCAAGCTCAAATGTTTCTGTAAATCGTGGATGAGCTCAGCCTGCCCCCAGCAGCCCCCACTGCACCGGGGGGGTTCCTGCTTCCAATACTGGGAAGTCCAGGCAGACAGCTCTGCCAGGAATTACGGATGGGCCAGGCTGAGAAGGCACCCGGCAGGCACAGACACAGCTGGGATTTACATTCCTGCTCCTGTGTTTTGCATCAGCACTGGATAAATCCATCCCACCCTGCCCGGGCACTTCCCAGCTCTGCTGCTGCTCCTTCCCAGCAGCTCCTCCAGGGCAATTCCACAGGGCCACGATCCCAGAGGGGGCAGATCCTCGGTGTTCCTGCTCCACCATCCCCTCCTGCCCCTGCACTGACCTGTGCAGCTCCTTTTGGGGTGTCCCCCTGTTCCTGCGGGTGTGACCCCCAGGGCACTGCTGCCTTATCCAGCTGGCTTTTCCCACTGGATTTGCCCCTCTCTGTGCTGTCCCAGTGGATGTTCACTGGGAGAGCAGCAGGACGTGTTTCTCCAAGCATTCCCACTCCAGCTGGAGAATAAAGGACCAGGAGAGCCTGGGAGAGAGGAGTCATCAACCCCAGCTCTCGGATGTGGCAGTGCCACCCAAACCAGCCCCCCCGAAAGTCCCCATTTGGGTTTAAAATATCCCTGCTGTGGGAAAAATCTCCAATGCCATCTCCCCCAGGAAGGCAGCTCAAAACTGCTGCTCCACACCCATTTCCCTGGGTGGGATACGAGGCTTTCCTCCGGAGGAGAAACCCTGGGCACCAGGGAAGCAAAGTCAAATTTATTTATTTATTTATTTATTTCTGTGAGTGCTGAGCGTGGCAGAGCAGCGATTTTTGGGGAAACCTCCCTGTTTTCTCTCTGGCTGCCCCTCCTGCCACCCATCCATGTCCCGTTAATCGTCTCCTCTCCCGACGAGCCCCTGGCTCCTTCCGCACGGGCTCCTCTCCCCAGGTTATCTTCAGCTCTGCAGCGTCACCAAAACACAGGAGTTTGTGGCTCCAGCCGTGCAGCAGCTCCTCTCCACTGCTCCTCTCATCCAGCATCACCTCTTTTATCCAGGAAACCCAAGGAAATCCGTGCTGCTTCCTCCTCCCCACCACGGCGTTTGCATCCACAATGAGATAAACGCAGCTTTTCGAGGAAACTTCTGCATTTCAGGGAAACTTCTGCAATTTTTGGTAATGCTGATGCGTTTTCCCAGCTGATGGGGGCCATCCCTGATCTTTTTGAGCAATCTTTACAAGGAACTTGCAGCCCTGGACCCGAGTGCAGTGGCAGGAGGGTGGGTGCTCGTTTGCTCCCTGCTTTAATTAATGAAGTCAGCAAAGCCAGGCTGGGACACCCCCACTCCCGAGGCTTTGCTCTGTCCTCATATCTACAGCAAAGTGCATTTATGGCAAATTAACATCTCTGGGGGTGGCTAAAAGGTGATCCCTGGCGGAAATCTGAGTTCCTTCCACTCCATCAAATCCAGCCGTGTTTGGATTTATTCCCTCCTAATAAATTGGCATCTCTGCTGAGAGGGCCCTGTCTAATTCCTGTGTGATAAAAAGACCAATTGCTGACATTTTCCACTGTTTTCCCTCCCTTTGACATTTCATTAAGGAGAAAATCACACCAGCAGCTCCAGACGTGCTCTCATTGACATTTGCTGGCCCTGATTAAAGGAGTGCTTGGCAAGGGGGACGTCCCTGTCCCCAGGATCCCAAAACTCCCCAGGGCCCTGCAGCCTCCCAGGAGAGGCTGAGCTGCTCCCCAGCCCAGGAGTCACCTCGGCTCACCCCTCTGAGCCTGAGCAACTCCAGCCCAGCCCCTCGCTGGGGCCTGTCAGGAAATCCAATTTATAGGCGTGCTTAGGACTTCAATTAGCACAGTCATTAACAATTCGTTAATGAGTCGATTAACATGCTTCGGGATCTGTGGAGAAAGGGCATCATAAATACGATCGCATCAAATCCTGCAGGAGTCAGGGTCTGGCTGCACAGGAGCTGCTGTGGGCTGTGGGCTGTGGGGTGTGGGCTGTGGGGTGTGGGGTGTTCCCTGCTGGCCACTCCCGGAGTTGGACGGGACCAGCTCCAGCATCTCCGAGCTCCTTCCCTGCCAGGGGGCCCGGGACTGGTGCTGGGATGGCCTGGATGCACCAGGCTGGAGATGGGGAACAAGGTTTGACAGGAAACACTCACAGCTCGGCGGGGCTGCCTTCCCATCCTGCTCTTCCCACCCAGCAGGAAGGGTTTGAGCAGCCTCAAGAACCTGGAGCTGCATCCAGGCCAGAACAAGAGTCTCCTCTCTGGGATATTCCATCCCCCTCTCCCAGATCCCTGCTCCAGCACATCTGGAGCCTCACCCTGCCCCACAGAGCTGTACCCAAAGCCCGAGGGCAAAGCCCCAACTGCTGTAACCCGGCACAGGCAGAGGATCATCTCCTCATCCCCAGCAATTTGAGGCTGCCTTGAGCCTGAAGGCAAAGATTTAATGCCTCTGCCCAAATTCCATCTGTTCGTCAGCCCAGCTCCGCAGACTCTCGGGTACCAGCAGTAAATCTCTTTTTTGGGGGGGGATCTGCACAGGTTTTGGTCTGAGCCCTGTCCTGCAGAGGAGATCCTCCAGCCCAGCACCAGCCTCCCAAAACCTGACAGCCCAGGAGCTCTGGGGTTCGGCCCTGGCAGCAAATTGTGAATGAGAAAAGCCCCTCCCTGCCAGCCCTGCTGCTGCTGGAGGCAGGAGGTGCCTTGCACACGCTGACACGGAGCCACTGCCCCTGCCTCGGGGTGAAAAAGGCTCTTGTGGCCAGAGGGAGCCGAGCCGAGCGCGGTGGGAGGGTGAGGGATGGAAAATCCACACCAGTACTGCTGCTGCCCAGGGAAATGGGGAGCTGGGCTCGTTCCCAGTGTGTGTTTGGGGTTTGCTGCCCTGAAAATTCGCTTTCCTCCCCTCTGCAGACACACTCAGCACTCCCAGCATGCTGTCCCTGCTTCCCAGGGTGGCACAGCACGGCCTGGAATGCTGAACTGCAGGAGCTGGGGGTGCCCCGGGCTGCTGAGGAGTGATCCCGACCCCGCTGGGAGCAGAGATCCCGAGCATCCCTGCAGCTCCCTCACCCCTGACTGAGAGCAGCCTCGGGAGGGGCTGGAATGGTCCCTTCCCATCCATCTCCAGGGCCACCTCTGCTCATCCACGGGCAGCTGAGTTCCCAGGAAATGCTGTGTTCCCGGGAAATGCTGTGTGTGTTCCATGGGGAGTTTGTCATTCCCCACAAAGGCTGCTCAGTGTTAATGCAGGCAGGGAGGGAGGGAGGGTTGGTTGCTCCTCCCGTGGATTCAGCAGCTCCAGAGCTTTTAGGAAGTTCAACCATGGGCTCCAAACTGTCCTGGCTCCCACCAAGGACGTGGCTGAGGGGGAAAGTTTGGAGGGTGCTGATTGGAATCAATTTTCCCAGGGTAAGGACAGAGGGACCAGGAGTTCAGTCACTTAACTTGGGTGAATTCCACTTTTTATCACAAGGAATTCAGGCCCCATCTCAGCCTGGTGTTCAGCTGGATTCGTTTCACTGGCAGCGCTGGAGCTCTCAGATTGACACCAGCACAACTCGTTATGTAACACAGCCAAGATAAAAATACAGCAGGGCACAGCATCAGCTGGTGGAGGAATAACTGGAGCACCCACACGTTTAATGCAGCCTGGAGAACCAGGGAGTGCTGGGATGCACAAAGTTCCGGGCGCCTTCCATCCCGGGGAACCAAAGCCCTGCACAAATCAGGATTTATTTCAACCTTGGCACAAGCTGGTCACAGCCAGAACAACCCCGGAGCAGGGCACATGAACCTGGGAAGCACCAGCAGATGAGGGAATATTCACACTGAGGAGGTTTCCAATGGGAAGAGAGATGGAAGCGTTCCAATGTCTCACTGAGATGGGAGCGTTTTGAGCACATTGATGGCAGGAAAGTTTGGGCAGAGCAGTTCCCAAGGGGTCCAGCATCCAGAGGGACCTGGGAGAGAGGGGCTGAGGGGTTTGAGTCAGGACAAGGCTTCCTGTGCCGTGTGGGAAGAGCTGTGGCTGACCTTTGCTGGATGTTTCTCCTCAGGCTGGAGAGATGAATGTTCCCGAGCCCATTCCAAGCATTTAATTCCATGAACTGCGGGGAAGCTGCTGGGAGTTCTCAACTTGACCTGAGAAAATAAACATCCTCTGCACCATCAGGCTGCCCCTTGCAGCTTCAGTAAATGCTCCTGCTGAGCCCTCCCAGCCCCTGTGCAATTCCCTGCTCTTCTCTGTGCTCCCAGTGGGAAAGGTCACTTGATCCTACGGAGACTTCGGAGTTTAATTGGGTTAAAACTGAGATGCTCTTTCCAGGATCTTTCAGCCATGTGCTGACAACCTGATCCTTAAAACTGCTGGGCTTGGGGCCCTGATCCAGCATCCCAACCACTCCAGAGACAAGAGGATCGGGGGCTGCAGAGGAAGAGGGAACACGGGATGGTGCCTGAGACGCATTCCCAAAAAACAGATCCCCCCAGTCACACCGTTACTGTGCCCGGGATCAAATCCAAACCACCCTGACGGCTCCTCCTCCTGGCTGGGTGTTTCCTTCCCTTTCCTGATGCTCCTGTGGCTCCTGGGTGCTGGGATTCCCGTTCAGCTCTGGCTGTTCCTCCGCCAGAGGAAAATCCAGGCGCTCCCACCGCCCCTGCCTGCATGGGGAGAGCATCCTGGGGTGGTCCCTCCTCAGCCCACCAGGGTTTGGGTGGTTCAAGGCTGCCTGGTGTGGCTCAGGCTCACGCGGTGGCAGAGTAGAATTGRGTCTCCAGAGCTGCCCCAGCTCCCAAACGTGTCCCCCTGCCAGCACTGCCACCCCAAACCCAGCAGTGCCACCCCCAAACTGGGCACCTGGAGCTGCCCCAGCACCCAAAGGTGTCCCTGTGCCAGCAGTGCCACCCCAGAGCCAGCACAGCCCCAGTGCAGTGGCTCAAAGGACCTGTCCCTGCCCCAGGCTGTCCCAACCCTCAGCAGGACAGGGACACCCCACAGCCTGGTTTCAGTCCACCGGGGAGCTCTGGGAGCCCCATAAATGCGGGGGTGCTGGGGAAGGGGAGCTGCTGCTGTGCTGATTTACAACATYTCCTGCTCCGAGCAGGGGCTGACACCTCAATCCCAGCCACGGGGACAGCCTCGGGGGTGGTGTGACTGGGGACAGACAGGGGACTCAGGCAGGGATTTATTTCCCTCCCTGCCCCTCCCCTGCAACACGACCCTGCTCGTGTCYCCTGAGCTGCTCATTCTCCTTCCCRTGTCCCCCTGGGACACACCAGGAGCAGATTCCCGGGTCAGGCCGAGCCCCAGCACCAGCCCAGCTCCCCACTGCACTCCAGGCTCACCCAGGGACTTTTGGGAGAGAGGAACAGGCAGCAGCCCTGTCAGGACAGTGTTTWCTTAGGGCTATTGCAGCTTTTTAAGGCTTTTAAATTATTCACCGGGAACAAACCAAAACAAAACCTTCCATTTGGAGGCARCTCTTTGAAATGCTCTGCTTAGAAAAAAAAGGAAAAAAAGGCACTGACAGGGCCCCATCCTTTCCATCTGAAGCCTTTCCCCCTGTTCATCCCAAAGGGTGCAGAATATTTGCAGGGATATCCCAGGATTTGGGGCTGCTCAAGCTTTAATCCCCCGAACTCTCAGTGTGTTGTGAAAGAGTTGAATATTGAGCTGAAACCCAAAGATGAATTTGAGTCTCAGGCACGGTTTAAACGCTGCTCCTCCACCTCYCACACTCCAACCCTCTGGGGCTGCCCTGGGCCCGGTACCCTCCCCTCGCAGAGGGGRAATTTCCCCTTGGAAATAATCCTGGTGCTGAGGTGAGGAATTTTTTTTTTTTTTTGGAAAGAGCCTGCAAAAACCATCTCTTGATTTCGCTGTATTTCCTTCGAAAAAGTTTCCATCCTCTTCCCATCCCCTGAAGGAGCTGCTGGCACGTTCCCCACCCCTCTCCTGTCCCTCCTGCGCTGCTGTGGCAGCCCCGGGCAGCCTTTCCCTGCCGAGCTGGAGCCGAAGTGGGAAGGGAATTTCTCCAGACGCCGGGGGACTTCATTGGGACTGCGTGGAAAGCCGTGACCTCCCCGCGGAACACCGCGCTCAGCTCCGTTTAATGCGCTCCTAATCACCCCCATCTCTCACTTCTCCCCCCCAGAAACCCCTCGGGGCTGCCCTGGGTGCGTGCCCAGCCGAGCTGTCCCGGGCGGCGCCGCTCCGTCCTCTCCCCTGGCACACCCCCGTATCTTTGATGCCGTTTCTCTCTCTCCAAGCTGCTTTTTTTGCCCCTGCAGGGCCCTTTTCCCSCTCTGTTCCCTCCCGTTCCCCCAGCCCCGCATCACCCGGGGCACATTCCCGCTGCCGGTGCCGCTCGCACCGCGGCTGTGCCGGGATACGGAATTCCAGGCGCGGGCAGGAGCAGACCCGGAGGCCGCTGTGAAGCACCAGATGGGCAGAGCCTTCGCTGCTCTGCTCGGGCAGATCTGGGAGCTGATAACGATTGTAAACATCTCCCTGCCCCGTGTTTGATCCTGCTAATCTCCTTGCCCTGCGGCCCGGATTGCTGTTCCCTGTGTGTGCCGAGGCTGCTGCCGCTGCCTGGGACATCCCTGGAGGTGTCACCACCCGGCCAGGGCAGATCCCATCGGGGAGCTGTTTCCCGGCACATCCTCCCCGTGGAAAAGGCTCGGGCCTCTCGGGTGTGAGAGATGCCGGCGAGTTAAAATAGAAAATAAACAGAAAATCAGCATTTCCTGCCGAGGCCGCGCGGGCAGAGGTCCCATCCCGGCCCGGCTCGGCTCCGGGTGTGTTCCAGCTCTGCTCTGGCAAGCCCCGCGGTCCCGCACAGCCCCCGGCGGGTGTTATCGGGTTACGAGCCTCCCCTGCCATTAAAACGCGAGGTTTCGGGATGTTTGTGGTTGGAAATATGAAGAGCACGAGTTCGAAAATCCACGCAGCGAGCACTCTGACTTTTTTTTTTTTTTTTTTTTTTTTTTTAATCTCTGGATTCGGGGGAGGAGCTGACTCTGGGGTTTGGAGCTTTTGATAGAAAAAACTGGAATCTGCTCACGTGGCTGCAGAGCTGGGCCCTGCCGGGGCTCGGGTCCAGCTGCCCGCAGAGCACAGGGCAGGCACTGCCCGCTCCAGAGAGCCACCCAATCCTTTCCTGGAAGTCTTGGCCATGCCTGGCTTCTCTTTTCATTCCCTCCCAGTGCTGCAAAGCAAAACGATTCCCTCCGTTTGCAGCAGCCTGAGGTGGCTGTGGGAGGGTGGAGCCTCCTTCCCTCTGCTCTCACCCTCCGGCAGAGCCAGCTCCAAGGATTCGGCCACCAAGAAACCCACCCACTCCTCATCCAGAGCAGCAGCTCCTCAGCCTGGGATGCAAAGATCACATCCAACTGCTGGAGGATGAAYGGGATCCGTTCAGCTCTCGGAGCAGGCTGGGCTTTACAAGGAGGAGCAGAATCGGCCGCTGGAGCAATTGATAAGGATCGGGTCGGATCCTGCAGCAGTGGAAATATCCCAGCTCAGCCTGGATGCTTTGCTGAGAGGGAGAATTGAGCCCTGTGGCTTCTGGTGCTCGGGAATTCAGGCCTAGCCCCAGTTCCCCAGGGATTCCTCCTGCTTGGGATGTCTCTTCCTGTGGGGAATGGGGGATTTCCCACCCTGGGACAGGGATTCCTCCTGCTTGGGATGTCTCTTCCTGTGAGGAAGGGGGGATTTTCCACTCTGGGACAGGTCCTGGAGACCCCAGCCCCAGTTCCCCAGGGATTCCTCCTGCCTGGGATGTCCCTCCCTGCAGGGAAGGGGGATCTGCCCGTGTGGAGCTCTGCTGCTCCTTGTGGGGCATTCCCAGCACAGACAATAAAAAGCACCTCAGTCTGATTCCCTGTCCCTGATCCACCAAAAGCAGATTATTCCTGCTGTTCCATCAGCAAAAGCTCCCTGTGTGCTCACAAAACTCCATTATTTCCCATCACAAACTCCAGCTCCCCCTTYCCCCCTCAGTTGCGAGCAGGAAAATGAAAGGACAGGGAGTGGGATGGCTGGAAAACAAACACGAAAAAGGTGCAAACCARGGGTGAGGCAAGGAGATGTCAGCCCCATGGCAACCAGAAGTTCCAGTTAATCCCGGGGAAACTGGGATGCAGTGGAACGCAGGGAACGCGCCAGGCAGGGCTGGTCCTGCCCTGCTCACCCTTCGGCCCCGACACACTTGGCTGCAGCAGGGGCTGCTCCTGCTCGGGGAGCAGAGAGGGGCAGGGGGGTCTGTCCCTGCCGGGAAAGAGCTTTGGAGCATGTGGCGCTGGGGAGGTGATTTTAATGAGGGAGGAAATGCTGGATCCCAGGAGTCTGGAGGGGCTCGGGCAGCTGCTGCGTGGGAATGCAGGATGATCCAGAYGGAGGTGCTGCCACAAATTCTTTGCTCAGAGGGTGGGGAGGCCCTGGCACGGGTGGAACTGAGGCTGCCCCATCCCTGGACGTGCCCAAGGCCRGACTYGGAGCTGAGGGCAGGAGTGGGATGTGCAGCACAGCCCGGGAGCAGCAGGACAGGGCTCGGCACGGGGACCCAGCCCTCTGGTGGTCACTGCAGGGGTCAGAACCAAACCCAGCCCTCTGGTGGGGTCAGGGAGCAAACCCAGCCCTCTGGCATGGCAGGAAAGAGCTGAGGAGCTTCTCCTTAGCCAGAAAAAGCCACTGCAGGGTTAAAGTCCCTCCAAGTCCCCGGAGTCCCAGTGCTCCCCGCAACGCGCTCAGCGGTGCCTTCCCTGGAAACAGGGTCACCAACAGCTCCCTTCCACTAATTCCATATTTAAAACACGGCTCCTCAATCAGAGAGATGTTATTACCCTCAAAGCAGCTTAAATTGTCCCTCAGATTTAAGCACAGCCTGCTGCATAAAACATCTTTTTTATCAATTTCGYGCGGGGCTGACAAGTGCTCCCCACACACATCCCTCCACCGCATCCTGAGCTTCCCAGGGCCCTCCCGTGCATCCCCCTGGGAAGCAAAAGCCCTGACAGGCACCTTGTGCCATGGTTCCTCTTCCCAGCTGCTGGAGGGGTGTGTGGGGAGCCTGAGGAGTCCAGGCACTTGGGTTTATGGATCCCAGGGCAAGAGGCACGGAGTCCTGGGGTGGGGAACCCTTTGGGGCTCAGCTGAGGGCAGCACTCTGCTCGAATCAGAGGGAGGAAAAATACCAATTTAAGGGATTTTCCCAGGGAGAACGGGCTGGGAGCAGCGTTACCCCGTGCTGAGAGGGGGCTCTGGCACTGGGGGGAATTTGGGTTCCTCTGGCTGGTGCAGAGGGGCCCCAGGGATGGGAAATGAGGGCCCCCTGGGTTTCCTCCTCTCCATGTGCCGAAGGATTAGAGCAGGACACGGGAGCTGGTGGAGAGCTCTGTGTGCAGAAGGGATGGAGGGGGCAGTGGGCAGGGGCAGGAGGTCAAGGTGCAGCTCTCAGGACGTTTCTCTCAGGCCTCAGCTCCCTCCTGCTGCTCCCTGGCTCAGGAGCAAACCCAAACCCCAGCAGATCCGGGCTGGGATGGGCTCCCCGTGTGGATGATCCCTGGATCCAGCCTGGCTCTGGGACAGGCTGGGTTCTGAGGCAGTAAAAGGGATGTGGGGGCTCTGAAATGCCCCTGCAGCCGCGGGGCCGGGAGGGGGCTTGGACCTGTGCAGGGTGGAACCAGCCCTGGGCCCCCTGTTCCCTGCCAGGACCTGGCTGAGGCATCTCCAGCCCTGGGAACAGGACTGGCATTATCCTGGGAACTGCTGCCACAGCTCCCTTTTGGGGGGAGCCTGAGGCTTGGCAGGGCCAAACCTTTGAGAAATCAATTTTTTACTATTATTTTTTTCCCTTCCCAAAGGGAATTCCCAGGTCTGTGTGTCTCCCTGCGCTCCCACTCAGCCCTGCAGGAGCTGGGCTGTCCCGGGGGGATCTGGGCTGGCACCAGCCCCAGGGCCTGGCTGATGCTTTTAACAACCCCAACCACGATTCCTGATGCTGATGGTTTCAGCCGTYCCGGGATACAGCGGGAATTGAAACCAATCCGAGGAGGGAATTCCCTGCCATCTCCCCCCGCTGGCTGGGCTGGGGCTCAGGCCATTCCTGCAGGGATAAATCCATTCTCCCAGCAAGGAATCAAAGCAACCCCTGCCTGATGTAACAGCTGGAATATTGGAGCCTCCCTGCTGCACGTGGGCATCCAAGGGCACTGGGAAACACTGCAAGGGATTCRTGGCTTGGCTCTGTCTTGGCCTGGAATAAAGTCTCCATCTCAGAGGCAGAACTAAGGCTCAGTTCTGCCTTTGGTTTCTTGGTTAAAATGCTTTTTCCATCATTAGCTCCATTTAAATGYGTATTTTCCAAGCACACAGCAGGCTGCCGTTTTCCTTGGAAGCCCAACTGAGATTTGAAGGGCAATCGGGAATGTTGGAGTTGCTCCTCTCCAGGTTTGGGTGGAAAACCACAGGGACAGCATTCCCTTCCTGCCTGGGCCCTGCGGATGGGGCTCTCTGRGGGCAGACAGGCCAAGGCTCGGCTGCAGCCGAATTTTCCTTTGGATTTCCCAGCCCTGGCTCCGTCTCCGGACCTGCAGCTCCCAGGGCAGGGCAGGGCAGGCAGCAAAGAGTCCATTAAAATAAAGAGGGTGGAAAGGGCACCTTTGCCTGGCCTGGATGAGTGGGAGGGGCAGGGAGAACTCAGCTTCCAGGCATTTATTATTGGAGTTTTCCACTGCTCTCTGATCATTTAAATTTTTGCATTCATTAACTCAGCATTACCAATTCCCAGCATTCCTGCCTGCCCGTTCCCTCTCCCGGGCAGGGTCTCGGTTTATTCCAGCCAGATCCTCGGAGGCAGCTCCCTGTGTCCCCTCTGGCGTTCCACTCCCCTCCTGGCACCCCAAAGGCCCAGGGCTCMCCAGCCTGGCTGCCCTGGGCACCCCCAGCGCTCCCAGCTCTGCGTGGGGAAGGAATTCCCTCTTCCCTGGTCTCATCCTCCTGGATTGGCCTCTCCCCTGCAGCCCCCTCTGCCCTCTCCCCCAGCCTTGGGCACGGAGTCGGGATGAGGGGACACCGAGTTTGTCCCAGCCCACGGACAYGGCCCCTTCTCCCTTCCCCTGGGATATTTTTCCATTGTCTGCTTTGAAAAAGAAGGGGAATTGTGTTTGGGAACATTAGAACCGAGGTGACATTGTGGCTGCTGCTGCTCCCATGGCAACCTGCGTTTGTTTCCCAGAGCTGTTCCATAATAATTAATAAAAACCCCCCCTGCACGTGGGCCCTGCTCCCAGAGCCAGGGAACGATCACACCAAGGAACCAGGAACAGGARCTTTTCTGGCCTGTTCTGGTCACTGGGACGAAGCAGGGACAGCCAGACATCCCCCTGAGGGAGCTGTGTGGGGACACATCCATCCCAYGCCATTCCAGGGCAGCTGGAGAGCCCCATCCCACTGATCCCACCAGGATGGAGCCAGGCAGGGCTCCTCACACAGCGAATCCAGGACTTCTCCTCCTGCCCTGGCAAACAGCAGCTGCCCARCCTCCCCCTGTGGCCAAAGGAGTGGGGATCTGGGAAAAATCCTAAGGCATGGAATAACTGGCCCATCCTGGATTCCCTGCCTGCTGCAGGCTCCGGGGGGGCTCAGCTGCAGTGGGGGAAGGGGATCAGGAGTGGGGTCACCCCCAGAGCAGGGAAAGGGACAAAGCTGAGCAGAGCCTGAGAGGTGGAGCCCGAGGGCTCCGATCCTGCCAGACTCCACATGGGAAGGGGCAGCCTGGCAGCACCTGGAGAGGGAATTGCCGAGGAAAATTGAGGTGCAGCTTGGGAATTCAGAGGGGTTTCCCCACAGTTTCGGCTCCAGCCAGCGGCCAGGGGGGTTTCCTGCTCCAGCCCTTCTGGGGAGCCATAAAACCACGTGCCTGGACCCGATAGAGCCATCAAATATCCAGTGGCACTTCCCCGGGAGGGGGAGGAGGGCTGAGCCCCGGGGTCCTGGCTGAGCTCCAGCCGAGACAATTCTGCTCTGCCAAGCTCCACTCTTCCTGCAGCTCCAATTGGACACGGGAGTGGAGGCTTTTCTCTGGGAGATGCATTTCTGGCCCCTTTTCCTGCTGACTGGACTCTTCAAATACAATAAAAAACCAAAAACCCCAAATCCCCCCACGCCCTGTGAAGTCTGTCCTCTCCAGCACAAGCCTGGGAAGGATCAGGTCCCATCCCAGGCCCTGGAGGGCACTCCCAGGTGAGGTTTGTGCCAGTCCCTGTCCCTGTCACTGCCCTGTCCACCCCTGTCCAGAAGGTTCCTTTTCCTGCCCAGACCCGGCCGAAATCCTGGCATCCCTCGCCAGGCACCGGAGCTCCTCTGGCACTTCCCGGAGAGCCTGGCACAGGCCTGCTCCCCTCCCTGACCCCCCTGCTGCCGGGATGGGGAATACTGAGTGATCCACGGGGAGCGTGGATGAGGGTGGTGACAGGGAGGGACCTCCGGCTGGAGCTGTGCCCTGGGGGCACTGAAGGGGCTGGAATTGTGGCTCTGGCAGGAGCGGCCAGGCTGCCCCAGCCCCAGGAACGAGCAGGAGCTGCCCCAGGCACACACCGATCCCCTGTTCCAGCCTGGGGTGGCTGGAACATCCCCACATCCCGGGAATTCCAGTGACGAGAGGGCTGGGAGGTCCCAGCTGGCTGAGCACACCAACCCCAGGCAGTGTGGGTTTGGTTTTGGAGGTGTCGGAGCCCCTCAGGAGCTTTCCCTCTGCATCCCCACCCCGGGAGCACGCGTGGCTTGGGCCRGGCTCAATCCCCTCGCAGCAGCCCCTGGGAGCTGGAAACCCAGGAGCCCGAATCCCGGGAGCTGCTCCCGCGAGCATCACGGGGGGATGGAGATTTCCCCTGGCTGCACCAATTCCGTGTTCAGCCCACGGAGCGCCAGAGCTTCCCTGCGCCAAAAGGCAGGGATTATTCCAGTCCTCCCCTCCCGATGATCCCTCCCGATCCTTGATCCCCCTCCAGAGCTGCTGATCCCACGGGAGACACCTCAGCCTGTCCCCCGGGGAGCAGAGCTCCCGTACCAGGCACTGCCAAAGCCTTCGAGAGATGAAGCAGCAGCTTTTATTTCCTTTATTTCCCGCGTCAGCAGCCACCGCTCCCTCCCTGCCCTGCTCGCTGTGAGAGGATCCTTCCCCCGTGTGCCTCCTCCAGCTGCTCCCTCCTCTTCATTCCCGCTTTTTCACCCCTGCCCGACCCACCCCAGGCTATTCCCTCTCCTCGTTCCGCAGAACACACGAATCTCGTCCCTCGGACGAGCCCCGGCCCGGGCGGTGCCCGCAGGGACCGGCAGCGCCCGCTCGGTGCCCGAACCCCGCGGGCACGGGCGAGCCTTCGCTCCGGAGGGTTTTGTTTCCATTCGGAGAGCTAAACATCCGCTCCTCGAACAAATCTGGGCCAACGCCCTTCCCGCGAGGCTCTCGAGGGTTTTTCTCAAGGTTGTGTTTTATCATTCTCGTTTTGAACGGATAAAAAAAAAAATGAGAAAACTTCAAAGCACAGGCAGGTGAAACGAAACCGCAGAGGAGCGAGCGGCAGAGCCGGGAGAGCTCAAGGCCTCTGCCCACCCTCACTACAACCAACCCCCATTCCAGGGGATTCACGGCCTTGAGCCAGGTTCTTGAGGCCCKTTCCAGTTGCCTTTCAGCAGAGGAAAACAGTGAAAAAGCAGAATTCAGCACGGAAAACATGGAAGACACCCTCACGGGCTCTGGCGTGCCTGCAGTGAACTTGTCCCTGTGAGGAAAGAAAGGCTCAGCACCATCCCTCGGACCTGGAATGAGGAGGGAAACTCGTCCTGGGATGCCCATCCCCGGTGGGGAGGGTCCCTGCCGGTGCCACTCGGCTCGGTCCCACCCGAGCATGGTCCCTGGGCAGGGCAGGTGGAGGGTTTGGGGTGACAGCCCCAGCCCAGCCCCCCCACGGGCAGGGTTCTGTGGGACGTTTCCGACTGCTCCTCCTTTCAGCACAGCTCAGGGGAAAAAACAGCACCCACTGCTCCCCTTTGCATCTCTGCCGTGTGAYAATTCCCGAGCCCTCAGGAAGGTGCAGTGCAACCCCTGCCAACCCCCCCCGAGCCCAGGATCCCTTTGGGGCAGGGAGGCAGAACGAGGTGCCCGTGGCTGGCTCGGGGAAGCAGAAATTGGTGTCATTTCTGCTGCAATTTCCCCAGTTTTATTAAAACCTGAGGCCTGTGGGGTTGCAGCTTTCCTGTGGCAGAGCAGCCCTTGCCCCAGGCTCTGTGTTTGGGTTGCTCAGGCAGTGGGGAGCCCCAGAACTGCTCCTGGGGAGAAGGGAAGGTTGCTTTCCCTGCTCCCACACAGCCAGGGTGCCCAGATGACCTCCTCCAATCCAGCATCAACTCTGCAGCAAACAATCATCAGGGAGCGTTCGCTGGCTTCGGTAATTAACGCTGTTRTTAATCCACTTCAAGCAACAGGTGTCTCCAGAATGAATTCTGTTGTCATTTAGAGGAGGAATAAATGAACACCACGCCAAGGCAGAGGAGGAGGGAAGGTGTTTGGATTCCACTGCACTTTCTAAAGGCACTGGATCTGCTCCTGGAACTGTAATTATGCAGCTTATTAACTGCCAAGCATAAGGCTGAGTAATTTCCAGAGCCCGGGCTTTGAGAAATGGCGTTCCTGGCATCCGAAACGCGACCGAGAACGACCCCAAACTTCCAGCAGGCTGAGCCTCCTTCCAGCGGCTGCTGCTCGGCTGCAGAACCGGGGGAGAGGGAGAGCTCCCGCCGGGCAGAGAAACCCCTCTGGAATGAGGGAGCTGCTCCTCCAGGGAGCCGGGCAGGGAGGGCAGGGAGAGGAGGAGAGCAGGACAGGAGGGAGCAGCTCCTGCTCGGAGCCCCCTGGCAGGGCAGAGCCCCAGCCCGGCAGGCAGCACCGCTCAGCTCGGGGCTGGTTTGGGCGCGGGGGACTGGGCAGCGGTGCTGGGAGCCCCGGGAATTCCCAAGGAACAGGAAAACAGTGCCAGGAGCGGCCCAAAGAGGTTGTGCTGAGCTGCCAGGCGGGGCTGGCAGTCCCTGGGCAGCAGCTCCGGGAAGGGCTGGCACAGAACAGATGAAGAGGCACCAGCTCGTTCCAGAGCAGCTCCTCGGGCTGGGAAGAGCCCAGGGGTGTTCCTCACCCTCTCTTGTTTGCGCTTCCTTGGCTCATCCACTGGTCCAGCAAAGCCCACCATTCCCTGGGGACACACCCCAAGGGCCAAGGGAACACTCCGGGGAGTTTAATTTGAATTAAGAGGCCAAAGGAAGGAGTTAATGAAGGTGAACTCCACAAAACCAGGGCATAACGGGACATCTCCCGCTCCCTGTCAAAATCCAGTGCAATGTGGGAATTTGTCTGAGGTTAAAAAGAGGAGTTTTAACCCTAAAAACTCAGATACTGGGTCATAAACTGGATTTTGGGCCAGGACTAAGYGTTTTCCACCTGCATTTCCAAATACCTGAATCATAGAAGTGTCCCAGAATAGCCCATGGAATGCCCACATGTCCATCATACTTTTATTATCACACAAATCCAAGTATTTCTGGGCTCTCCGGSCTTCTCAAGATGAATTCCCTGTTCCTGCACACAGCAGAAAGGCTGGGAAGTGACAGTCAGATGGCACGTGGAAGAAAAAATGGATTATTTTCCAGCCTGTCAGGCTTGGGAAAGGCTCAGGATTTGCTCATGCAAGGCGTCCTGGGCCCTCTCGTGGCTGTTGGGGACAGGACACAGAGGAATTTTCCTTCCAGCGAGTTCCCTCTCTCAGAGAACTCCAGCACGTGTTCTCCACATCCTAAATAATTGAACTGAAAACTGCAGGAACAACATTTTAGTTCCAGACTCAAATTTACTTGGAATTTGGGGGGAATTGYGTTGTTTTTTTTCCCCCCAAGCTATTTCCTGATAAGAGCCTACTTCACTTCTCATATTTTTTCCCAATAATTGAAGAGTTAAGTCTCTAAAAGGAGAGTGCAGGCTGCACTTTCCCTCGCTGCCACTGTTATTTTATCACATCCACTGGAACCAGATGGAAATGGATTCGTGTCCCTTTTCCCCTTTCATTGGGAAAGCTCCAGTCAGACCTTGGCTCTTGTTTCAGTGCTGATTCAGTGAGGATCCTGAGGCACCTCAGGTTTCWTTTTTATCATCTCTGATCTATCAACTTGAGGCTTTGTTTGTGACCTTGACCTCCAGGCTGAGCACACGGAGTGTGCAGTAGGAAAAACAAATTCCCACTGCCCAGGAACTCCGTGGAAGTGTTTAATTACCACTGAGCTCATGTCTAAAACTTGGAAACTTAAAAAAAAAAACCACAAAAACCCCTAACCCCCCAGAATTTCCTGCTGCAGGTGAGCACTTGCTGCACTCAGTGCCTGGGGGAGCTCAGCRCACGTTTGGGGTTCTCTTTCCACTCCCAGATTTTCCACTTGGGCAGTTTCATCCCCAAACCAGGAACTGCTGGTGAAGGAAAGGGTTAAACTTTATTAATTGAACAGAGCATTTTCTATCAAGTGCCTAATTCCTGTTATTGGAAAGAGATTTTCGGTTTTGGAGTGCAGAAATTCCATCTGTTGCATCCAAATGCCACCAATAATCAAATGTTTGGAGCAGCTCCTGGACGTGGGAATGGCGGGACCGGGAGGTGCCGAAAGGCAGAGATTGTTTTGGAGCCAGCTCCTCCGGGATGCAATTCCAGAGTGCAATTCCAGGGTGCTGAGGGCAATGTGGGGGCAGGCAAACAGCTCCCGAATGGGATTTAAGAAAGAAAAAAGGAAAAACAAACCCCAAGTTTGTCCAGAGGGAAGAGCTCCTGGAGGGGAGGTGAAGTTCAGCTGCTTTCCTGCTGCACAGGGGG
>JACAXG010000196.1:995615-1049651 GCA_018881555.1 Amblyornis subalaris
CCAGCCCAAGCAGGGGTTTTTTACTCTCTGGGAGTTGTTTGAGGAGGCAAGACCAAGTTCAAGGCCTAATTTTCAGCCCTTCCTTCCCCATTCCATGGAATATTTGGGAAAGGGGAGCCAGTTCCTCCCAGCAGTTGCAGAGTGAACTCTGACTGACTAAAGGAGCTTTTTGTTCAAATTCAAAGTGAAGTTGTCTCTGCTTTCTGCTCTACTTGCAGCGAGGATAAACCCAGAGGTACCAAATCCATCACACACAATTCCTGCCTTTCCATTACCTCTGGCTTGTGCTGGCTGGAAAAACTTCTGGACACTTCAGTTTTCCTCTGGAGCTCTCTCCAGAGCATTGATCCCACAGCAATATTCCAAAACTGGCTGCAGAGAACACAAAATATCCTGGGTGACCCTTCCGCAGCCTCCAATTCCCCCAACACCCATCCTGCATCCAGAATTCCTGAGCAGTCATTAAGAGATTTTCCATTTCAGACATTTAAATATTTAAAGATCCAGGGCTTGGTGGGAGATTTGATGCTTGAATGATCTCCCTCCACTCGTCCTGGTGCCTGCACAGATTTCCACCTTTCCTGGAGGAACATTTCCCCTGGAGCTGAGTGGGAAATGCAGCTCCTGCTGCTCTGTGCAAATTCCAGACTTATCCGGGATGGATTTTGATTGGAAATGATTCCTGTGCATGTCATGCTGGTGGTGGCTCGAGAATAAAAAAGAAAATAATAATAATAATAAAAAAATGAAGTGTCCTCTGGGAAGTCCTGGCAGTGCCTCCAGCAGGATCCTGGGATGGCTGAGGTTGGAATTTCTTGAAGGATTTTACCTGGAGGCCAAAGGCAGCCCAAGAACACAGGAGCCAAAGCCAAGAGGGAAAAGCCAGGTCAATCACCCCAAACCCAACTGCAGGATTCCCAGTAAAAGATTTCACAACAGAGAGAATTGGGAAGAAACATGGAAAACCAGGGAGAAGCTGCTCCTCGGTTTTGTCTGGAAAAGGACAATGCTCAAACCTCCAAATTGTCCATCCTGGCTTTGCTTCTGCAGGAAGAATGGAAAGGACAAAGGCCAAACTCACAGAGTGCTGCAATTCTCCAGAAATTTAAATTTACCTGTTTCCCCTTTTTTAGAGCCTCCGGACAGGGGAATTTGGTAATTTTACATAGGAACCCAAAACCTCTCTGTTCTACCTCCTCTCTCACTGCTGCAGAAGGAAAGACTTACCTGGAATCCCAAACCAAATGTGCTCTCTGTACTTCTAAATCAGGTCAGTTGAAAAGGCAAAAAAAAAAAAAAAAAATTATTTCTTTTTATCTGCAAGAAAATGTTTATTCTTTGTAAACCCCACAGAAAAAAAAGGATGCAGCCAAGACCAAGTACTGAACCAAAACGGTGCCCCAGGGGGCAGCAGAACGGGGGAACCTGAACACAAAACTCAGTGACAAATATTCCATGTTGGGCACGAGGATGGATGGATGGAGAACCTGGGACACCGCTGGGTGACACTGCTGGGTGACACTGCCATGGGGACACTTACACAGGGCGAGCCCGAAATGCAGATGACAGCAACATGCACGCCTGGCTACAGCCACGCCTCGTACCCCACAGGAATCTCTGGGATTTAAAGGATGGAATTGAGTATTTCTATTGATTTCCATGTCCTACACCCCCCACCCCCTTGGTTTTTTTGTTCCATGAGGCAACATGCCAATGAACAGCATAATTAAATTAAATGAATTATTTTCTTGTCAGAAGAACTTCCAGAGTCCACTGCGTGTTTGCCAAATCCTAATGTTGGGTCTGGATTTTCTCTTTGCTCCCCATCCGATTTGGCTTCCCCAGCCCTGCAGTCCCCACCCTCCCAAACTCTGCACACTTCAGAAGTGCAAACACTTTCTATGGATGTCAAATACACATTGGAACTTCGTGCAATTTCTGAGTTTCCTTGAAAACTCCTGAAAAAAAAAAACCAAAGCAACTCCTTGGCACCGTGGCTGAAAAACGTTCAGCTCCACTTCAGTGGGCAGACACGAGGTGAGATAAAGTGTCAATCAAAGCTGAAGAAAATTAAAAAAAACCCCAGAACTGCAGCTTTTATTAGCCAGCTTTACAGTCTCTCGTGAACAGTACATTGCACAGCTCCACCTTCACCCTCCTGCACGCACCTTGGGCCTTCCACGATGCACAACAATCCAGGCAAGGTACAGAAAACTGCTGGGTTTGTACCCCAGCAAACAGGACACGGACCCTGCTCTGGGAGGACACCCCAATTCCCACGGACAGCTTGCAGCAGACTCTGTAATGAGCTTTGATACAGAAGCTGGATGACAGTGAAGGGGGAAAAAAATAGTTTAAACCATCAAGTTTCCTCTTGAAATGTCTTTTCCCAAGGCACTGTGAACAAGACTGTTGAGCAATTCTCAATGACTAAAAAACACCAATGGGAATATAAATATTTCACACAACAACCACCATCACATCATCAGCTATTCTTTATTCTTGCCCTTAAACAACGCCCCTGAAATTTGTTTGGTCCTTTGAGGGGGGGAAAATCAAATTATCTTCTGCGACATCACGTGTTTGTATTTCATACATCTATAAATCAAAGCTTTGTTGGATTGTTTAACCCTTTCACTGGGAAAACTAAAGGTTTTTCCTCCCTGTTCCTGGATGAATCTGCAAATCCAATTTGATCATTAAATTAAAAAAACACAAGAAGAAAGGGTTCAAAATCAAGCAAAGCCCTGTGTTTTTTCAAGAGGAAACCATGCAAGAGTACATAAAAAGGCAAAATTGGCTACTTGAAAACCAAGAATTGTTTTTAATGCGTTGGCCAAGGAAAATAAATTGCAAAGTTCTGTGAGGTTTCCTAAAAATTTACAAGAAAAACTGATGGGCAGTTCTGGTCGATCCAGATGCTCTTTCCTCCTGGTTTCAATGACAACAAAGAGTCTCACACAAAACAATTTCATTTCATCTTGACTGCAAAGACACTCCTGGCTGCTGCCTTCAGCACACCAGAACCACTGGGCACAGAGAGCTTGGCATTCACTTCTTCAGGGGCTGATAAACAGAGGCATTGGGGTCGAGTCCAGAGGGGCTGGTCTCCACAAATTTGGAAGAGTAATGTGGGGAGACAGGACTCAGAGTGCTGGTGGCTGCAGTGTAAGTGATGCTGGGCATTACTGCCATGACCTCTGCGATCTTCTGCTTCAGCTCCTTGATTTCCTGATCCTTCTGAATGATCTGCCCTGCAAACAGCAAATGACAGCACTTAGAGCCAGCAGCTCTGCACCCTCCACAGCTCTCCAGGAGCTCAAAACATTCCCTTCTGCATCCTGACACCACTGACAGCGCAGCCTGGCTTGTGTGAGCAGCTCTGTTTAATTATCTGTAATTACCACAGAACAAAACTGAATGCTCCCATTATAACTTTGCATTATTTGGCTTCACAGCTGCAGTGTACCCAAAGATTATTCCTATAGAATCTCATTTTTCTGCCATTTTTTCTGCCTTTTTCCATCCACTTTTTCCAAACTCCTCCCAAAACCACAAATTTTTGTTTATTAAACCTGTTAATTTTCCAAACTGTCCCATTCCCATCCCTCTTCTCCTCTTTGTGCACACTCACACCACCACTACGGCAATTCCTGAAACCAGGTGAAGAAAAAAAACCCCACTGCTGAAACAAAACAATTTCTCCCTCTAATCAAATTTTCCTGCAATCAAACAAACTCCTGCAGGGAAATTAAACCAGTGTGAAACGCAAAGGTTGTTTGATTTTGCTCCATGGTTTGCACAGCTGCTCAAAGCCTGGCCTGGGGTTTGTGTTGGTTTTCTGCTCCCTCTGGTGGCATCACCAGCAGTGCCCACACTCTCCTCACCTGCTGAGGTTGGCTTATCCCAAATTTAGGTTTTATTTACTTCAGGAGTAAGCAAATATTATTATTAGGATGCAAGGACAGCAGCTTAATAACTGCCTTAAAGAAAGAGCTCTTTAAGAGCTTTGAAAGATTTCCAGCTCCTTGTAATGGTTTATAAAATGTAGAAAATAATCATAAATTAACTTAAACCCCCATTTTGATGTTTATTGTCAGTCTGATGGATTGGGGAGAGGAGCTCAGATGGTTGAGGCTCAACATTCCCAAAGGTGGAAATGCCCAAACCCCTCTGAGAGCTGAAACACTGCGCGGGGGCCACAAAATTCCGTGATTTTCCCCCATTCTGTGTGGAATTAAAGCCCTGGTACCTTGGGCAATCTCGAGCTGCCTCTTTGCATCTCCCAGAGCAGAGAACAGGTCCAGCTTGATCCTGGTCTCTGCACTCAGGCTGTTCTCCAGGTGCTGGGTTTTATCCTGCATGGCTGACAGGGCTGACATCAACACCTCCGTGTCCTTCTCGTTCTCCTTGTACTTCCTCAGCTCCTGCGGGGACAAAGTGGCACAACGACGTCACCCCTGGTGGCTTCACACAGCACAGACACTCAGGAGTCTTTCCTCGGCCCCACACTGGGCCTGGGCTTAATGCTGGGGAATTAAAGCGATGGTTAATGAAGGAATATCACCCCAGTAATTACATGTGGCCACCCTGCAAGTGATTAAAGCCACCGTGGGCATAATTACAGCTCCAGTTGCTCTGCTCCTCAGCCCTCCAGCCAAAACCCCGAAATTCCCCTTCCAAGAGGCAGCTGAGCCACCACACAGCACCCTCAGCCAGGCTGGGGATGTGGGAACACTTCCCACAGGGAAGATGGCTGGAATCACACAATTGTCAGTGTTGGAAAAGGCCTTTGGGATCATCAAATCCAATCCCTCACCATTAMAATACGTCCCCAAGTGCCACATGCACRTGGTTTTGGACACTTCCAGGGATGGGATTCCAGGGATTCCAGCACTGCCCTGGACAGCCTTTTCAAACACTTTAGAACCCTTTCCGTGAAAAAAGCTTTCCTAATATCCAATCTGAACTGTTTTAAATGGCTGATTAAAGGGATTATTTTTATCTCACACTGAACCTCACTGTGCTGCAAAGCCAGAAATTAAGGAAGGAGAAAAACAGGGAGCAATTATCCTGGATATAAGACAGGCAACCTGTGGCTGGGGAAAAAAATACCATACACAGAAACATTCTCTATTTTTAAATGGAGGAACAATAGTGCAAAGGGGAAAATATTAATGCCTGCAACAAAAAGCTTCTCTAGCAGTCTGAAGATGCTCATCAAATTAAAAAGCTTAATTAGAGCTGGGTTTAATTATTGAAAGCCATGCTCAAACACTCCATGGATAAACTCCACTTGTGTTCAAGGGTTGGGTAAATCCAGGGACAATGAGGCTGCACATGTTATTGGGAAACAAGTCCACAACAGCACTAGGGAGATTTTGAAGAGGCATTAAAAATACATATCCATGCAAATTGTCAGTTGGCAGTCCAAGCACATCCTTAGGAGCAGGAATTTGAAAGGAATAAGGTCACACATTGGAGCTCTTCAGCTGTGACAAGCCCAACACGGTTTGCTACACACCCACCACAAAGTGTTTCCAATATTCAAGCACTTCCACAATAAAGCCTGCCCAGTGCCCCAGACTGGCCTGACCCAGCAGCCTCCACTGCCTGCAGTGCCACTGCTCATGCCTTGTTGTAGTGGGACTGCCACGAGCTCCTTGTGTGAGGTGGAACATCCTGGTGGGGGATTATACCCTCAGTCTACACAGACCACTGGGTTTGAGGGAAAAAATCCTCCTTTAACCAATGGAATGGTGTGGACTGAGACTCTGAACCCTCCTCCTGCCACACTCTGCCAGGGCCTGGTGCAGGACACGCAGGGACATACGGGAGCAGCTCCATGCCTGGAGGTGTTCACTGCTCTTCTGCAGATCCAGGGATTCGGGAGCTCTCCCTGTGATGCTGCCCTAAGCCCCTGGGCTGTGTCATTACCTGAACTTTCATTTCCAGCTCTCTGATCTGATCTTCCTTCAGCTTGATGTCAATTGTTAACTTCTTGCACTCTGTCTCCAGCTCTCGGATGCGATTCCGTAGGGTTTCAGTGCATTCCCCTCTGCAGGAAAAACAGGGAAGGACAGGGAGATGAGATCAGAATAAGGCTGTCATTCCTCAGCTATTTGTAACGTGAAAAATTAAAATCGAAGCATAAAAAGAGGAAGCCAACTTTGGTCTCCTCGGCAAAGTAATTTCCCTCACACCAACAATGCAGAAAGTTACCCAGCGTTGCACCTCCAGTATCAGGGAATTTGGAATATTGCTGAAATGGGGAGGGCAGGAAAGCAGCAATAATTCTTTTCAGACATTTGGAGCACTGCAGATTAAAGTGACCCACACTTGTGCCGTGCTCCTGGGTGACTACAGAAACCCCACTGTGCTGAGCACTGGGAGCCACTGACCAGAGCAGAAAAATTCCAGTATTTTGGCCACTGGCATCGCACAAATCCTTGATTCCCAGTCCCCACATGAAATGAGATGCTCCTTTTTTCAAAGCAGGCTGACTCAAGCAGGGTACAACATCTCTGAGAGCACAATCCAGGTACAGCAGATAATTTAGAGCACATTCACCCTTTACACGTGTAAATGTCATGTAGGCACTGAGGCTCAGCTTCAGGGGAAGACATCTCCCAGTCCTCCCTCTGTCTTAACACAAATAAACCTCTTAACACAACTGAAGCTTTTTATTTGAAATAAAAATCCAATCCAGGCTGCTCCTGTCTGTCCCAAAGCCTCCCCAAGGGCAGAGCACCTCGTAGCAGCAGCGAAGGCGACAGCTCGCGCAGCAGTGGCTTCTTCCAACTTCTTCCTTTTCTTTTCTTCCATTAATTGCTTTTCTACAAAGGCCCGTGCCTCCTGCTCTGCCTTTAGCTTCTTCTCCAACTGGCTGATCATCTGCTTGTCTTTTTGTTTCATCTGTACAGCGTTGTGCAACCTGGGAGGGGACGGGGACAGGGGTGAGCGCAGGGTTGTTTATCCCCGCGAACTCRCCGCCGACGCTCCCCGGCGAGGCCGGCTGGATCCGCCTCCCATCCCGGGAGGTTTTCCCACCGCCATCCCGCTCCCCCAGCCCCCAGCCGCGCCCGGGCCCCTACTTGTTCTGCAGCAGCTCGTTCTCCTGGCGGAGCTGGCCCATCTCGGCGCGGGCGCCGCGCTCGGCGGAGCTCAGGGAGCCGAGCTGGCTGCGCAGCTCCTGCTCCACCTGCCTGCTGGCCTGCAGGTCAGCCTTCAGCTTCTTGATGTCCTGCTCCAACCTGCGAGACACAACGGGAAAGGACTGGAATTCGGCTGCGTGTGCCCCTGGCCCCGAGGCTCGAGCGCGTTCTGTAGGAACGCCAGAATAAGCGTGGCACCATCTGCCAAGCCCTCCAACCCCCAGGCTTCAAACAATCAGGAATTATGTGTGGCCTCGCTAAATAATCATCTTTTATATAACTCTACATGCACAGCTCCATGTATAGCTACACGCACCTCGGAACCTCCCACAGCAATTTGGTTTCTTCCGTGCAAAGTTGCAAAAACAATCCTATGGAATTTTATTTTCTCTTCAGCCTGAGGAGTTCTAAGGACAGATCCACATAGGAACGAATTTTACTTCTGCCCACAAATTATGAGTTTATTACCCAGAGCCGAGCTGTGGAATGCTGCTGAATTATCACCTTAACATGTTGGTATTTTCTTGCAGCACATGATGTGCATGTTGAGTAACGAGGATGTGTTAAGTCATCCCCAGTTCAGGAGTCAGTAAATTTAGTTTTAATTGCTCTTGAACAGAGACCATCTGCTCTACACTTCAAATTGTAGCTTTGGAAAGTTCTTGAAGATTCATGTAATCTTATTAATTAAAATATTTTCAACAAAAACTGGTTAAATAAAACAYGCATTTCAGAAGAGAGGCACACAGCTCTCTTTAATTATTCCCCTATATTTTCAAAACAGGGTTATTGATTCTTAGAATAAAAACACACCACAGGTGAATAATCAACCCTTTTTAAACTCTGTTACACACTCATTTAAAGCAAGTACACCTCAGTCATTCTCACATAATCCTCCAGGCATTGATTTGAAAGTTTTTGATGTCCATAAAGAAGATCAAGGTGGTTTTATTTCCTAGGATTCCAGTCTGAATTAGAGGCAGCGGGACATTAAGAAGAGGAGAACAATCACAAAAGCCACAAAGAGCTGCCCTTAGTGCCACTCAGGAGTGCACATGAATGGCTGGAGCTTTTTGCCTTCCTAATGAAACATTTTTGGGCTCCAGTGCAGGGAAATCTCAGCCTGAAAGGCACTGAGAGATGAACAGGGAGAACATCCTGTGCCAGTGAATCCAGAGGTAAAGTGTGCAACCACCAAAGCCGTGGAAATGCATTAAAGTAGGTGTGTAATGGGCTAAACCAGCCCCAAAAGATGTGCTGGGTAATGAACAGCAAAACTCAGCCCCTAAAGGAGCAGGGCTGGGCTGGGCCACCCCTTGGAACCCCAGAGCTCAGCCCCCTCCTGCCCCACTGCACTGAGCTGCCTTCCCTGTCCCACTGCAGTGCCCTCCTGGCAAGGTGAGTTCCTCTCAGTGCAGTATGAATGGTCAAAAGCACCCTTAAAAAGAAAACAAAATCAACTTGTAGGCAAATAGTAACAGCACAAAGCAAACGCCCACCTCCAATGGGAGCCCACAAACCATTTCTATCCCCAGTGCTCTGCTGTGTGAGGAACAGAACCTGCCAACCCGACCAAATATTGCACCCTCAGCTCCCAAGCCCAWAATGGGAACAGCAGCAGGGGGTTTCAGGTGTGTGTTAAACGATGGACTGGGCGGTTGTTGGGCCAAGAAATCAGAGTTTCACTTCATCTGCCAAAAAGCAGCAACCCAGCATTTTAGAAAGAGCAAATTTTTTAATTAAAGAGAGTAAGAAGCTGTAGGAACCACTAAGAGAGTGTTGTGTGCCAACAGCTGATTGGTTTTAATCCAGGTTTTCATAAATCGGTGGAAAAAATGCTTGGTRGGACAACATAGAGGAACACACATAAATCCCACTTTACACGGAGGAGTGCCCATAAATAATGTCAATGTCCATGTCTCCAACAAAGTGATAACTGAAAATAAAGCTGTAAACAGCCTTTCCCCACAGCTCAGACTACACCAAACTGAGATACCCAGGATTTATTCTGGGTGTTGAGTAGTCCAGGAAAAGAAGCCCTGATCAGATAAAGCTGGAACAAAGCGGAGGTGCTGGCACAGGACAGGCTGAGTTTGTATTTTTGGCAACAGAATATTGACATTAGTTCAGGCTTCTGAAGCCATCTGGTTGGTGGCATTCCTGCACCTGAGTGTTCCCAGGGCTGCTCCAGACYGTGCTGGAAAAATCCTGCAGGATCCCCAGAGAACAGGCAGGGGGGAGCAGACAGAGCCAACCCTCCAGCTCTGGAGCAGAGATGAGGCCACAGCCACAGCTTTTCCTCTCAGTGTCCAAGCAGAGCTCTGTGTGTGGAATTTGTRGGATTTGGGCTCAGGGAGGGTGGTACATCCATGAGACACCACTYCAAAGTAGAAAAGAACTAATACAGAGAATTAATACAGAGAAAACTCATCTCTTACCAGTCAATGCCACACAAAACCACTGGAAATGGCTTTATCAATGGGCTTGTTTAGAACGAAGTTTCACAGTAAGGTTTTAGCAGGTTTTAATTACTCCTTTTCATTACATTGAAGGTTTTGCTTTAAATACCAGAGCAGACGTTTCCTGCACATTACAGGGTAAATGAAGGCTCCTCTCTGCMCGAAGTGAGTGAGGCAGATCAGAATCCATCACCATGCAAACRTGTCCGAGGTGTGTTCTCTCCCAGCGCTGCCCCAATTAGCCAGACACAACTTCATTAAGAATGAAAAGGCATTTGGGAGTTCCCCTGAAAGCCACACGTGCTCCTTGCACTCTGCCAGAGGTCACCCCTCACACAGGGACATTAAAACCTCTCTAAAATAAAAGCACATCAAGGTAAACCAGCAAAATGCCGCAAAAAAATCTCCACTGCTGCAAGCACAGAGCAGTGCAGGAGTGCTCCCTCCTCCCCCCTGGAACAGCCTGCACTGCTGTTACAGTGATAAATGACCCACTAAACCAGCATTTTCCAAATTATTGTTATTCTTACTCTGATTTCATTTGCTGCTTAAGTCTCTTATTTCCAGGCTTATTGGAAAAAATTACTTACAAAGGAGGGGGAAGCAAAGAAAAGCTGAGTTCTAGAAGATGCTTTCCTCTGTTGCTACACAAACCACAAGTCCTTCTGACACAGAACTAGTTTAAATGAGGATTTAGTTGCAGATTATGTTGTGCTGTTTACACAAGCGAGGTCAATTCTTTCAGTTTGTCATTCCTCTAAATGCAGATTTACCCATTTCCTTGCTGATCTCTACCTCCTATCATTGCTGGTGAGCAGAATTAATCAGGAATCACCTCTGAGACTGAGTATTTTTCCAAGTGCCTCGGGGAAGATTGATGGATGAACTTRAAGACAACTCAATTCAGCTTTAATGCTCCCAAGCATTGATGTCTGGTGCAAAACCSACCCCGGGTGCTCAGTTTACTCCCTTCCCCAATCACCTGGCAATGGCACACGAATTAAACACAATTTCTAGAAAAAGGATCATTTTTAGAAGCCCACGAGGCACTGAGATGCTTTTCAAAAGCCCCATTTTTCGCTCTGCTCTGGCACGAGCAGCCCCTGCAGTGGAGCTGCTCCTTTGAAGTGGCCCTGAGCTCCTGCAGCACCGAGCTGCTCCTGCTGGAACCAACAGGCTCTCCCTCGCAGCTCCTCCGAGCGTTTGGCATTCCCAAAAAGACAGCAATCCACAGAGAGAAAGCCAAGATCCCTCTTCCCCTGCTGCCCAGCACTGATCCAAGCTGCTGGCATTTCCAAAGGTTGTTCTGTCTTGGAGCAGGCCAAGCACTCTGTCAGCTTGGAAATGGTCTGCAAGAGGGATTGGCTCCCACATTCCTCATTTACATTCCCAATCCTTCTGCTTTTCTGTCCTGTGCTGCCTTCACTCCCTTCCTGCTGCAGGACCCCCTGAGCAGCCCCCAGTGCAGCTCTCACCAGGAAACCTTCTGGGGCATCAGTGCCACTCCAGGCAGGGCTGAGCAAGAAGCACCAACCCCTCCTTGCCCATCAGTGATGCCACCAAATGTTACACTAATGAACATCAAACGGCCATAAATTCACATTAAAACCTTCCAGCCTGTGTCTGCAGGTAACACAGTTGCAGGAAAGTGAAATAAGATGTGGTGGACCAGGTTTGGCTTCACCAATACTTTTCTTAGTCCGACTGCCAGAAGATGTCCTCGTTATCTCTGAGCATAATTAGCACACGAGACAGCTTGTTCATCACCTCGTGTGCCAAAGGCAGGGCCTCTGTGGACAGGGACAGTTCTGCCAAGCTGCACTGCCAGCTTTTGTGAGTGGTTTTATGCAGGGATTTTTAAGAGTGCTAAAAGGCAGGGGCAGGTCATGGGTTTTGCTGTGGAATGTGCAATAAACAACAACAAAAATAATTCTGCAGCAATTACAGTTTGGACTTGCTCCATACATTGAGGCTCTAAACCTGTTTCACCTCAGAAATGGCAGTGAAATGGTGAAAGAAGTGAACTTTTTCTGTACCTCCTGACAAACAACAGTAAAGAGACACCAGGTTGATCCCAAATGGATCTCTCCACTGGCCCCATTACCAGAGAAGGGAAAGAAGCACTCAGATCAGAGATTCAATGATGAATTCAATCTGCTTGACAAAGCACCAGCAGATTCTAGCATCCCTCAGAAGCAGGGATTTCAGAGAAACCCCAGAGATTCCCGTCAGGGCTGAGCCCCTGGGATCCCTCATCTCTTGCTATCAAGATGACAACAGAACAATTCCCAGGGATGGGGATCAGGAAGTTCCTCTCCCCAAATCAAGCACACAGCACTGACAATCCACCAGACAGAGCAAAAAGAAAAGCTTAGCTTCAAATAAGAGTAACATCGCATATATAAAATATACATATAAAATTTAACTAGCAGTACCCTTCCAGATGTGTCACATCAAGTGTGCAAAAGTTAACAAGGCCTGCACAACTCCTGTTCTCCACAACCTCCTAATCCCGACTGTCTCCAGCCCTGTTAATCCCAGGTCCCCAGCAGCACAAGGAGTACTTTCCATTTAATCCTGGTTACTCAGCTCAGGGGAATCACGTGTGGACACAAAAGGAAAGCAGCTTGGGTTTGCCATCCTGCTGCGAGGCTGCTGGACACAGAGTTATAAAAAGCATCTTTATTTGGAAGCAGAGCAGATCTGATCTGGGAGTCTGAACAAATGCAGGACTTCACTCAGCCCTTTTCAGGCTCCAGCACAAAGCAGCCTGAAAGTTTAAAAACAGGAATGAGTAACACTCCTGGAAGTGGAAAAGATGATGAACAAATGCCTGACACTCCAGGGACAGGATAATTGACAAGGTTAAAGCAAAAAACCACCATGAATTTTCAAATTTCAGTGCATTCCATCCCATCCAATTTGCCAGGTGAGTTTATGCTCCCGTTGGTGGAGGAGTTGCACAGCCAGGCTGAGCTGAAACAGGATTTCATGAATGATTTCAGTCCCAAACTGGGAGCAGGATGCTGCTGCTCCCAGTGCTCCTGGGCTGCCTGCACAGGGAGATCACGGACAAGAAACAGCTACAGGGATTTGTGGCASAACATCACACCCACACAGCCCAGAAACACTTCACAGAGGACTGAAGAGTTTTAATTCACTGCCAGGGCAGAGTAAGGCACTTCCAGAGTATAGCTGTGCACTCTGCCCTTCCCCAGGGAGTTACAGGGGCTGGAATTCTGTATGGATCTGGTTTATTGTAGACTCATTTCTGTGTTAGAAAACCCACTTTGGGCAGTTAGTGCCCCTCTGGTCTGAGCTCCCATCAATATGAAATTTAAGTACCCAAGGTTTACATCTCAGTCCTCGTCACAGCTACACAATTCTCAGCCTGGCAGGTCACTCTCCAAAGGCCTCCCCTTCTCTTTCCTCAAGACTTAGGAATGAGATTTGGAACTGCAGCAAGCTGAGCTGACCCCYTCCCTCCTTCAGAGAGCAACCAAGCCATATAAAGAGTGCAGAGCTGCCCTGCTGCAAACAGGAACACACAAACCCTGAGYAGGGCGGGATGCAGCTCTGTGGGGGCAGAGCCCTCTGCATCCCATTAATCCTGGCTGGACTGGACTCACAGATCAGACTGATCAGCTGGTTCCTGATTTGCCTCACACAAGTTCTCTACAGACATGAGGTATCAACTAGTCTGGGGAGTTAATTGGCAGGGCTATGTCAATCAGGGCYAGAGTGATTATCAGAGGAGAAAAGATTATTTCCATTGAAGTAATTGTGTTCCCACAGCACAAATCCTCAGAGACCAAAGCCCAATTATCCAAAGGTACCTGCAGGGAAAACAAATCTGATSTGCCAATTAAATAAGCTGGCCAACAATGATTTGGTGGAATAAGGAACGACRGAGACAAAAGCCAGGTGGAAAATGGTGGAAAGTGCAAAACTGTGCAACAGTTTTTGTTCTGGCCCTCTCTCCATGAACAGTCACACCCTTCCCTTCCTCGCTGCTGCTTTTTCTGGTAGCCCATGCCAACCCCCCTGTCCCAGGGCTCAGACACTGCACCTYGGTCACATCTGCCTTCAAACTGCAGTGAGCACGTGTAAAAAYGGCACTCTGGCCATGCTGAGTTTCCCAGGCAGCCAAATGCAATCCCTGGGAGCTGTGCCTGCAGCAGGGATGGGAGCAGGGATGGGAGCAGGGCCTGAACTCAGCACCACGCCAGGGCTGCCTCTCTGCACTCTCTGCCTCTGCACTCGGGAATTAAAGATTAAATCAAAAGCCAAACATTTCAAAGGAAAACCAAAACAAAACACCTGTGCAGGCACCACAATACCCCACTGAATTCCCTGGAGAGGCAGAGGTCACTCCATGGAAGAGCTGCCAAGGACAGATGAGCTGATTCTCCACTCTCCTGCCTTCTACCAGAGTATTCCCTGTGCCTCACAACACCCCTGTGAGGTAGGGGAGCATCAGATTCTGAGCTAGAAATGCAGCAATTTGCTCAAGGCTGCATATCAAACAAAAATCAGGAACAGGACTGCACTGATCTCCAAGAGATCCTATTCCATGACCACACAATTCTGTCTTCTCTACGTGATTATAAATTACATTTTTCTAAGAAAAAACCAATTAAAGACCTGATGTCCTGATGTACCAAGGGAGGATGAGACAAGGCTCAGTCCAACTTACCTTACCAGTGCATCTGGTTTGCTTAGCTGGTTATTAGGAATACAGTTTTCCATTAAGTCCTTATGTGTGCTCGGGCTCTTGCTGGCACATTTCTGTTTTTTCTCATTTTTCGAGGACGAGGAGGGGATGCTCCCGTTGGTTGCGCTGTGGCTGCGGGGTGAGGAGTTCACAACTCCACTGACATTTTTGTAATTTTTGGACGAGGCAGTGCATGAGTCCTCTTTCAAGAGGTTTTCTGTACTTCCTACAAGATCATTATTTAATCTTTTACTATTGATATGGTTTTCCATATATTCAATTTCTTGTATTTTAGAGTCTACAGGTTGCAAAATGTTGTTATTTATCCCAAGGTTGTGTTTCTTCGCATCCTTGTCCTTTTCTTTCCCTTTTTCTCTGTATTCCAGCTCTGGCAACGTTGCAGAGATTTTTTTATTGGCTGGAATGCCTCCATTGTGCTGCAGGAGTATTGAGGAATCCATATCAGATAATCCTTTGGCTGCTGCAACACCAAAGTGAAAAAACCCCAACTTAGTTCATTAAATCCATCAATACTGTGACACAGAAAGAAAAATCGTTACGGACACATCCATCATTCCTGCAGAAAACAATGATTATTGGAGACTCTCTAGAAAAGAGAATCCAAAGTCACCTATCTTAGGCTTTTTGCCTCATTACAGGCAGGAAACAGGGATTTAATAATAAATACTAGAGCTTCACACCACACTGACTGACCAGATTGATGCAGTTGCTAATGAAGAACTGAGCAGAGAGGCCATAATTCACTTTCCCTGTCATGTTAACCACTCCAAAATGATTTTATTTCTGCCCCCTCTGTTTCTGAGTCCCCTGCACTCCCAGCAACCCAAGCCAGGCTGAAGCAGCTCTTCCTTCGCACGTTTGGGGTTTGGTTTTTCTAGAAATAGCAGAGAATAAAGAACACATTGAGGAGTAACTTGCCTTCCTCTGCCTCCCTCTCTTGCCTCTGCAGCATCTGCTGCTCTGGGGGCAGTGCCTGCTGCAGGAGCTGCATGTAGAACTCGTTCTCCTTCTGCACCTCTTTCTGCTTCCTCAAACGCATTTTGTAGCTGACGTAACTTTTAAAGCCAAAGCCCAAAGTCACAACAGGGTAGCCAATGCTAAAGAGGGGGAAAAAAGGCAATATTATTATTCAAACTGTAGCCATGATAATAAATTAATACATTGTATTGCTGTGACTACACCTGGATGACAACTTTTCAGAAAAAATGATACAGAAAGTCATCTTTGCTGTTCTGCAGTTCAAACATGTAGGCATATCTTTATCAAGGTAAAATTAGTTTATTGCAGGTAACAATTAATTGTAGCATAGATGAAAGGATTACAGCAATGCAATTGCACTAGACATAGCAAAGACAGCTCTSAGACCAGCACCAGGACTAGGAATTACACCTTTTTTAAGGAAATAACAGCCCAAACCAGCTGAAGCTCCCAAGTTTTGCTCCTAAAGGGCCATGCAATGTGCAAGACAGTAAACTGGGGGGTGCATTAATAACATTTCCCCACAACAGTGAAAGGCCAAACTCATTCTCAGCCGGGTCCTCTAGCATTCAGAAATTAAGGGCTGATCGCTCTTCCACCACTGTTTAAAGCTGGGACAAACAATGGTTCTCCCAAATCTCTCCTCTGGAACAGGCCCTGCAACACCTTCAGGGGGAACAGGAGCTGGAGAARCCACTGGAATACAGAGATTTGGGGCTGCAGCATTCCTGGGGGGAGCAGGGCTGTGATTCACAGCCAGAGGTGACCACAGAGGCAAAGCCTCAACAGCCACAGTGAGGAGACCCCAATGCAAACATCTTTTGTGGGCAAGAAAAGGCCCTTGGAGAGCCCTCATTTAGCAGAGTGACCATCCAATCCCTAAACTTAGTTCTTCACTTCTCTCCCTGGCAGATGAGCCATGGGGAGTTTCACTCCAGCCAGGCTCTGCTGTTCCCTTTGCTGATGGGGGGAACAGGACAGCAACACAACTTTGGGATGAGTTTTTTGCCTGCCAGCTTCATCCCCAAGAATTGAAGAATTCTTGTGGCAACTGCACGACACAGAATGCTAACAAATCATGCAGCGTGGCCATTCGTGGGGGCTCTACCCAGGAGCAAACAGCCCTCTGCAAAAGAAATCTTGGACAAGAACTTTAAGCACTGAAGGTGTCCTAGAGCAGGGGAAAACCCCACAGCAGAGGAGCATGGAGCACCCCAATGTTCTCATTCGTTGGTCAGAGGGCAGATTGTGTCCCTGAGGGAGCTGCCAGCACCATTGGCTTGTGCATCTGCCACGATTTCAGCAAAGCTCCTTCGGTAGGGCCCTGCAGAGGCAGCTGTGGCTGCAGCTCCCAGACTCGGACCCCAAACTCCAATGTTTGCATCCCACCCAGCAGCAAACACCTTCCTTCCTTCTGCACAGCTCCTGAAGCGCCTTTGGAGCCTGTTACAGAATTTAATTGGTGTTCACGGGGTTCGTTGCACAACGTAGACAATATAAATTCAAATGACAGATGTCTGCTTTAGTGGAGGCTGGGCCAAATGACTGCAGCAAAACCAGCCCATATTTTAAATGTAGATCAATGAATTCTACACCAAAATGCTGTGGAATAAAAGTGAATTTCCTCCAGATCTGGATGCTCTGCAGTTCAGGCTTTTGCCTGGAGTCACTCTCCTCACTCCCAATGAAGAAGTGTAAAAGGCAGTGCTTGTTTTTTTAATTTTCTGTCATCATTTTCAACCTGAAGCTTCTTCACTGCTTCTGGTGAATTAAAATCAGACACTCATGAGAACCTTTCTCAGGGAAAAAGAAGAGTCCTCTGTCCCAGAAACAGATTTCCATAATAATTTCATAAGTTATCAGGGAAACCTGTTTTGTTTTGTTACTTTTATCATCTATTCACTATGTGAATACAAAATTCGTGAAGTGATGGCAGGAACTTTCAAGGAATGCTTGGAATATCCACGGCACAAATTCCTCCCAGCACAGAGAGGTGGCCCTGGCTCCTTGTTTACACACATTCCTCATGAATATTTAATGACAGAAGTGTGAGGGAAACACTGAAACCCTGAACCCAGATAAAAAGCCCTGGTTTTTCATTTCCCTGGTGAAATAAAGTTGAACAGGAAAAGGAGAAGAGAAGCACTTACCAGTGTGCAGCAAATGGACGACAAAGGTCTACATGGAAGTTTTTTAAATCTTTAAATCTAATGGCTGCTTCAATATAAACAAAGAGTATCCACAGGGATACTGTTGGTAGGCACACACCTCTTTCTGTGGAGGGAAGGGAGACACAAACACCTCAGTGGCATCGCTTTAAAGTGATTTTTAAAACACTGCAAGAGTCAAAGGGAACTTTCAGACAGATAAATAAGGTTTTTCCTTCAGAATAAAACATCCGGGCCATCCTTGCTTTAAACCAATGGACACTTCTGTCTCCTTCTCTTGCTTTATCACTTTTATAAGTGAAAAATAGCAGATGCCCAGCTAAGGAAATAGCCTGGCACAAGGAACAGCAGTGGAAGAAACTGCACCAGATGAGGTCATGGCACAGCTTTTGAGTCACAAGTGCTGAGCTTGGGCCACTTTCTCACTCCAAGTTGGGTATTCCTGGGTAGCAGCAGTGAGGAAACAGTGAGTAAGCCCAGCACTGGTTACTCCTTGTACAGTCACAGACACAACTCTGCCACTCAAAACYCCACCAGGGAACATTTGGGACACAATTTACTGACAAATCAGCATCAGTGGGGGGAATGTGAAAGAGTGGTCAAGCAAAACCGAGGTTTAAAACCTTCCGGTCAAYGGAAAATGCCACTGGATTTCCACAAATCAACCCCAGTTACAAAAAGTTCAGAAAAATAATCARGGAATCCCACAATGGTTTGGGCCAGGAGGGACAAAGATTTCACCTAAAAAGATCATAACTTAAAAAAACCCAAAAAGACAAAAAAAAAAAAAAGACCAAGTTCCCATCAACTTGGATGAGCACTTAAAATGAATAATTCCTAAGGCTGCCATGAATTAAAATATTAAATCAGCTCACCAGCTCCAGCTAAATCTGGCCCATCAGGTTTTTCCTTTAGGATTTCTAAGCATCAGCCCTGAACAACTTCAGATAAGGCTTTAACACATTAATACAACTCTAAAAATACCCCCAGAGCCTGCAGGTATCTGAAATGGGGCAGCAAGCAGCTCCCAGTCTCTCCCATCAGCTCCCACAGTGCCACCATTGGGAATGTCACCAAGGAATGTGACTAAGCTGCCCCAGAGCTGACTGAGGGGTGATCCTCAGCACCCTGCAAAGCCCTGGCATCAAACGTTACCCAARCCCCAAATCCCAGGAATTTGGGGAGCAAAAAGTTACCCCTAACAAAAAACAAAATCCAGTTTTATTCCTAAAATGTTTTGATTGAAGGAGAGATGGATGGAATACATGTATGAGTGCTCCTGCAAACCAAACCACCTCCCCCCAGCTCCACTGCTCCATCCAAACCCAGGATTTATGAGAACAAACCCAAACAACCCAGGAGAAAAAGGGCAGCAGAGGRGGAGAAGAATTCTCCATATAAGTCTCAAAGTGTCAGGGCAGCCTCTGGGATCAGCAGCTCAGAACTGGATCCAGCTGACACAAAGCTTTGCTAATACAAAATTCAACTGTGATCACTAAAATAGCTGATATTTGAATATTAATAACTATATTAACAGCACACCAAATGAGTCTGGAAGAATATAACACCTTCACAAACTTTTCCTGTGTGCTCTGCATTTGTTCAATTGCTCAGGAGAGTTTTGAAATCAGGAATTTACTTTCTTTTAACTGCTCTGTTATTCCTGTTTACACCCCTCCAGTTCCTGCTTACTAGAGATGCACCCTAAGTGCAAAMCAAAAAGAAAAAGAACATTTTTAATTCTAAAAAACCTGCATTAAATGTGGTAATAACAAGCAGAGGGGTTTTGCAAGTCCCTGAAAGCTGTGAGGTATCTACTGAGATCAGGAAATTGTAATTGAAGAAGAAAGAAAGTGTAAATAAAGAACAGTGACCCACCTGTGTGCCACACATACTGTACCCACACATAGGTGCTGGCAGCAAAGAACAGCCACTGGATTGGGATGAAGAGCAGACAGATGATATTGGAGGTGAATGCTACACACACAAAAAATACTGAGAAGGCCTGAAASAAAAGAGGGGTGGGGAGAGAAGAGTGGTTGGTTAATATTTATTATTATAAAAATAAGCAGTTTATTCATGGTGAAATTATGATTTCTACATAGAAACACTGGTGGTGTTTGTAATCAAGGCAAAACCATGGAGCACTTTGCCAATGGAAGCACAAACTTGAGCAATTAAYAGAGAACAGGAACACAGTGAGGATTTCTGCCCATCCACCCTTCCAAGTTTCCAAACAGCTCCATTTATTCCYTACTGTTTTGTTTGAAGATTTTAATTTACACTGTTGATATAGWGTAGAATCATAGCTATATTCTCCTTCTGGAAAGCAAAATTCACCCAACCCACCAGCAGGGCCATTTACGCTCTGAAGGAGTAGTAAATATTTAGTATCTAGAGATATTCTGTATATATATATTAAAATACATGTAATGTATTCTATATTATAGGTATATAATGTGTATTATATGTATGTATAAATATATGTATTTTATATTTTGTAAATATATGTATTTTATATTCTGTAAATATATGTATTTTATACATATATTGTATTATATATAACAGCTATTATTTTATAATATATCACAATAATAACATTTACATTTTAATTTAATTTTATTATATTAAAACATATATTAGGAAAAAATCTCTATAGCCATACATATATAAAACCCCTATATAACAGGCTTTTCTTTAAAATAAAACAGAAAATTTGCTAACTCCGTATTTCATTTCCACAGATCAAAGATCCCATCAGAGAGAAGGGATGAATGAGAGCACAGCCCTGTGAGGAGGAGCATCAGTGCCATCAAGGCAGCTGTGGCATGTGGGATTTTCCCGGGAAGAGGCAGGATTGCCCGGGCAGGGCTCCGTGCCACTCACCAAGCCCTGGTATCTGAAGGAGTCGTAAACGCTGCGGATGAAGAGCCAGAAGGGCCACAGGTACTCGAACCTGAACTCCAGCACAAAGTCTGCCAGCAGCACCAGTGCCCACACCACCARGAACTTCAGGTACAGGAAAGTGCTGCGGGGAAAAGGAAAAAGGAAATTTCAGGTCAGGATTTCCAACAGGCAAACTGACATCCATCTTTATTTTAAATTAAAAATCCAGAATAAAACCGTAGTACATAGAAGGACATGTCAGCCAAAATAACTTTATAAAATAAGTGGGCTTATTATTCCATTAGAGCAGGCCTGGTCTGATGAAGTYGATACTCAACTGCATTTATTTTTCATAATAAAACACTCAGCACCCATCTCCCTTTAGCTTTGCATTTTTCCACAGTGAAGTCCTGCCAAAGGTAACTTGTCCCAGCTGGAATGTTCCTCTTCTAGTCCCCTCCTGCACCTGGAGCTCAGGAATTCGTGTTCCCTCTCCTCACCACACTGCAGATGATCCCTCATTTAACACAGACTGCAACACCAATAAATTGAG
The DNA here is from genome assembly GCA_018881555.1 of Amblyornis subalaris. Lineage (NCBI taxonomy): Eukaryota > Metazoa > Chordata > Aves > Passeriformes > Ptilonorhynchidae > Amblyornis > Amblyornis subalaris. The sequence goes on from JACAXG010000196.1 coordinate 1,016,549, forward strand.
ATTATTTTAAGCCTATAACTATAGCAAATAGGAAGACTGTTGATACTGAGCTGTCAGTATTCTATTTGAAAATATTTGTATGAAGGCAAATGGATCCTTTAAAAACAAACAGGAACAAAACCTCAGAAAAATGGAGGCACATGAGGCTTGAGACCCGTTAACTTCTATTTTTTWAATTATTTCTAAGCCACATTCCCATATTCTTAGTCCTGCATTTTGAACCACCCATGATCCTCTCGGCAAAAGAACTCGGAAATCTTTTGAGCTCATACCCAAGTAACACTTGAGGGATCAGCCCAATCCATTCTTCCAAAAAAGAGGAAACAAAAGCCCTTTTCACCCCAAACCCACCACCCCCAGATGTGTCACTGCAGCTCCCCAATGCCTTGTTGCAYTCTATTGGGTTATAACAAAAACAGGGGTTAAAAATACATTTTTATCATCTAAATCAAATGCAGATTTTCCTTTTAGTAATGTATTCTCCCTCCTGTGCCACCCTGCCAACAAAAGCAGGAGAACTTTGCCCTGGAATGTTTAGTGGGGGAGGTGCCAAGGTTTGCACCCAGTGCCACGTAGGGTCAAGTTCCTGCCCTGTTCGGGGCCACGGGGCTTTTTTAGGAAGTTGTTCAGAGCCTTGGAGAAGSTACAAAACACAAAACTTCCAGGGAAAGTGCTGGGCACCAGCAGAGGTTTAGAAGCAACTKAAGTACTCGTGCAAGTCTCATGTGTCACACAAGGGCAGGTCCAAAGCACAGGGCTGGGAAAACACTTGGATTTCTTGGGAATCAGAGGTGATCTGCATGTGCCTGAGAGTGCCCCTTATCAACAGAACGGAATGGGAAAAAACAAAGCAGGAGGCTCCAGGAAGCACTTTAATGTAATGGAAACAAAATTAATGGCACTCGCTTGGAAAAGTGAAGGAACTGCTGTTCTCAGTTTTTATGGAGCCAGCCCCAGCCACTCAGTCATGAATGACTCTTTGAGAAGAATGAAACTACAGTGTAAGTATTAAAAAAACCCTCAAACCCAACAAAATATCCCACAACAAAACCCAGCCAACCAAAACCCACCAAMACCCCTTAAATGGTCCCATTATCCTGGTACATCACACTCCCATAGCTGCCTTTCCCTGTTTATCTAAAGTTTATATCCTCACCAGAAATCTGTCAAAAGCAGCTGCATTCAGAGAATATTTGACATTAAAGGTGACATTTGGGTCCAGAGCCACCACTGGGTGGTCCAGACTGACCATGCTGTGGAGGTGCAACTCTTCAGATCTGAGGAATTAGATAAAATCATCACTCCCAGGAAATCCTTATCCTGTCTGTTTAGYTGGGTTGTGGAGGTGCCTTTTCCTGGGTTCAACTCGTGGCTATTTTTTATTTTCCTGCCACTGAAATCCATGAGGAGACTCCACTCTTCCCAGCAAATGAGGCTGTCACAACTAATGCTGCTCAACTGGGAAGTGCCACTCCAAGCTGAAGCATTTGCTGAACAAGAGTTCTGTAACACAGCCATTAAAGTGATTTCTGATATTAAATTCATATCAATCCAAAGGCCCTGCTGACACTTAGCACCTTTTAAAGTGGAATTGGAACAATGCAACATTTGTAAGGAGGTTTTGCCAACAAAATTAAAGAGCCTACTTCTCATTGTCTGCAGGACTCTAAAGCCACTCAGAATTCCAGGAGTACAGCACAGAGGGAAGTTCCTCCTCTTGTAAAAGCCTCAATCCTTGTGTTGGGCTCAGCAGCAAAGTTCACTGCTGGGCAAAATATTCCATGTATGGATTGAGCTGTTTGAGCCACAAGCAGGCACATTTTAGGGTACTCTATTCCATGAATTATAGGGATTTTTACATCAGCCCCGCAGTTAAAGAGTCAGGCACTGCAGCCCAGAACTAAACATCCACCCCAGCCTTAAAAACTGCTGCTGGGAAAAACCTCCAGCCATGAGGTCCCTCCAAAAAGGCTGGAATTCCAAACYGTGGAGCCTCCTGGGTGCCATGCAGCTCTGGGCCTGTGCATGGAATGAGCCTCCGGAGAGCAGGGAAGGATCACAAATCCCAGATCCTGCTCGCCCTGATGTGCTGCACACCCAGGTTTGTGTTTGGGCAAGCACCCAGCCCAGCAGGGTGAGCTGCCACCTCTCCAGTAATTTAGTGAGAGCTGAAATACATCCACAAAAATTAAATCCCAGGAAAAGCAGGGAAAGGACCTCGTTTGACAGGCTGATCCGTGCTGCTGCTGTGCTTCACCTGACACCACTCCAACAACATCAGCTGAGTGCACCAACTCACAGACGCCAGCACCAGCCCTCCTCCCCTCCCCTGCTCTGTCCCAGCCACTGGTACTTCATCCTTGCTCTTGGATCCCTCCATTCCTCCCAGGCTTTCCCCTCCAGTGCATTCCTGTTGTTATCCCCTCCCTCCAACACGTCCTCCAGACCCAGCTCCAGCTATTTGGGAACCTCTGGCAGTCATTGATCCTCCTGGGCACATCCACACATCTCTCCAGTTCCGATCACTGCTCTCCCTCACTGGTAACACTCCCCAGGCTCAAGGGCTTCCCAGCCTTTCCCAAGGAAAGCCTTTTTATTGGATAGGCTCAAATATATTGCATGCGGCCAATTGGAATTCCCAATACAGGGGAAGATCCTTGTAGAGAAATACCTAAAATGTGGGTTACGACATTTTCTGACACATGTCAAACAACCTGCCCTCAGTGACCTGACCGAGCTTTAAGGACAGGCTTTCCCTACAAACCAGCATATGGCATCTAATCCTGGAGGGTAATGAAAGGGAAGGGGAAGGATGGACACGTCCATGAGAGGAGCAGGGCACTGAGCAGGGAGGAGCAGTGATTACAGTGCTGCAATTTCTCTCAAAAGGTCAATTGATGGCTAATGTACACTGAATAGACAGATTTATTCATAACCCAGCAGTGCCTGTGCTTCCCCCCTTGGATTTGCAAACAAATAATTTTCCTCCTTATTCTTCCTCCCCCTGCAAGTGCCAGATGCCATTTCCTTTTTTCCCCCCCCCTTTTTTTTTTTTTCCTCTCTTGTTCTTTGTTCTCTTTTTACTGCCCCACAGAAACAGATCCTGTGCTGGCTGTAAGGTAAAAATATTGCATAAAAACCCTAGAAAAAGACCCAATTATGCACCCCAAACCCAAACTGGTGCTCGATTAAGCCTTCATTTTATCCCACTATTACCAGCAAGGCCCAGAGGCTGGAAAGGGAATCCTGGCATGTTTCATTTGGCAGCCTGACTCATCCAAGACAATGGAGTGGGAGGCATCCCGAGGCTGGCAGGGTGCCAAGGGCTAAGGTGGGCTTTAAAAAAGGTGAATTTTAACATTTGGCTGAAATCACCAAATAATCAACAACCTGCACCTCGAGGTTACCCAGCAGCCACAACACTGGGGATGCTGAGCAGAGATTTGCAAATAAAAAAAAAGCTTTATATAAATAAACACAGCAATAGATATCTAAGACTCTCATTAGTGGGCAGAAGTGGTACAGAGTGAGCACAGCCAGTCTGAAAGGCAGAAAACATCACTGGTGGGACTGGTATGTCCTGGGAAGTGTCATGTGAAACACTCGCCAGCTACGTATTTGAAAAGGAAAAGAAATGTAAAGAATCCCAGGAAACCTCCCCAGCTCCTTATTCCGTGTCTTGTTATGGCACAGAATGTTTCCATCACCGAGCTGAAACGCAAGCAAAGGACGACAAAAGGGAAAATTGTTGCAGTAATCCTGGAAGCCCAAGCACGGGCAGACCGTGAGCAAGCAGCTTTGTGGGGTGAAACAAGAGGCACCGTCAGCTCCGGGGACTCAGCCGCCAACGCCAGGGGCCAGCACTGAAAGCGCAGCTGGAGGAGCCCCGCGAGCAGCGAGGGAGAGCCAGCACGGAGGGAGGTGATATTCCACGTGCCACCGGGGCTGACACAGTGGAACACATTTAAATGTGGGCTAAATTACACTGCAGCCCCGCATTTGAAGTTCAAGTCAGAGAAGGCAGCTCTGCTGCTTTGTTCCAGACCTCCGGGGCAGCTCGAGAAGAAAAGGTTCGACCCTGTATAGGAAGCTTAGGAAAAAAAAAGTGCCAGAATAAATTAGCAGGAAGAATCATTATGGATTTTTAAGAAAAGCCTAAAAAAGGCCACATTCCTGGAGGTAGTGCTGAACTGTTTTCCTTCCAGTTTATTTGGCTGTCGAAAATCAAGTCCTTGGAAATCAGCCCTGTCAGGATTTTGGAGGCAGAGAGAAACAGGAATATTTTAGGGGTCGTGGCATCCCAAAATCCTGCCCTGGTGCCACCAGGACCACCTGGAGATGCGACACTCCCCCTTCCCAGGCACCCACTTGGCTGCCAGCCCACGGAGTGCCTGTGATAAAGGGCAATTTCCATCCAGAGCTAAAAAAATCCTGCTTGGGAAGGAACATGGAATATTTAAGGACTATTGTCAGGGAATCCATGAGACGGCATCCATCAGCTGATGTGACAGCACAAGTTAAAGCAGTGTGGAATTCATCTTGAAACTTCCCCAGCTACAGAATTGGTACCGAGCAGAGCCAAAACAAGCAGTATCAGCAATAAAGCTGCAGGATTTTAACCAGATTTTAACCAGATCAAAGATGAGCACTGGGAAGACTTAGGAACAAGCAGGAACAAGTAAACTTTAATTGCTTAACTGATGACAAGCTGCAATGAATACTTTAATTAACAATTAAGGCTTTCATGCATGCACACTGCCAAAGGTAGAAAATGTTCATCACTTCAGCATTTTTAAGCCATTCCTATTGTTTTCTAAGGGAAAAGGGAAAATTTGGAACACAAGCTGTGGAAATAACAAGAGAGCCCACAATTCCTACAGTGAGTGTGGTGGGTTTGGGGATCTGTTGAAAGCAGTTATTTTGAATTATATCGATGCTTTTTCCACAGATCCTGTAATACCTCTAAAGAGCACAAGTCATTGCAAAAATCAACATTCAGAGAGACAGCTCACTCCTATTTTTCAGTGCAAGATTTTATATTTCTAACTCTGTTAATTATTTTTCTATTGCTGCTTCTAATCTGTCTCAGCTTCCCACACGCAGTGACCTCTGCCACCAGAGCTTCCCTGCAGGACAATTCCTTCCCTGCTCCACCTGCTCCAAAACTCTTCGTTTTCCCAGCTCACCACAACCCCACGTGTCCCTCAGTGACTCGCGCTCAAAGGCTGGACAGGGAAAAAGGAGGGGAAGATTTGTCTTCATTTAAAAAGCAAACAAAACAAAGAGTTAAGCATCCCAATCCTGCTGTTTGCTYAGCCTTGCTGCTTTGCTTATAAACCCCTCGAAGTCGCCTCCCGATAACTGCATTTACTGGGTTTGTGTAAGCTGATGGTGACAATTAAGATAAGCTGAGTAAATAACGACAGTAATTACAGGAGTTGAGAGAAGTGTAGTTCTGTGAGAAGTTACCTGTACCTGATCTCTTTGAATTATGGGAGCAGAGAGAGAAGATTTAAAAAAAAGAGAGAAAGGGCCACAATCCACGTGGAAGTGCCTCCCTCTGATTACATTTCCAAATAAAAAGCCTTCACACTATTTCTCCTTCCTTTCCGTGGGACAATGCTCTGAAGACACTGACTGTTTCTGTTTATTAAAGTGCCACGTGAAAGAAAGGCTAAAAATCCCATTCCTGAACCAAAGCATTCCAGAAGTGAGTGCAAGAAGCCAGAGGTGCCTCTGAGCTGCTCACACAACCCCAGCAGCTCTTCCTGCTGCACAAACTCATCACTCTGGCTTTTCCCGGTGTTTCCTCCTTCTCCCACCCCACCTGCCCTGCCAGTCACCTCAAAGGCACAGCATTTTGAATTACTTGTGGAAAACCAAGTAACTATAAGCAATTCCTTATATATTTGAATTATTCTTCACCTTGAACATTAATTTCTCCACAAGGGAGGTTTTTCTTTACCATTCCAGGCAGTGTTTTCCCAAAAGCTGGAAGTCCAAAGCAAGCAACTCTCTACTCTCATGCAGAGATTCACTACAAGTGGGATAAGCAGCACACTGGGACAATTTTATTCCTGTCAGAGCTCCCCAGCAGCAGCTTCCCTTATGCAAAGTTAACATCTGAATTGTAAGAGCTCGCTCAGGTTTCCAGGCACCGCATACATCAACCCCACTGAACTAGAAACAGAAATGGGACAGCACATTTACTACAACTCTCACCAGCTTCAAAGCCTCTCCTGACCCAAACTCCTCGTTATTGAGAAATACAGAATTATTGTACTCCACAGAAAATTGGACATACTTGGGAAAGCTCTAAAACACTCTTTAAAAGAGGCTCACAACGACTGCGTTGGAACACAAAGCAGTGTTTTGGTGCGTTCTGCCTGTAAACACCAGGAAAGCACATCCTGATTCCCAGGATGAGGCACATCACACGTTGATGTCCCTTCACCACTCTTTCTTTCCTCATTCCTTAAGTCAGAGATGGGTCAGACACCTGCTGTGTTCCCACAACACCAGGCCATCCTTCCCTGCTCCAGGAATTCCCCACACGAGCTCCCGCTCCCATCCCTCACCCACGGCTCTCACAGCAGTCCCACGGTACAGGTACCACCACCAGCAGGTGAAAAGCAACTTTCTTAACCTCTGCACGAGGAGCTGAGCTAGCAGCGCAGACGTTCTGCTGCTGAACCGCTGCAGAGCGTGGTTCTAAACCTCTGCGAACCCACAGCCGTCAGACCCCGCCGGGAGAAGCTCCCCGGGCAGACACGGGCGAGGCTCGCGGCTCCGGCCCCTCGGGGAACCCCCAGCCGCGAGACCCCGCTGCGGCCCCCGCGGGGGTGACACCCGGCGAAGGCCCCGGCGCTGGGTGCGCACCCCGGGGCGGCTCSGCGCCGCTCCCTCCCGGCAGCACCTTGGCCAGCAGCTCCCCCGGCCCCGCCGAGCCGGGGGCGCGCAGGGCCCGGGGCGGGGCAGCGCCTGAGGGGCGCCGGGGCGCCATGACGGTGACAGGCCCGGGGGGGCGGCCGAGGGGCCCGGGCCGCGCGCCCCCCGCTCCCGGTGCCGCGGCGGCCGCTCGGTACCTGCCGTAGATGCCCTCGGTGATGCGGTTCCGCTTGAGCGGCCGCCGCAGTTTGCTGCAGTCCGCGCTCCGCCGCTTCATCCCGCCGGCCCGGCCCGGCCCGGCCCGCCCCGCTCACGGCAGCACCATCCGCCCCCGCGGGGGGTTCCCGAGCGCGGGACCTTTTTTTTGGGTTGATTTTTCTTTTTTTCCCTTTTTWAAAATCTTTTTTCTCCCCGGGAAACAAAGAAATAAAAATAATTCCTGGTCCGTCCCTCCCCGCCGTGTCCCCCCGCGCAGCCGCCGCGCAGGGCCCCGCCTCCCCGGCGCTGACCAACGAAACGGCGGAACACACCTGAGTGACAGCATCTTCGATCAATCAACAGCGGGAAAAAGCAGACGGACGGTTGAGCAGGCCAATCGCAGCGCCAGACGGTTGGTCCCGCCTCTTGCTGGCGCGCAGCACGCCCACCGCCTTGATTGATGGCCTCTAGAGCCAATCACGAAGCAGGACCTGTGATTGATGGCCAATAGGCCAATCCCGATGTAGATTTTGGTCTCCTCCCGCCTACTGTCCTAGCGGGCTGGTCCCGCCCCGTGCGGTGACCGACAGCAAAATTGCCCAATGGAAGAGGAATAGAAATATAAAAGGACAGCTCAGCCATCCACTCGGAAACGGAAGAGGGAGGGCTCAATTTCCTCTGTCACCGTAGCACCGTGGTACCACCCCTCACGCTTGATTGACAAGCTCGCTAGCGAATGGGCTGTTGGGGAAGGGGACGCTATGTGTCAGGTGCAAAGACAAGCAGTGACAGTTTGTGTCGCCCGCACAGCGCGGCCTGCACTRCCCGCTCACCGGAGGGCAAAATAACCCCCGGCGTGACTGACGGGCAGCGCCAGCCAATAAACAACGCGCGTACCTGAGTGACAGGGGCCGGACCAATCGCAGCGCAGGACGCACCCCCRGAGACGGCCGTGCTGTTGATTGGCCTATCAGAGGCCAGGACGAGCCAGCGCTCGGCCAATGGGAGGGCAGTCCCTAAGGGCGGCCTGTGAGGAGGGGGCGGGCGCTCAGCGAGGGGCGGTGCCGGGTGGGTCCCGCCGGTGCCGCCGTCGGGGGCTGCCGAGTCACGGCCGGGTACCGGCGCCGGCACCGATCTGCGTCCCGCCTCCGAGCCTCCGTGCCCCGGGGCCGCCCGGCAGTGCCCCCATCCCATGGACCGCGCTTGGGGCCTCCGCCGAGCTCGCTCCCCGAGCTCCATAGCCCCTGTGGGCTGTGGGGGCCGTGAGGGGAACAATGGCGGCGCCGCGCCTGAGGGAGGCCGGAGCGCGGCCTGCGCCCCGCCCGGCCCTGGCTGGGTGGCGGGTGACGGTGCCCGCGGCCTGGGCTGCTCCTTCCTCGCCCGGCGCTGGGCTCGGTGCCACGGGCCTGCCGGGGGATGAGGGATTTCCAGAACGGGGGTCGGGCCGTGCTGGGCTCAGTGCGAGGAGTGCGGGTCCTAAAACGGCGTTAAAACCGGCACAGGAGAGTGCTGCCCCTTGGCTGAGTCATGAGGGTGTTTTCCTGGTAGTGGAGCTGAGATTTAGAATCGGAGCATTGTGGATTGGTTTGGGTTGGAAGGGACCTTGAAGATCATCCAGTCTCACCCCTTGCGGTGGGCAGGGACACCTTCCACTATCCCAGGTTGCTCCAAGCCCCATCCAGCCTGGCCTTGGACAGTTGCAGAGATGGGGCAGCCACAGCTTCTCTGGGCACCTTGTGCCAGGGCCTCCCCACCCTCACAGGGAAGGATTTTTTCCTAACGTAGAAGTTATTTTGTGTATCAAATGAGCTAATTGTGCTTGTTTGAGCATGATGAAATGGTGGAACGAGTTTTGGATCATTCTGCATAGAAATCACAGAATGTTTTGGGTGGGAAAGGACTTGAAAACTCTTCTCGTTCCAACCCCATGCTATGGGTAGGGAACCTTAGAATTCCAAGGATTGGATTTGCAGGAAACGTGAAAGCTGGTGAGGGACATTGCATTTATAAACCACACAGTGACCCTGCATCAGTTAAGCTAAATCCATTCCTAAATTGCTTTTTCAGCTATTGTCTAGAAAAAGTTCACCAGGTGTTCTGGTTCTGTCTGAGTTACCCCTGGGGTCACAGAATTCCCGAAAAAAGGACCTGAATGTGGATTTTTCGCCATCAGGATTATTGTGAAGTCAGGGCAGGTCTGGCAAAGTCCTGTGTGTGTTGTTTAGGAGTTTCTGAAATGAGTGTAGGGATATTTAACTTAGTTTTATTAGGCCTAAATAAAAGCTGGGAAAGGGCTGAGATATTAAAGTAATTTGATACTAAAGGGGTTTGATATTGGATGTGGGGAAGGTCAAGGTACCGCCACAAATGCAAACCTTTCACAGATGGTGAAAACCATTATTGTGCCCTATAGCCTGGGTTGGCAGGAGAAATGTCCTAAAATTTAAGTGAAGTGGGAGTTTTCTGCATATATTTTTGCCTGATAAATGTTTCTGTCACCAGCAGGTGGCTTGATCCGTATTTGTGAGCACAGTCATACTCATTTCTGGGCACTGCTCGGGCTCCAGCCTGCCAGCTCAGCGCTTGGTTTGTAACAGCCTCAAAGTAGAAAGTCTGAGGTGTAATTACAGTGTTTTAATTGGAACTGCCTGAACAAAGAGGGCTCAGTTCACAGATGCACGGTGAATACTGAGAACATACAAATGTTCCTCCCAGTGCTGTATAAAAAGGAGGGAGAGGGATTTTTATAGGAGCAAATAGGGACAGGACAAGGGGGAATGGCTTTAAACTGCCAGAGGGCAGGGTTAGATGGGATATTGGGAAGGAATTGTTCCCTGTGAGGGTGGGGAGGCCCTGGCACAAGGTGCCCAGGGAAGCTGTGGGTGCCCCATCCCTGGAGGTGTCCAAGGCCAGGTTGGACGGGGCTTGGAGCAACCTGGGAYAGTGGAAGGTGTCCCTGCCCAGGGCAGGGGTGGCACTGGATGGGCTTTAAGGTCCCTTCCCACCCAAACTATTCCATGATTCCTACTATGGATTCATAAAGTGCTCCCTGTTTCCATGGCCATATGTGAACAACACACTGATCCTACAAGCAGCAGAGGAAATGCTGCATCTCCAGAGATCCCTGATTCCCTGGTGTGGGGTTGGGTCCATCCTGCACGAGAAGGTTTGCTGTGGAATGTGGCTGCAGAGCTTTGGGATCGCTCAGGATCTCAGCAGAACCTTCCCCACCCTTCTGTGACAGGACTTGGGTCCACTTGGACACCAAGTAAACAAATAAAGGTTTTGCATAAACATCACGTCCTGCTCTTGGGAGTCCAAATTCTGCTTTCCTGCCCTTTAGCTGAGCTGCCAGGCTCCCCAGCAGCTGGAATGCTGCATGGAAGGTGTCCTGGAGCAGGGCAGTGCTGGCAGTTGGGTGCGTGTGTCCCTGAGCCCTGCCTGGGTTCARACCCTGTGAGCTGGGCTGACTGGGCTCCTGACACCCCACAGATAAGGAGCTGTTCCCTGCTGATGCCTCCTGGCCTTTTTATCTCTCGTCGAGTTCTCATTCCTGGCCCCCCACACCTCCTTTGCTGTTGGTTTGAGGGCTCTGGAACATTTTTATAGGGAAAAAACCCAATTAATGTGTTTGTGCTGGATGTAGTCGAGTGCACAATGGCTTCCTCTTACCTCAGCTTCCGAAACAGCATGCCCTGGCTGATCCTTGTTCTGGAATCTCTGTTGTTAATCTGCTTTTTCTTTTTCTACCCACATGCTGAAAACCCATCATATGAATTCTACCCAGGTAAGACTGGCACCCACCCCTGCTGGGAAAGGAGGGATAATCCCTGCTCCTGTTGGAGTGCAGTAGAGATGGGACTTGGCGAGATTTGTTAGTGAGAAGTAGAATGGTTTTATTGCTCTGCAAACACCTCACCTGGCCAGGTATGATGGGAATTTATTTGTATAATCAGAGGTGTGATGGGGATTCAAGACTAAATTGCATTTTTGGTCAGTTTTCTGCTGAGCTTTTTGACCTCTCAGCCTCCATCCTGTGGCATCCATTCAGATCACTTTGTAAAAATAAATTCAGGGTTAAGGGTATTGTTTTTCTGATTACTTATGGATTGCAAAGAAAGCTCTGGAATTCTTTGCAAGTACTAAACAATAGTGGCACTTAAACTTTTATCTGAAGGCTGCTTAGTTAATTGTGATTTTTTACTTGATTTTTTTTTTAACCAGAAATCTGCATTAATAATTTCACTGCTCTCTTGGTCTTTTCTGTCCTGCAGCATTTCAAGATATCAACCACATGGTGATTTTTGGATTTGGCTTTTTCGTGGTGGTTCTGAGAAGATATGGCTTTAGCAGCACTGGATTCAACTTCCTGCTCATTGCTCTTGGTGTCCAATGCTCTGTGCTGGTAGATTTATTAGTTTCCCTTTGGGTGCAGGAACATGAAGGTGGTATGAGAAGGTAATTAGTTCATGTTGGAATTGGAATAATCCAGAGCTGCTGGTTGCTCTTCATGGAGGCGAATGCCTCGTTATAGGCACCTATTTGTGAATGAGCAGAGTCATATTTGCAGGCATTTTAGAAGCTTTTGTTTTTTAAGTACATTGTACTTGTRGCATTCTTTCTTTGCTGTCCCCAGTGTCACCCTGATAGGGAGTTATCTTCTCTTTCTTTTACTGCAGGCTGGCAAAGGCTGTGGTGAGCATGACTGCTGTGGTCATCTCCACTGGAGCTGTCCTTGGGAAGGCCAACCCTGTGCAGTTAATTGTGATGACACTGGTGGAATTAATCGTTTTCCGTGTGAGCAGATGGATCAACAGTAGATTCCTGCAGGTACCCCAGTGGGATTTCCAAATACAAGGGGGGGAAAAATCTCCCTGGAACTGTGGAACAACTCCATCAGGAACTGCAGCAAAGGCTTTGTGTGGCCTGAATTAGACCACAAACGGTGACTACTCCCTTGGTACAGGTTGAAGACGACCTCGCCCTGATGCACGTGCACCTCTTTGGAGCCTACTTTGGTCTGGCCGTCACCTCGCGCTTCCCCACGCCGCCCCCGGGGCTGGACAAGAGCAGGAGCAGCCCACGCTCCGACTTGTTCTCGCTGCTGGGTGAGTCCTTGGCTGTCCTGCCTCGGCTGCAGGAAGAGATTGCAGTGGGAGCATAGGGAGCTTTCTGGGGGGCCACGGCACAGTGAAGTGTTTGAATGCAAAATGCAGCTCTGACTGCGGCCAAGCACAGAAACTGCTCAAGGTTTTGAATCCCAAATRCAGCTCAGAGTGCAGCCCAGCACAGAAACTGCTGCTGTGCTTCCTGGTTTCCCACCAGGCCCAGAGGCCACTCCTGCAAGGGCTGGGGCTCAGTTTGCTTTGTCACCTCAGCATAAAGGCTACTCCAGGTTAACTGTTCCCTCTCCAGGTTCACCATTCCCTTTCCTGACCACGTTGTCCCCTTTGGCTTGTCCAGGCAGTGGTGAGGGACCTGTGTGCCAAAGCTGAGCTCGTAACTTGTATTTCAGCCAGTGGGGCCAGGCTCAGCTCTGTTTTGCAATGTGGTGCACAGAGATATAAAAAGGGAGTCCCTGCCTGGTAACATAAATAAAAAGATAAAAGCCTGGTGGAGGGTGGGGAATGTGATACAGGCAGGCCCACGAGAGAGGAGCTGAGTGAGGACAGCCTGAATTCGTCTGGGACTTCCATTCTTTTTCTTATGGAAGCAATTTGGTTTCTTTATTATCACAACTTCTGTTGTGCAACTGCCACCAGCTGAACTAAGATCTTCCTGCAGGGGTCCACAGAGTCTCATTCTCAGTCAGTCTTTGCCCAGTTTAGGGAAAATAAAATTTAAATGCTGCTCTTTTGTGTCCCTGGAGTTCTTGTTTGCTGGAGAATTCTAGATCACTATTTTAACCTAATTCATCAAGACAGTTGAGCTTTCGTTATGATTTTAGTGCAGCTTGCTACAACCAAGTGCTTGCCATTTGGAGTAATTATATTGTTATGTCTTGAATAATTCCTGAGGTAACTTGGGTAGAAAAAAGCAACTGAGCAGGCAAATTCCTCATAGGGTCTTTTTGCATCCTGCTGAGCAGATACTCATAAGAATGCTTCAGTAGATTTTTTATATATATTTATGACTGACTAACTACCTAATCAGTGGGAATAGGATGAATCATCCCACTAGTCCTTAGTGCTGCCATAAGTTCAGAGTTGCTGAAATGGCCTCTCCTGTCTGAGAGGCAGGGTTATCTCTGCCTTGGTGCCCTGAAATCATGGACATAAGCAATGGAAATTGGATTTCAAGGTGCCAAGACAAGCTGGTACAAAACCAGTACCTGCCAGGGCTGCTAAAACTGGATTTGTGCCTTATAGTGACAACGCCTGTGTCACTTGTCAGTGGTCTTGAACAAGGACACTTCAAATGTCACTGTCAGGTGGATTGCACAAGGGTCTGGCACCTCTGTGGTGTGGAAAACACAACAGCAGTGATGGGAGCGGGCTGGAAACAAAATATAACAGGACAATGCAAAAGGAACTCCTGGTTGGTTGTGTTGTTGTCTGTGCACAGCCCAGGGAGCACAGGGCCATGGGGGAGCCGACCTGAGGTCCTCTGAGGCCACCGACTTCCCTCTGCTGGCTGGAATTTGATCTGTGCATGTGCATCCCTAGGCACGTATGGAAAAATGCATCCTGCCAGGCAGGGCACTTGTTCCATGGAGGCTGGGATTCCCAAATGCTGACAGTCAGGGGCACAGGAGCAGAAGAACCTGTTTTCATTCCTGTTAGTGCAGCCTGTGTGGCCATGGAAGTCACCAGCACACACAGTTCTTCACTGTGAGTGATCCTAGAGGAGGCTCTCTGCTTTGGGAAGGGCTTGGGAATTACAGTGAATGCAAACTGTGGGCTGGAGCCCTCCAGAGACAGGCAGTGATGGATTCCCTGTGGTCATGAGGGTCTCTTGTCTTTGTCCCCAAGGCACTGTGTTTGTCTGGGTGTTCTGGCCAAGCTTCAATTACATCGTGGCTCCCTTCCTGGAAGCACTAGTGCTCAATGCCTACTTCGCCCTTGCAGTGAGTGCTGTGAGTGCCTTCATGTTGTCTGCTCTGACCTCCAAGGATGGCAAGTTCAGAATGGTAAGGATGAGGGAAAACCCCTGCATGGAGAAGGGATTTTTCTGTTACTCTCAGGAATACACTGAAAATACAACRGCTGTTAACTAAAACCAAGTCCAGGATTTCAGCCTGACGGTCATGGACTGACAGAGTGGTTTGGGGTGGGAGGGACATTAAAGATCACCTCATCTCACCCCCTGCCATGGGCAGGGACACCTTCCACTATCCCAGGTTGCTCCAAGCCCCGTCCAACCTGGCTTTGGACACTTCCAGGCATGGGGCAGTCACAGCTTCCCTGGGCACCCTGTGCCAGGGCCTCCCCATCCTCTCTGTCCTAGTATTTAATCTGCAGCTTCCCTCTTTCAGTTTAAAGCCATTCCCCCATGTTTTATCACTACAAACCCTTGTAAAAGGTCCCTTAACTCCATGTTTTTGTTGTTTTCTTTTCCAGACTCACATCCACAGTGCAGTCCTGGCTGGAGGGGTCACCATCAGTTACACAGTTCACATCATCCATCAGCCTTGGATTGCCATGCTTTTGGGGCTGCTTGGCAGCGTCATCAGCATATTGGGATCTCACTGTTTGCAGGTAGTGCTCAAAGCCTGAAATTGTKCTTGTATAAGCTGTACAAACTTCTTTTCCAATGTAGGATACCCYAAAGGAAACCTCTTTTCCAAAGAGATTCAAACTAGGAAACCTGGGGTGTTTCGAGCAGAGTGCAGGATTGCAACTTGGAGAGCAAATTCACTCTCTAGGTCTGCAACAGGTGATTTGCAGTTATCAGCTTGTGTTTCTGTGTGTGAATTAAACCTTTTCTTCTTCCCAGAGGTGCTTCAATCCTCCTCTCAAGATTCAGGATACCTCTGGAGTCCATTTCACTTTTGGTTTGCCTGCTGTGCTTGGAGCTGTGGCTGCTGTTGTTGTCTCTGTCGTACATGAAGAGGCTGAAACACAATGGAATAATTTATCCAGGTACATAAATTCTTGTATTAAATAATAAATATAAATAATCATTACTGCAGTGTGTCCTGAGAAGAGTTCTCAGACATACAGAGAGCCTGAATGTCATCATAGATAAATTGTTTTAAATCAGGTAACCCAAGGTAATCCCTGAAGTCCAAAAAAAGTCAGTAAAAAGGAATTTGAGAGTTGAGCAGACTTTGGATCAAAACTTTCATATCAGCTTTGGATCCTGTTTTCTGTCTCCCTTTTTATTTGATATTAAATACAGCAGACACAGGAGATGGAGGCTGGGGATGTGCCTCCTTCCAAGACTCATCTTAGGGTTTGAGATGTTTTGGGGAGCTTTGTCTGCAAATAGGGGGGAGGCAGAAATCAGAGTGCAGCATGAGGGCCTTACACTTCTCATCATGTTCTTACTGAAACAAATTTAATGAAGTTTTAGTCCACAATGATGAACAAAATATGTCCTCTGAAGTCTATTAGGCTTCTGGTTGCACCTCCTAAAACATCTCACTGCAGCTGCAGAGCTTTGAGAACAGTTTTTGTGAGAGATTTTGATGCAAGGTGCTGTGTCCAGGCTCAGTCATGGTTTTGATGCTAAATTCAGCAGCTGTAAAAGGTGAAACACTTTTTTTGCTTTTCAGTTTGGGTGAGTTGGTCTTTGTTAATGTTGGTGCCTTCTGCCAGACCATCAGCACTGCCTTGGTAACAGGTTTGCTTACAGGTCAGTATCGAAACATTCCCGGAATGTCTTTATTTCCTTGGAGCAAGTCTCCATGGGTAAATTATTTGTGGAAGAAATGGAAACGTGAATGCCAGGGACTCTTCAGAGCCAGTCTTTTGAAGAGATGTTTTCCACAGAAATAACCCTGCAGCACCATTCTTTCAGTGCTGCAGTTTTATTTTAACTGAGGCTTAACAGCTGCCTTCAAACTCCAGACAGGAGAGGTGTGAAGATGAAAATACTTCCACGTTTGGGTATTGTCTTAGTGACAGAAGATGCCCCAATCTGGGGCTTGTCACTTTTTGGGYCATTTGGTGTAAATGTGCAAAGTTTCAGTAACATCAGGAGCTGCCTCAGCCCAGCTCCAGCCCTTTGATCAGGAGAGGTTTGGGAGCAGCAGGGCTCACGTGGCTCCCATGGGATGCTCTGTTCTGTGGCAGCTGCTGCTTTTCCAGAGCTCTTGATTCTGTCTTGAGGAACAAAGAAATGGCCAATGAAAATTGCTGGGGAAAACACCCTAAAAGGATTTTTCCATGTATTTTAATTGAACTAAAATCTTTACATTACTCTAAGTGTAATTAAAAAGTTGAGTAGATTTAAAAAAAACATCCAGCTGAAATAACCAAACATTCAGGGTTTAACCAATTGTTTAAAAATCCAGCAATTCCATCAGAATCCCAAGCTAACAGTGCTGATAAACCAGATTGTTTTAAATACACAGGCACTTCTCATGCAAAATATTCATCATTTTGATGTATTTTTATAATCTAGTAAGCTGTTTAATAGGGTTTTGCCTAAAGTAATTACTTTTTAATATCACAAGCCTTGATCCTGGCAAGCCTCTCTTGGTATTTAAGGTCAGCTTGAGTCAGGGGGCTCTGCTGAAGGATTTAGGTCTGAATTTGTGTTTTGATCTGTTGCATTTGGATTCATGTTAGTAAGAAACCTCCTTATCTTCCCCTTTTCCTGATGTTTATATTTATATCAGATATATCTGGTTTTACAAACAGGTTTACTCCTAAACATCAAACTGTTCAAGATTGTGCCTGTATCAAAGTACTTTGATGACCAGTTTTATTGGGAGGTAAGGTTCAAAATTATATAAAAATAACTGTGTGGGAGTTCATTTAGCACCTTGATGAAGAACTCCAGGTATTTGAATTAAAAATATGAAAAAAATGTTATTATTTCACGTCATAGCACATTTTGATGCACAAACACAGACCTTGGGCACCTTTAGGTGCTGACTGTGCTGCTGTATCTGAATTACGGAAATAACAAATGGGGGAAAAGAAGCTTCTAATCAGCTTTTCCATTGTTTTGGGGTGTTTTCTGTGATGATTTGTTCCATAATATCTGATACAAGAATGTTTGTCTTCACAGTTTCCCCACTTGTCTGTTGGATTTTGAAGGAGGATCCCAGCTGACAGACAGGACCAAGATAAGATTTTCCTCTTTGTCACTAAAAAATGAACAGCTAAGATGGGTTCAAAGAGCACTGAAACATCAATCCTCAGGCCCACAAAGCCACCCCAATGGACACTCAAAAATTAGTGTTAAACTGTTCTATTATTCTTGAAAGATACAGAGTGTAAATTCACAGATGCAAACTTTAAATACTTCAGCTTTTCTGCTTTGTTGGTCTTATGTTAAATATTTTTTATAAGATATGTACAAAAAAGTTGGCTGCATTCATGGCTTATCAATCCAAATGCTTGGAAACTTTAACCTATTTTTAGCTCCCAAGTCTACAAGCCAAACTGATGTAATTTAAAGTGTCATTTTTCAAGAAGCACTTCTTATCTAGCAAAGTACTCAAGTTTTGAAGCTGAATTGATTCTGTTGAAGGCCTTGACAAGGCAGGATTTGATGAGTGAGCTGGAGCAGGGCCAGAACTCTGCATCCTGCTGGAAAAATCTGACATTACTTGGCTGGGGCTGGGTCCAGTGGCAAGAAGTTCAATTGTTGTGCTCGTGGATGGTGCTCCTGCAATCAGTGGGGGTTGCTGCCAAATGGAAAGTACACACAGAGCTGAGGACTGGGTGTGTGGTGCAGCCTGGAGGGAGCAGCACAGGGGGACTGGGGGAATGGTCCTCAGTGCTGCCAGGACCCAGTTCTGGAAGTGCTTTACCCCAAGCCAAGCTGGGGACTTCGGGGCACGAGTGGGGTCTCATCCCACAGAGGATTCTCTGAAATTCTCTGATTCTCAGTGAACTCTGTTCTTCAATGGATTGTGCTCCTCAGTGTTTCTTAGTTTCAAAAATAGCTGACACAGAAAAACTTCCCAAAGTGCTTACCTAATAAAGGAGTCAAAATGGGGTTGTTTTCCTTTCTTCAGTTGTTAAGAATGAAGGAGGGAACTCGTGACACTGGGGATAAGGCCCTTTGATGCTCACTGACCTCATTCATTCATTAGGTTGAGCAGAGCAGATCCCTACAGCTCCAAAGGGAGACAGCTGCCAAGGAATGCAGAATTGCACAGGAAGGGCCAGTTTTCCTTGTTCCCAGCTCCCAGAGAGCCATCAAGAGTTAATCAGCTGCCCACACCAGCCTGGGCAACAACAGYGAGTTCTGACTTCCCAGACATTTCCTCATAATCACCATAGGATAAGTTAAATATTCAGGGATGGGGGGGTGGGGGGGGGGAATCCCAAAGCAACACGAATTCTATATTACACAAGAAAAGCCACACACCAGCAAGTTTTTAAATTGAAGAAATGGTTATATTGTTCAGATATAGGAAAAATTTAATAAATATAGGTTAAAAGGTTGTTTTAAAGCATTTTTAGTAAGACCTGAATTGTAAATAACATCATAGAAACAGCTGGTTAAATACATCCATATTCCACTATCTTTATTTGTAACAAACATCGTTTTAGAAAAGTGACTCCACTGCTACCTGGAACCATTTTACATTTCTCAAAAACATCACAACGTTAAAGTGGACATAAAGAGTAAAAAAAATAAACAGAATAGAGCTGGAATTTTTAGTGCTTTCAGCTTTCCTTGATTTCTCTTCAGACAGAATGGAAGGTTTACAAAATGGTTTTATAAAACTTTGGGGGGTGTGCAGTTAAAACCCAGCATGGCCAGGGCACTTCCAGGGGGTTTTTGTTCACTGCCACAGATCTTCTGTACGACCAAACTTGAAGACCAGGCCTCTGTTTAAAACACAACACAGGGACAGCAGCAAATCAAATTCCTCTTGTTTTAAACACAGGATTTCCAGGAGCAAATTGGGGTATTTGTTAATGCAGTTCCRGAGTGAAACCTGTGCAGAGATCCCAGAGATCTGCTGCCTTCACCAGTTCATTCACACAGGTTATAAAACAGGACTTTAGGAAAAACCAGATTACAGCAGGTTTCAGGTTTTTCATCATTAAAAGCCAATTAAATAGGAAACAAATAAAAGGGGACAGTCTTACCCAAAAAAGATGAATGCATTCTGGAAAAACACAGCTATTCCTGGATACACCACTGGCTTTTCTAACAAGAGAAAAAAAATCTCCATAAATTTCTTTAGAAGTTATTTTCAAGCATATCCTATTTCTGACATGTCATTTTCCCTTGTGCTCATTTAACAGAGAGGCTTTGGGGGCAATCTTCAGAAACTCAGTAATTTGTAT
This sequence comes from Amblyornis subalaris, assembly GCA_018881555.1. Lineage (NCBI taxonomy): Eukaryota > Metazoa > Chordata > Aves > Passeriformes > Ptilonorhynchidae > Amblyornis > Amblyornis subalaris. The sequence goes on from JACAXG010000196.1 coordinate 1,036,057, forward strand.
TCTGGGAATAAGTGTTCACCCAGGGAATCATTCCCATAAAACTGCAGCAGTTTAATTATATCCATAGAATTCCCAGTTGAGCAAGATCTGTTTGTAGAGGAAGTTTGTGACTTAGAAGTAGATAAAACCCATCCCAATATTAATAATAGTGTGTAGGGACCCAAAATATTCAAACTGAGCCTGCCTAGAAACTCCCTAAATATCAACTCTAAAACTCAGRAGTCATTTAAAACACTTTAAACTTTCAAAAATGGGTCACTTCTTACCTTTAACAACATAACCTCCAAAAAGGATCCACATGGAAGCAATGAGGGATCCAAAAGCCATCATGAACCCAATGAAGAGCCAGATCCGAGCCCCTGGAACCGGATGGGGAATGTTCTGTGTCCGAGGATGGAGAGCCCCTCTGGGACACAACCCAGCCCTGGCACAGCCCTGCCAGCCCTCCCCAGGCTCTGTGTCCCCGTGGGTGTGACCCCCAGCCCTGGCACAGCCCTGCCAGCCCTCCCCAGGCTCTGTGTCCCCGTGGGTGTGTCCCCCAGCCCTGGCACAGCCCTGCCAGCCCTCCCCAGGCTCGCTGTCCCCACGGGTGTGACCCCCAGCCCCACCCCCTGTACCTGTCTGGCCCAGGCAGCCCTCGCTGTAACTGTCCCCCCGCACCTGCCCGTTGGACACCGCGTTGATCCTGGAAAAAACGGGATAAATCTGGRATAAAACCTCTCCAGTTAAAGCCTGCGTGTTCTGAGTTGCACAAACTGAGTTCTAGGATTGATCCTTACATCAGGAATGCGATGGTGGCTATGACCCCACAGGCGTGGTAGGAATGGTTGAAGTCTTCCACCTGAGGGTATTTCACAGCGGCATCGATGATGATCCACCAGCCCGTGAAAAACTGCGGGAAAAGAAGGGAGAGCTCCATAAAAATCCACCCAGAGCCTCTCCTCAGCGTGTGAGATTGCTCTGGAAAAAATGACATCAATATTTAAAATCGTTCTTGTGGTCTCCAAGCCAGAGTAAATTGGTAACAGAACCAGTTTTGCTGCCAACTTGGGATCAGGCTGACTGCAAAGGCAGGGATTTACCCACTCCCACAGTTAATTCCTGGGGAAAACTGTGAAATTTAAGCAACACCTGGATGGAAGAATCCAGACCAGATTTTGTCGCTACACACAGGGACAAAGTATCCCTGTTCTTCCTTCCCATGGAATTAGGGTTGGAACAGCCCTCTAAGATCATGGATCCCAACCACCATGGTCACCACTAACCCATGTCCCCAAGTGCCACATCCACGTGTTTTTGAAGCACTCCCAGGGACAGCGACTCCACCACTGCCCGTGCCGGAGCCTGACCACCCTTCAGTGCTGAAATCTTCCCTTTTAGCCAGCCCAAATCTCGGCTGGCACAACTTGGGGCCGTTTCCTCTTATCCTGCCACTTTGTAATGTGGGAGAAGAGACTCCCAAACTGCCAATAATTTTTAGCTTATGGCAGAAAAGCAAAACAAAGCCAAAAAAACCCCAAAGCAGGTCCAGGCCGTACCAGCACCCCCGCAGCCACAGAGGCGATCGTGTTCCGCTTCTCCCCCCAGTCCACGCACTCCGAGCACCTCAGGCTCTCCAGGAATCCGGACATTTTTCAGCGCCGGGAAGAACTGCGGGAGGAAGAGAGGGGTTTATCCTCACGGGAACCGGCGGGCACGGAGAGCCGGGCGCAGCTGCTCGGGGAGAGAGAGATTCCAGCCGGGAAACCCGCGGGGAGGCGCGGCCGCGGGGCGACCGCCGGAGCGCACCCCCGACCCGCGCATCCCGCACCGCACCCCGCGCAGTCACGGGATGCACCCCCGCCCCGAGCATCCCGAGCATCCCGCGGGCACTGCGCACCCGCGCACCCCCGACCCGCGCATCGCGCCCCCTGCGCACCGCGCACCCCTCTCCGCACGCCGCGCATCCCCCACCCGCACAGCCCGCAGCGCGCCCCGCGCAGTCAAGGGACGCGCACCGCGCACCACCCGCGCTGCGCACCCCCCGCACCCCCGGCCCCGCATCCTGCGCATCCCCCGCGCACCCCTCACGGTGAGCACCCTCCGCATCCCCCGTTCACCCCCCTCACTGGACACCCCCCGGACCCGCGGATCCGCACCCGCGCATCCCCAGCCCCGCACCCGCGCATCCCCCGCGCATCCCCCGCGCACCGTCACGGGACGCGGCGGTGGCGGCCGCGCGCAGGCGCAGCGCGCGCGCAGGCGCGGAGGGGGCGGGTCCCGTGCGCGGGAGGCGGGTCCACCGGCAGGCCGGGGGAAGGGGGCGGGGCCGGCTGCCCGCCCTCCGCGCGTGCGCCGTGCGCGAGCCGGTTGCGTAACGGGAGGGTCGTTCTGGAAGGTTCTGGGCCGGCCCTCAGTCGCTGTCGGCGGCGGCACCGGGCGGAGGCGGTGGCTGCGACCTGTGCTTCTGTCGCGGCTCTATCGCGGCTCTATCGTCAATCGCGACTGGCGCAGCGGGGCCCGACGCTATGGGGGTGACTCACGAAGCGGGGCTCTCCCCTCAGGACCCGTGCGGGGGCAGCCCGGCGGGCTGGAGCCGGTGAGGCGGCGGAGCGGAGCGGCGCTGGACGGGGGCGGCCGGGGGAGGCGGAGGCGGGGGAGGCTGATGCCGGTGAGGCTGATGCCGGTGAGGGATGAGGGACACGCATCGCTCACGGGTGGGGTTTGATGGGTTTTTGTGCTCTTTTATTACAGGAGCGCCCAGGTGCCTCAGGGGAACCAGCACGGGGCGTGCCCGGCGGCGCCGAGCGGTGAGTGAGGGACCCCTGAGGGCTGAGGGGGGCCGGTTGTGTGCGGTACCCGCGGTGGGCCCCCCGTGAACGGCGCTGCAGACGGGCTGTGAGGGGGGTCGGCGGTGACAGGGGCACATCGGGGTTTCTCTTGTTACCGTTCCTGCCCTGTGACCTTGGCCCGTGTGTAGAGGTGAAGYAGTGAAACTTTAGCTGGAGTGGTATTAGAGAAGTGCGTCTGACAACTCTAACAGAACTTAAATTCCGGATTTCAACAAGGGGCTTGGATTTACTGCCTAACTTTGCTTTGCACTGAGCACGAAATAGAAAATTTGCGTTAAAGCGAGCTTCCCCAAACTGTAAACTGGTTACGTAACTCGGGGCTTAAGTCTTGTGATAAGATCCTTACACCCGAGTAACCTTTGTAGCCATAAAATGGCTGCCACTCCAGGGACAGCCATTTTAATTATTAATATAGAACCGTAACAAGTGTTCCGTCCTGTACGAGTCACGTCCAGTGAATCATCACCCGTAATTTGCACTGTTTATGTAGAACACTTTTAATAGCAGCTTGTTGCGTACACTGTGGGATGTGTGGGGCTTTGTGCCGGTAATTTTGTGACACGATACAGTCAAGATCTTGAAGTAGCTCCTTTATACTTTGAAGTTCATTTCCCCTTGCTGGAGTAACAACCTCCGTTGAACTGTAGCAGAARATGAGTCAATTCGCACTGATCTGGAAAGCAAATAGTTATTTTGTATCATAGAGGCAATTGGCACCAGATACATTGAAGATAAAAAGCCTTGAAAGTTCTTTCCAAGAATTTTCTCCTTTTTGGAGGGAAAAAAGGTATTAACTTGTACCTTTTTCGAAGAAGGAATTGCACTTAAAACCCACACAAACCTACCTCTCTTTAGAATTCCACACYACTCATGGTTTAAACTGAAGCCTTTTTTTTTTCATACAACCTCGTATTTCAGTTTTCTGACTGACTGACCGCAGGAGAGGGAATTGCAGGACTAAATTGTTGTTGCCAAAGGGCTGGGGGTTGTCGGTGTGTTTAATTATCGCTGAGCTTTCTGCCCGTGTGTCACCGTGTTTGTTGCTGCTGAGGAAATGACCGGATGCCCACAAATGATGAACTTCCCTCTCCCCACGCCCACAGGAACAGAGACCGGGCACTGCAGAACAGCAGCGAAACCAGAACCGGCTGCCCAGAGCGCGCAGAAAACCAGCGCCGGGAAAAGGGACGACATGGCAGATTTCATGGATGACCTGACCCTCAGCTCCCCCAAGAAGAGGGAATCATCCGTGAGATCCAGGCGGAGCTGCGACAGGTCCTCCAGCAGATCCTCCAGCAGATCCTCGCGCAGCTCCCGCTCCAGCTCCAGCAGCTCCTCCTCGGCCTCGTCGCGGAGCTGGAGCCGCTCGCGSTCCCGCTCCCGCTCCCGGGCGCGCAGGAACGGCTCCCGGCGGTACCGGCGCTACTCCCGCTCCTACTCCCGCAGCCGCTCGCGCTCCCGCGGCTACCGCGGCTACCGGGGCCGCTACCGCCCCCGCCACTACCGGCGCTACCCCCGCTCCCCGCCCCGCTACCGCTCCCGCAGCAGGTCCTGGTCCCGCGGCCGATCCTACTACAGGCGCTCCTACTCGAGGAGCAGGTCCCGCTCCAGAGGCAGGAGGTACTATGGATTTGGGAGAACCATCTATCCCGAGGCATACAGGGGCTGGAGGAGCAGGTCCAGAACAAGATCTCGGAGCAGGTCACCTCTCCACCTGAGTGAAAAAGGTAATTTTGTGGTTTTTTTGAGAATTCCGTTGTGTTAGAACCTAAATCCAGGTTTAATTTGAACCGGTCAGATTCTCCTTTGCTTACTTGGTTTGTAAAGCCCAAGTGAAAGAAAACCTCGGTGTGAATGTATTTGACGTTTGAACGAATGTATTTGACAAAAAACGGAGTTCAGAGCATTATTTGCACTTGGGACAGGCTGTGATGAAATCCATCCCAGCTGATGTTGGCACAGACGCAAATCCTGCAGTTTGAGGCTTATGTGAATAGGTAAATGCGGATTTAAACATGACCCAAAGCACTTTTTTTCTGTTCCTTCCTCTTGCAGACAAGAGGGAACTCCTGGAAATTGCGAAAGCCAATGCTGCCAAAGCTCTGGGCACAGATAACATCATCTTGCCGGCGAGCCTGAAGATCTCTGCTCCTGCCAAAGAGATCAAAACTGAGAAACAGGAGCGTGAGGAGCCCGCAGAGTCAGCTGAGGTAAGTATGGAGTGTTCCCCCTGAGCAGGTAAACACCTCTTACACTTGTCTGCATGGCTCTGTTGTAGTTTAACTGTGGAGCGTGTGAGTTCAGACTCTTGAACAAAAACTACTCCAGAAACCTTCCAGCCTTAAGCTGGAAGCACAAAGGCCCAGAGAGAGGTGGATGATCCCCTGAGTGTCCAGTAGGGACAGGTGGGGAAGGAGAGGAGAATTGTTCTGCTGACTCGTTCTCCTAATGGGATACTTCCCATTGCTCGCACTCCCTTATGCCTTTCTGACCTAAACCCAGGAGTCTCCTTGCCAAACAGTGAATAGTGTGGGTTATTATTTTTAAGGTTAAATCTTTCTGCTTTTTTTAACTGTTAAAAGCTTTTCATGTGCAACAAACTGTTTCCCAGAAGTTCCATACCCAAGCACACAATGCATTTTACATACTTTATTTCTGTCTTATAGAAATCATGACTATGGTTCCAGACATGAGGAAGAAAATCTGGTGGTAATTAAGGGACTTGTGGGCTGTAGCTGCTGTGAATTGAAGGGAGGGAGAAACTTGAGCAGCTTAAAGTGAATTTTAGTTTGGTTCTGTTGTGGTGTGTTAACCTGAGTCACAGTAAATGCAAGCTGCAGTCATTCTGCATCACTCAGATGCTGCTGCTACAAGTGGAAGTAAATTTACTGAGGGTTTGACACGAATGGTTCAGGCATCCCTTTCATAAATATATGCAATATATTCCAGATGTTGAGAGAGTACAGAAGAAGAGGCCTGCATCACTGGCAGATAAGTTTATTGTCATTCTCCAAAGCTCTGCAGGATGGTTGTGCAGAACCTGCTGCCACRAGCTGTGTCACTGCTCTGCTGTGGCAGTTTGTGCTGTGACTGAGTCCTTCTTAAGCTGTAACTGGGGCGTGGAATTCCATCCATTCCCATGGGAATTGGCACAGCTGCCTTGGTCAGATACTGACTGCATCCAGTGGGGCTCAGCACTGCTCTGTGTTTGTAGCTTTAGAGCTACTTTTGATTAAATATGTGAAACAACTCTACAGAAAGTTCTGCTGTGTAGTGACTGCCTGAACTCCCCTGGGATGAGGGATCCCCACTTAAGCTGTGTGTGCTCTTCTTTAGCAACCTGGGAGTGCAGCAGAGGACATGGCCAAGGGTGGCATGGAGAGAGCAACCATTCAGAGGAGCATTTCCTTCAGTCCTAATGTAAGTGATCTTCCAGCGTGGAATGCCAGAACTTCAGCCCTCCTGGCTTAGGCTTTTCCCAAATAAAGATACTAATAACGGTAATGAAATGAACGTAATGGTTTGATAATGACTTTCCTGGAGGAGTTATGAGCAGTAGGGCACTGTGAATACACCTCAGCAGTGTGTTTAAAATAGGGGTTTACCCTCAAAATGAACAACCTTAAACTAGAACTAATTTGAAACAAAATTCAAGTTACATGTTTTAGTAATGCGAATTTAGGATTATGGGAAGTTGCTTTCTCCTGTGTCAATTAATTGTGCAGAGTAGATACCCAGTGCAGGCATCAGGAATTCCAAGAGCTGGAGAGAAAACATTTGTAGGATCAGTACAAACCCCTTGAAGTGTGACAGATTGTAGCACCTTTCCTAAAAGGAAATGTCTTTTTTTTTCCAGAACACAATGGCCAAGCCAGCCCTGCAGAAGCCAGTGAGCCATGTTGTTGTTAAGGAACCAGTCATTTCCCCTCCGAGAGAAGATGACAGGAAGGGAAGTCCCTATGGGCAGTGGGTTCCYGTCAAGAAGGAGGAGAAGAAAACATTCCTGAACTTCTCACCCAAAAGCTCCCTGTTCCGGGCCCGCTGACAGGACCCACTGGGACTGCAGCATTTCACACCCTTCAGTAGAGAGATGGAGATTGCTGATGGGCTTGAAGATTTGTTAATACTGAGTATTTATTTTGAGGTCTTAATTTTTGGAATCTTAGGTTTCTCTTTCAGATAGAGAGCACACTGATCCAGAAGCCCCAGATGGGAATCTTGTGTATATTTGTAAATATTTTGTATTGCTTTATTGGACTAGACCTTACAGGTGGGTAACTTTTTCTAAACCATAGTTGAGTAGCTGTTCTTTGCACACCTGGATTTACATTGTGTAACTGTTTACTTCAAGTGAATAAAGTTTAGTTTTGCACTGGCTGAGTGTGTCAAGTGTTAGAGCTGTGTTGTATGTCCTGAACGTGGTTATTGCCAAATTCAGCTTTCACTTTCCAACACCAGTTGTTGCATCCTTCTGAAACTGGATCTTTGAGCTGGAAAAGTTCCTGCCCAGGTTGTGCCTCCTTCAGGGCCTCTTCCTTCCCTGGATACCCCTCTGGAAGTGGAAAACCTGTGTAGGATTTTACCTGACTGCCATAGAAGTCRTGACCATTCCACTGTCACAGTGTCCCTTCTGCTCCTCCTGAAGCTGAACCTGAGTTACGACACGTTTTTGTTTTATTTAGTTTGCTTTAAAAGCCTCCAAGGGCTCAGTGTGAGGGAGGAAGGCAAAGGTGCAGGAGGGCTCCATGGCTCACCCAGACCTCTGCTCCAGGAAAAAGGAGTTCRGGAAGTCAAGGGGCTGTGCACGGACTGGGAGTACTGGGTTAAACCTGGGTTTTGTATAAATAAATTACTACTAAWATAAACTGAATTTGACTACTCTTGTCTGGAAGTTCTGTAAGAAGGGGTTGGGAGATGCACAAAGGATCGTTGTTTATCTTGCCCCTCACKGGGAGGCTGGAAAGCTCCACTGCCAGGTGGGAATTCCACCCTGGGCATGGGAGGGACAGCAGGGGCAGCTGCTGTCCCATGGGACTGTGTCACTGTTCTTTCATCTTGTGGGCAAACAACTCCAGGCACGGAAGAACAAACACCAACTCCCAACTTAGACTAAAGCTGCTCTTTATTTAGAACATGAGGTGGCACAAGCTGGTTACTCCTGCAAGGAAAAGCTGTTTATATCAGAATTATGTAAATTACTTTTATTACACTAAACATACCCTTGATTTGAGACAGCAACAGCTACAATGTATTTTTGATACAACTTAAAACTACCTAAAAACTCTTCCAGAGTGGGACAAAGGGCCCAGGAGTGAGCTGTGCCCAGGGCAGGGCTCACACTCCAGGTTCTGCTGGCTCTGAGCTGTGCCAGGCAGGGCTCACATGGCCATGCCCCTGTCCAGGTTCTGCTGGCTCTGAGCTGTTCCCTCAGGCAGGGCTCACACGGCCGTGCCCCTCTCCAGGTTCTGTTTGATCTCAGCTGTGTATTTCCCATAGAACCTCTCTGCCTTCTGGTTGAACTTGGCGTTCCTCTCGTTGATGTAGTCGATGTCGGCGTCGTCGTTGTAGGGCCTCCTCCGGCTGTACTTCTCCCTCTTCTCGATCCTGAAAGGMACCAGGGGTGAGCCCTGGGGTCCCAAAGCTTTGTCCCACCCCTTATCTCGCTGTTTACTCACTGTTTTTCGAGATCTGCCACCATCCTGTCCACCCCTTCCTTGGAGGGCACGTGGGTCCCGTGCAGGAGGCTGTCTGAGGTGGGGTAAAGGGCTTCCCCACTGGAGGAGAGCAATGGGGCAGCAGGTTACACACCTGGGGATTSCTTTAGGATTCCTTAGAATCACTGGTTTGGGGAGGGAGGGACATTAAATCCCATCCAGTTCTACCCCCTTCACCTTCCACTATTCCAGGTTGCTCCAAGCCCCATCCAACCTGGCCTTGGACACYCCCAGGGATGAGGCAGCCACAGCTTCTCTGGGCAGCCTGTGCCAGGGCCTCCCCACCCTCACAGGGAAGAATTTCTTCCCAATATCCAACCTAAATTTGCCCTCTTTCAGTTTGAACCCCTCACTCCTTATCCTATCCCTACAGGCCCTTGGGATTTCACTGCTTTTGCTTGAGTTTTATTGTCACACTCCACTGTGGGAACCCCAGATTCAGGAAAGAAAATGTCCATACTAAAACYAAGCTCAATTATTTTGAGAGAGACCAGCAGGTGCCTCTGAAAGACACAGAAATCCTCTGAACTGCAAAATCTGTCTGGATGCAAACTTGGAAAGTCAGTCAGTCCTTAATCCAATCTGCGCTGCTTAAAAACCCAAAACCTGCTCCAGGAAATGACTAATTACACACTGAAACATGATCTAATCGAGTAAATATTCCTTCAAACTCATTGGCACCAAGTTTGAAGAAATGAACCCCATTAATTGCCCCACTGCCCCTCCCCAAGCAGGGACAGCTGAACCAGCAGTGTCAAAGAACACCCCAGTGCACATGAGAACAGGCWCGTGCTGGCAGGAGCTCAGTGTTCAGTGCCTGCTGATCACCCAGAAACCCCCCAGACGGTACGAGAGGACTGAACTGAGGACTCACTACTGCTCCTTCAGCTGCTCATACTGCTCCAGGTCGGGTTTGATCTGCCGGGTCAGCCTCTGGTACTGGCGCAGCTGCGCCGCCGCGTAATCTGGGACACAGCGGGGACAGGCTCATGGGGTTTATCTCACTGTTCACTTGTCGCCCCAAATACCCACGCAGGTGTTCATTCCAAACACAGGTGTGGAGTTAAGCCGATACCTGAGAATCCCAGATCGGGATTTTTCCTCTTCTTCTTCCTCTCCCACCTCTCGGCGTCCTCGGCGCTGATCTCCAGCAGCTTGACCCGCTCGTAGTCCTCCCCTCTGGCYGCGCATTCCTGCCCAGCACAGGAACACCCCACTCTCAACAACAAACTCAGTTACAACTCCCTGGATCAGCCCAGGCAACCTCTAGTGCAGGACAGTGATTTAGATAATCAGGAGCTAATTAGGACATGGATTTTGGGGCTCCCAAGACTGTCCAGCCCCCATGGAGTGTCCCTCCCTGCAGGCCCCTGGGCTGTGGTGGAGGATTTTACCTTCTTCTTTTCCTGCACCTTCAACTCCCACTCCAGCCGAGCTTTTTTTGCCTCCCAGTTTGGTGGCAATTTCAGTCTTTTGTCCTCCTCCACCACCTCCTGGCTGTTCAGCTTGCAGGCCTCGTACTGGAACAAAACATGGCACCACTCGAGCASAGAGAGAACAAACCCAAACCCCCGGGGGGGCACAGGACCCCAAAAGCACCATGTAAAACGATCCCAGAATATTTGGGGTTGGAAGGACCTCTGGAGATGATCCAGTCCAAYSCCCTGCTCAGGCAGAGTCACCTGGAGCARGTGACACAGGAACACATCCAGGYGGGTTTGGAAYGTCCCCAGAGAGGGAGACTCCAGGCCCTCCCTAGGCAGCCTATTCCAACGCCAGGGAGATGATCCAGACCCCCCAAATCATCTTTGTGGCCTCCGCTGGACCCTCTCCAGCAGTTCCTGAGCTGTGGAGACCAGGATTGAACACAAAAACCCCGCAGGGCCGAGGAATCCCCTCTCCACCCGCGTGTGCCGGACGGGGCTTCTCCGGGGCGGGGAAGGAGAGATCCCCGCCTTCCCCCGGCCCCGCTGCCCCCCCGTTCCCGGCCCSTTCCCCGTACCCGCTTCATGTGCAGCTCTCGGAACCGGCGCAGCCGCTCCTCCCGCCTCTGCTCCGCCGCCGCCGCCGCCGCCGGGCCGGGGCTCGCCTCCTCCTCCTCCTCCTCCGAGCTCTGAAACGACCCGCGCTCAGCCAGGGGCGCCKGGAGGGAGCCGGGACCCCCCGTCCCGCCCGGTCCCGTGTCAGCCTCACCCCGACATCCTCCTCGGGCACCCCCAGACTGCTGAGCGCCGACACCGCCGCCGCCATCGCGCCCCGCCCGCCGGCACTTCCGGTTTGAGGAGCTTCCGGCTCCCAGCGCTTCCGGCTTCCGGCGCGTCCCGCCGGGCGCCCCCCAGCGGGCGGGAGGTGCTGCTCCCCCCCCACCCCCCCACCCCGCGCCGCCTTCCGCTGGAATTTGGGATTTTCCCGAAATCCACAAAATCCCAGTCACGGAATCCCAGAGCCACAGAATCACTGAGGCTGGAAAAGACTTCCAAGGCCGCCGAGCKCAGCCTGTGCCCGATCCCCACCTTGTCCCCAGCCCAGAGCACAGAGTTCCACATCCAGGAATTCCTTGGACCCCTCCGGGGATGRGGACTCCAAACGTCCTTGGGCATCCCAGTTCTATATTTCACAACCCTTTCCATGGGGAAATTCCTGCTGATGCCCAAGATGACCTTGCCTGGCACAGCCTCAGRCCATTCCCATGTCCTGTCCCTGTTCCCTGGGATCAGGGACCCACAGGGATGTGGCTGTGACACGGCTGATCCACCTCATTCCCTTCCTAAAAGGAATCAGTGCCTGATGCAAACTTTGCAGTCAAAGCACATGAACCAGATGGACTCAGGGTGTCCCAGCCCACCTGGGAACAACGTCAGGATCCGGGGAAGTGCCTGGTGTAGGACGAGAAAGCAGCAAAAGCCCCTCCAGGAATCCCTCAGGTGACCCAAAACAGGGCCAAAATTACAGCTTTCACCAAAAAAAAAAGTTTTGCTGCGAATTCTGAGCAAAGAAAGTCAAAATTTCCATGGTATTGCTGCAGTGGCCRGGATCTTCCAGCCTTAAACGGAGATTTACTATAAATTTATCAGTATATTGATATTCTCACGAAATAGATCTGTGTGTAAAGCCTTTCTCTCTGCACAGGAGAGGCAGAAGGGCTCAGGATTCCTGCTTTCCTTTGGAGAAAAGCTCCAAACCCCCGTGGGTGAAGAGGCTGAGCTGGTGCTGAACTCCCAGCAGAGGGAATCGCAGCCCCAGCCATGAGGGGCCGGGCCGGGCAGGCAGCCCTGGCAAACCCCACAGCCTCTGTTCCCTCTTAACTTCGCTTTCTTCTGCTGCCAAGCGCCGGTGCCTGCTGAGGGATCAAAAATATCAAACCCAGCGCTCCCCAGCGAGGGGGGAAAGGAACCCCAGGGAGGAAAACGGGGACCGGGGCAAGGAAAGGGAGGCAGAACGTCTTTATAGGGTCCTGCTGGTCGTGTCCTAAGGGAAAGGAGAGGCTTGTCCMGCTGTGGTTCGGGGTTTGGGGGTCTCCCCTCACCTGCCCTCTCCACATGCTCACTCCATGCTGGGAGGTGTTGGATTTCCACCCTGGGGACAGGGACCGGTGGTGCTGGGAGAGGGGGAAATGCAGGAAGAAGCTGCAAGTGCAGGTGTTGGTGTTGTCAAGCAGAAAAYTGGGCAAAATCCGTGCTCAGGACATGCCATTCCCGATATCCCCCTGCTCCTCCTGGAGCTCCTGGACCCTCTGCCATGGCCACACTCGGGCTCACAGGAGCTTCGGGAGCAGGGAGGGTGCTGGGCTGGCTCTGGATGGACCCTGGAGCCTCCAGGCCGTGTCCTGTGACATTCCCACCCTTGGGCACTCCGAGTTCCTCCTCCAGGTGGGGAGCAGGGAGGGCAGGAGGGGCTCGGGGCTCGGGAAATGACCCCGAGAGCTTTCCCTGCCTTCCGTGGGTCTGCTCCTGGCTCTGGTGCCAGCTCGGGGAGTTCAGCTCCTGCCACAGGTGCTGGGTTCCCTCCCCGGCCCCGTGGCACAGCCGCACATCCCAGCCCGGCCCGGGAGAGCCGGGAATTCTCCCGAATCCCGGGTCCTGCCCGGGCCGGCAGCGAGGCCACGCTGAGCTGCTCTGGCTGTCACTCGGAGCTGATTTATTTTTAGATTATAAAATGTTTGCGTTTCTCAGGCGCACAGAGCTGGCTCTGCTTCCCCGGGTCGGAGCTGCCTCCATTGTCTCCTCCAGCTCTGCCTCCCCTGCGGTGCCACATGAAGGATTCCAGCTCCGCGTTGGACAGGGGCTGCGGCTCGGAGGAACTGACTCATCCCGGTTAAATTTGTCCCTTTCGGAGGGGAACGGGAGCCCGGGCCAGGGCTGGGGGCGCAGCAGCACGGATCTCCCCCCCTAAGGGATCTGCAGGGCAGCCAGGTCCCCCCAGGGTGCAGCTCCTGGGGCTGGGGCAGTGGGAGAGGGAAGGGTTTGGGATGTTCCCCGGAAAAATATCGGCCACAGAGGCCACAGAGCTGTGCCAGGGCACCCCCGGCCCTGGGGACATCTCCCGCCACGAGGGATGGTGGATGGGGAGGACTTGGGTGTGCAGTGCCATGATTTGGGTGTGAAATGCCATGGTTTGGGTGTGCAACACCATGTTTTGGCTGTGCAATGCTATAATTTGGGCATGAAATGCCATGGCTTGGGCGCAATCCATGACTTGGGTGTGTATTTCCATTATCTGGGTGTGCAGTGCCGTGTTTCAGGTGTACAATGCCAAATTTTGGGGGTGTAGTTCCATGATTTGGGTGTGTAATTCCACGTTTCYGGTGTGTAATTCCATGATCTGCCTGCCCAGTGCCACGATTTGGGTGTGAAATGCCACGATTTGGGTGTGCAATGCCACAATCCCGACCTGCAGGGCCACAACTTGGACCTGCACGGTGGTGGGGTCACACCCCTGTCCCCAGGGGTCCCTGAGCTGGGATGGTCACTCCTGTGTCCCCGCAGGTCTGGGATGGTCACTCCTGTGTCCCTGAGCTGGGATGGTCACTCCTGTGTCCCTGCAGGTCTGG
>JACAXG010000196.1:1049731-1108727 GCA_018881555.1 Amblyornis subalaris
GCAGGTCTGGGATGGTCGCTCCTGTGTCCCTGAGCTGTGCTGGTCACTCCTGCGACCCCACAGGTCCCTGCGACCCCACAGGTGCCTGCCCCGGGCAGATGCTCGTGGCACGGGCAGCACATCCCAGCCCAGCCCTCCTTCCCCCCGCTGACCCCACGGACGGTGTCACCCCCGGTGTCCGCAGTGCCCCCGCGTCCCCTGGCGTGCCGGGGCCGGGCTCGGGGCCGCTTGCGGTGAGCTCAGCGCCGCCGGCCCGGCCCGGCAGCTGCGGGAGCCGCTTCCTCTTCCTGCGCTGGCCCGGCCGCGCTCCGAGCTGGTCCCCAGCTGCCTCCCCATCCTGCTGCGTGCCGAAAGGGCCCCGCGGAGCGGAAGAAAGCCCCGGCGAGCGGCGGGAGCGAGGCGCGGGCCGGGCAGGAGGCGCTCAGCCCGCTCCCAGCCCTCGGGACGGGGGGGATAAGGGGGGAATGGACGCCCCGAGCCAGGCGGAGGCGTGGGGACCCTTCCCCACCTCGGATTTGGGGTGGGTGCGGGGGGCACGTTCGGGGCTGGGTTGGTGTGCTCCTGCCGGGCTGGGTCGCTGCGGTGGAATGGAAATGCAGGACCATAGAAACGTGGAATGGTTTGGGTTGGAAGGACCTTAAAGCTCGTCCCATTCCACCCCCAGGGACACCTTCCGCTATCCCRGGTTGTTCCAAGCCCTGTCCAGCCTGGCCTTGGGCACTTCCAGGGGATGGGGGAACCTGTGCCAGGGCCTCCCCACCCTTGCAGGGAAGGGTTTATCCCTAATATCCCRTCTAAATCTCTTTCACTTTAAAACTCTTCCCCTTTGGAACCCCATCTGGGTTTCCCCTTGGTTTCCCCCATCTGGGAATCTCAGAGCTGTGGGCAAATCTCCTTTGTCCTGGGGAGGAAAAAAAGGCAGTGCCAGGGATACACACATGCCTGGATCCCAGTGGGATTTTGGGATCAACAGCCCTGGGAAGCCCTTTGCAAGCAAAAGCACAGATTTGAGCCGAGAAGAGGAAAACTGGGCCTAAAACTTGCAATAACAACTTGAATCCAGCAAACTGGGATAATCTAATCAGTGGGAAGATTAATTAGGGCCAGAACTGATCGTGTGTGGTTACCAACCACAGGGACACTTGCAGAGAGGGGGAATGTGAGGAGGCTTTGGGTTTTGGGTGGAAGAGAATCCGGTTCTGTCTCAGGCCTGTCCCTCTCCATCACAGGCTCCTCTTTGTGTCCTGTTGGGTTGCAATTTCAATCTCTCAGCCCAGACACAAAATCATTGGGCTGGAGAGCCAAAAGCACCTGGCTAATGGGATTAACAGGAATTAACCTGGTTACGTGGGGACTCCATTGAAAATGAGAAAGTGCTGATGGTCAAAATCAATTCCTGCCCAGCCAAATTGCTGCAGGCCTGGCTTTGGGTTTCAGTTAAATGCTCGAACCTCCAACAATGAGCAGGCTGGGATTGAATTAGGTCCTGATCGTGGCGTTCAGATGATGGCAAGGGTTTGTGTGTAATGCCAGCGGCGAGCCAGGGGGCAAAACGGGAATTCCACCCTGCTTTCCCCTTGGAATCACATGGAGAGTCCTGCTGGGTGTCCCTGGTGATGGGAAAAATGGAAAATCCACCCTGTTTTCCACCCAGGACTGCGTGAGGATCCTGCTGGATGCCCCTGGTGGTGGGCAAAATGGGAAACCCACCCTGTTTTCCTCTTGGAACCACATGGAGGGTCCTGCTGGGTGTCCCTGGTGATGGGAATAATGGGAAATCCACCCTGTTTTCCCCTTGGAACGATATGGAGGGTCCTACTGGGTGTCCCTGGTGCCCAAATGAGGGGTTGCCTTGCCCAACCTCTTCCCTGTCCCCTTTCCAGCCCCCTGGCCCAGGATCAGAGCTGGAATGGGGACAACGGGCTGGGGGGATTGGGATGGGCCGGTTTGGGATCCACAACCCCAAGGGCTGCCAAAGCCCGGCCTTGCCGGGCAGGGCTGATGCTCCTTTCGGAGGCTTTCGGCGCCTGCAGAGGGGGGCAGCTCCCGGCAGCTCCCGGCAGCTCCCGCCCGGTTGCCTCTTTTCCCTTAAAAGCCGGAACCCGGCGGAGTTTCCTGGATGAGAGCAGCTCATGGTTAGCGGGGAATCGGAGGCGCGGCAGATTTACGGTGCTCGGCCACACCGGCCCCGCGGGGGGGGGCACCGGCACAGAGCCCGGGGCTCTGCCCTCCGCCCCTGCCCCCTCGGGGGCATCCCTGCCCGTGGCCCACCCTGGAGCGTCACCCGGCCTGGCTCTCCCTCATTCCCGGTGGGATGGGGACGCCTTGGAGCTCCCCAAACCCCTGGGCAGCTGGGATTGACAGCGGGGAGCGGCCCCTTCCCCAGGGGAAGGCGACAAGTGGCAATCCATTCGCTGTCCCCAACGGGAGAGACGGGACCTGCGGCCCTGCCGGCGCCGCTCGGAGGGAGCAGGGGCTGGAGGGAGCAGGGAGCGTGGAAGGGACAMTCCCGAAGGTCCTGGCAGGAGCCACAGCTCCACGGGAGCCCCAGGAGCTGCCCTGGATGCTCAGGATTTGCTCCCTCCCCGCCCTGGCAYTCAGGGCTCGGGCACGGCCGTCCCGGCGGGGGCATCCCGGGGACGTGCCGGGATGGAGCCGTCCCTGGAGCGCAGCGGGACCGGGGGTGGCTGCGGGGAGCGGCCTCTCCGGGAGCAGAGGGAGGATAACGTCACGTTTCCCCCGGATCAATGAGGATTTGGGTTCGGGAGTTATTAGCCCGGTGCCATAAACTATCTGAAAACCACAGAAGTAAAATAATAAATCTCGCTGTTTGCCTCCTGCGCGGGGTTTTTAAGTACCAGGGTCCCTCCAGGCATCGGGTCAATATTGCAGCGGACACAAATCACGGAGACAGAGCCGGATTTTGGGGAATATTACTCACTCCTTGCTGCTTTCCAGCACTTGGSCGGGTGCAGGGAAGCTCCCCCGGGCTCCACAGCGAGCGCTGGGCGGGGCTGGGGSGGCACTGGCTGAGGGGGAGGCTGAGGGGGCCCCGGGGGATGTGTCCCTGTCCCACAGAGGGGAAATTTGGGATGTTTCTTGCACGGGAAACACACTTGAGCCATCATTAAATATTGAAAGGCTGCTGGTGCTGGTGAAGCAGCAGGACCTCACCCCAAGGATGAGGTTCGCAGGCTGGGGGGGCAGTGCTCCCAGTGCCCCCAGTACACTGGCGGCACCTCGCTCCTGAGCTGGGGCTCATCAGTAATGCCAGGGGAACAGGGACCAGCTTCCCCCASTGCTCCCAGTTCACCTCTCCCGGCTGCACTCCTGGGGATTCCGGGGGTCCCTGGGCTGTCATTGCCAGCAGCAGGGCCGTGCCTGCCTCCCCCCATCCCTGCCCAGCGCCCCCGGAGGTGTCGGGGTGTGCCCTGACCCCCTCCCGACCACAGGTTTTCTTTTTAAAGCTGTTCCTGGTCGCTTTTCCGGGTATTTTTGTCTCCTGGCCGTGCCCGCTGCATCCTCGCTCGTCATTCCCAGCCTGCCTGGGGTCGCTCCGTGGTTTTCCCCAATCCCAGCGCTCTCCCCCTCGTTACCCACCAGGATAAACCTCTCAAAGAAAAAAAAAAATAAAAGAAATAAAGGCTATTTCAGGCAGGRCCGGGCCCGGCGCGTTCCCCCCGCAGCACTGGGAGATGGAGCCGGGAAAAACTTCCAGYGGGAGAGAGAAGAAACCTGCCCGGGAGGGAAAAGCGGATGGGGAATGCAGGGAGATGGTTCGGGATGAGGGAGCCCGGCCCGCATTCCAGGCGTGGGGCAATTAGCGCWGGGCTTTGATGGCGTTAATGAGAGCAGCTCCGAGCGCAGGGACGGGGCCGGGCTGCTCCTTTGCCCTTTTCCAGGGAGATGCTGCTCCCCTTGGAGCCGCGGGGGATGCTCTGGGGCACATCCCRGAACCGGGAAAGGTCCGGGAAGGATCCGGCTGATCCCTCGGGACACCCCGAGCCCGCCCCACACGCGGCCCCTCTCCCTGCAGGGCTGGGAACGGCGTTTCCCGTCCGGACACCTGGAATTCGGGATCCCCCACKCCGTTCAAAGGGAGGAAGCCTCTTCCCTGTCCACAGGGAGCCAGAGCCGGGTCCTGCTCCCTCCGTGCCCCACGAGCCACCTCCAGCTGGCGCGGGATCCGCATTCCCGGGCTGGAGAGCCAGAAGGAGCCTTTCGGGAGCTCTCCATGCGCTCTCCAGCCGCTGGAGCAGGATGCTCCCCCCACGCCCGTGCCTCACACACCATCGCACAGCCCCGCCGCAGCACGGGGAGGGCTTTTTGTGGTCGTGGAGCGGGATTCTGCCGGGATGCAAGCAGGTGCAGCTTCCTGGGTTTCTGCTGAGGCCTCATTTTGGCCCCTAAAGTGTTAAGTGAGTGCTAAGCCCTATAAAATTACCCTTTCAGCTACTATTTCTGCACAAAAGGCTCTCTGCGAGTAGATATGCCAAAGCATCTGATGAAGTAATATGTCTATTCTCATTTGTGACATTTATTATTAACAGGGAAAAGAAAAAAAAAAAACAAAACCCAAACCCAGTCAGAAAGAACTCTTAATTGAAGGACTATTGTGCCGTGGTAACTGCTATTAAATTAATCTGCTGCATTCCTTTCCACCCACACACTTTAAAACTTCCTGGTTATAATTAGAACCATTTAAAACCAATTTGACACTCCTTGGATGATGCAGTTCAGCTGCTTAATATGGTGAGACTTTGGTGAAAGGAGCAGAGAGGGGCTGGGAGCAAGCTGGGGCTGCTCGGCTCTCGGGGAGGGTCACACCCGGGAGCTGCTGCTCCTGCACGGGGATGCTCAGATCCATGGGGAATTTCAAGTTTAACTCCGCTTCCCTCTGGCGTTTGAAGTCCTCCCGAGCCGTGATCCCTCTGGGCTGTCCCACGGGAGATGCTCCTGCCCAGAGCATCCTTCCCCCAGGGATGCCCATGGGTGATGCTGCTCCTTGCTGGCCACGGGGGTGCCAAGAAAATGCCTCCCCCATTTTTTGGGAGGGCCCTCGAGCTCTCTCCCTTTTGTGCCGGGTGAGAAATGCCCCAAAGCAAATAAAGCACTGCAGCGAAAGCGTTTGGGTGTTTCAGTGTGGGAAAAGGCACYCGAGCGCAGGGCTGAGAGGAGATTTTTTGGGAATGGGGGGCTTCAGGGGCGTGTGGCCGCCAGGCACCCCTGCACCAACCCTCCGCCCGCCTGCAGGGGTTGGGAAGCCCTCGGAGGATGCTCATCCAGCGCCGGATTTGGGGAAGATTCTCTGGGACCCGCGGCGCAGCCGTTCCCTGGGAGAGTAAACAGAGAAACCGCCGGGCCCGGCCGAGAGCCGGTGCCGAGCCCCCGCGGGTGTCACTTCTGCAAAAGTGTTCCCGCTCGGGGCCTTTATCTGCTCTCCTCGGAACCACCTTGGCGGCCCCGATGGTATCTGGGCCCGCGCCGGGCTCCCCCGCGCATCCCCGGCCCCCTCCGGGCGCGGGCAGTTCCTCTCCCGGCCGGGAAGATCCCGTTAGTCACGGTATCTCCGCCGTCACCTTCTGCTTCCTTCTGCATTTGGCTTTCAGGCCGGGGCCATGTGTTCGCCAGGGCTCGGCGCCGGATCCCGCCCCGGCCCCGCAGCTTCCTCACCCTCCGCTGGGACCGCTTCCTCCCGGCTCCCAGCTCGGCCCGTGCGCCGGGGCCGGGGTGGCTCCGGGGAACGCCGCGGGTCGCGCTCCAGCCCCTCCGTCCCGCGTTTTTCTCCCGCTGGGGAAGGGCCGCGATGAAAACCTCGAGGGCCGCTCCCGGTTCCCTCTGCTGCAGTTCCAGGTTCCCGCTCGGGCCTCGGGGCCGCGGCTTTTGGGACGTGAAATACGCGGAAATTCGGGCCGCCGTGAGCCCTTGGTGTGTTTGTGCGCCCCTGAGCAGGGGCTGGAGCAGCTCCTGGTGCCGCTCAGAGCTGCCACCAGCTCCCCCCACCCCATTCCCAGCTCCCAGCCCATATCCAGCCATTCTGCACGGGCCATTTGCCGCCTTCAGGGGCCAGCACCTCCCTTTTCCTTGCCCTCCCTGCTCCCCCTCTCGCCCATCTCTCCCGGATGCCGTTGCCCACCCCGAGCTCATCCCCATCTCCCTCCTCGASTGCTCGGTGCCCGAGGTGGGGACGCGCTCCAACCCCAGCCAGGGCCAGGGCGGCTCTGCCAGGAGCGCCAACAAGAAGGAAATGTGGATTTTTTCCCCCGGCTGTGGGACGGGACCCCCGGCTGGGGCTGGGGCTGGGGAGCTGCAGCCGCCGCGGCTCCGCGGGGCTGCCTGGGGCTGGCGTCATCGCTTGTGCAAATTTCGGTTGTTTGGGTTGTTGTTTTTTTGTTTTTTTTTTTTAATACACAAACTCCAATTTTTTAGATTTTGAATCTTTTCCCTCCTGTCCTCCCCCTTCTTCCTCCCCGGAGCGCATCAACCCCCCAAAGCCCAGAGGTTATTTGTGCTTTTGTCCAATCTGTGTTCCTTGGTTTTGCGTTGGGCGGATCTTTTTTTTATTTTATTTTTATTTTTCTCCCCCCCCCTCCCCTCTTGCTACTTCGTAATTTTTTCCCAACTTTGGAAGCGCGACAGAGCGGCCCGAGGAAAAACAAACCCAGGATATTTCTGCTACCCCGTAACTTTGCAAAAATGCTGCGTGCCTGGGGCGCGGCGGGGGGCGCGTAACGAGAACCAGGGGCTGCAAGCTCCGGCCAGACGGAGTAAAATTAGCCCGGGAGAGGCGGCAGAAGGGGAAGCGCCTCCATCCCGGGAAGCCTCGGCAGCCGGGATGGGCCCGCGTGGAGCGAGCGGGACGCGCTCCGCGCTCACCCACTGGAGCGGGACCGAGGGTGATTTACTCCTCCGGGGGTTTAGCCCCGCTGGGAACAACCTCCCTGTGCCTCCTCCCTTCCAAATCCAACCCTGGGCAAGGTGTCCGCTCCTTCCCGCTGATCTGTGGCGTTTCCCCCCAAAAGGACGGCTCCGTCCCATCCCGGCTCGCGCAAAGCGGAGCCGCTGGAAGGAGCCGCCTCTCCCGGCCCCATCCCGCCGGGAAGCCCCAGGAGGGGACTGGGACCCCGCGTCCTCCCCGGGGCCGTTGTTCCTTCGTTATTCCACTTGTTGTTTCCCTCCTCCTGGCGGGGAGGCGGCAGCGGTGGCTCTGCCAGCGTTTGTCACCCTGGCTGTCCCTCTGTGTCCCCCTGAGCACCCCCGGGGGGACARGAGAGCCGGGCTTTGTCACCCTGTGCCCGTAAAATGTTCTGGTGCAGCCTGGATTTGGGGCTCCGGGACAAACAAATGGAATTAAAAGATTATCCAGGCTGTGGGTTTTTCGGCGCAGAAATCCCTCTGGGTCCCCGYGTGTGGCTCTCGTTGCCTGAAGGTGGCACTTGCTGGGGCCCTCTGGGTATTTCTGGGAAGCGCCCCTGGCTTGGCTGTCATTTATCCACAAAAATGTCCATTAAATATATGTAGAGATCAGGATATGAACAAATGCGATTCGGGAATCTCTGCTGGATCRGGGCTCCGGGCAGGGAATTCTGCTGGAGCTGCTTTGGGCGTCACGGAGGGTAATTTGGGGATTTTGTGGCCAACAGCCCCAACCCTCTTTGCCATGAGAGTCACACTTTTGATGAATTAAAACCAGGAGAAATCAAACCTCTCTTAGGCAGATGGGGGCTACTCCAGCTTTCCAGGATCAGTGGGTCCTCTGGATCTCTGGCCCAGCAGCTGACCTGGTGGTTGGCTCCCGGGAACGCCTGCAGAGCTTTTGAGCCACATGGATGGGAAAAGTGCCCTTTGGTTGCCTCTTGGACTGGCTGGAGGTTTCTGGGCCAGGTTGTTGAGGAGCATTTCCAAGCAGAAACGAAAGCCTTTTCCATCAGAAAGTGGGAATGCTCTGTTTCAAAACGCTGACAAAGTGGGTTTGGCTTTTAGAGCAACAGTTCAGGACACGGAGGGAAACCTGCAGAGTCCTTGGGTGTCCCCGAGCGGGCTCAGCCCAGCAGCTCCCAGCTGCTCCCTGCCTCTCCTGAGCCTCCAGAGGAGGAGGGGGAATATCAAGGAAGCCATTTATTGGTTTGTYTTTCACGGGAGCAGCCCCTTGGGGTGCTTGGCCCGGAGAAACTTTGCCCCCGGCCCGCGAGCCGGCCGCTCCCAGAGGCTGTCCCCCAGCGCGGTGACACCGGAGCACTTAGTGGCCCCTGGCAGTCCCCAGCTGAATCCGTTCTCTCGACTTTTCTTGAGTCGGATTCTCTCCATTTGCTCTATTGATTTGAATTTTAAAGTGAGGGGGAGGTTTTAATGCTGGTTTTAGTGCTGGTTTTACCGCGCAGAGCGGGGAGCCGAGGGCGCTGGAGGGGCGCGGGCGCCGCGGGATAAATGGAATTATTGCGGCGTGTTGGTGAACCCGGGGCTGCTGGGGCGTGGGGTGAAGGGGGCTTGGGGGTTTCCTGGTGGCGCTTTGGGGTGGTGGGGTGAGCTGTTCCCTGGTGGCACCCCAGCCCGTGCTGGATGTCCACAAATCCCTTCCACCCTCCGTGCAAACCCAACCCAACCGAGCCCTGCGCACCTTGGGCGGCTCCGACATTAAATATAAATGGGGGGAAAATTACCTTAATCAAGTCGAAAGAGAATTGATTAATATTTTAGTCAAAACCTCACGCTGGAGTTTAACAGACTGGTTAAATCTCAGCTGGAAAAACCGCTGTGGTTCCCCACCAGCTCTTTTTTTCTCAAACCCAGCCTGGTTTCCACAGCCCCTCTCTGCCTGTGGGGGCTACTGGAGCCTGCGCTGGGGTTACTGGGGAGCTCGCCGAGCTGTTTGCCCTTTAGCTGAGCGAATTAGCAGCGGTTTGAAAAGGCCCTCTCTCCCCCTCCCCGCTCCCTTTTATAGGTACAATAATCAGATAAAATATTTCTGGAAGCCTCTTTACAAAATTCCCCATCCCCATCAATCTTACGGGTAAGAAGGAGCAGAGGAAGAAATCTTAACCTCAAGAAGCTGCTAATGCAACCAAGCTCTTTAATGGTGGGGTGGAGATCGGCTTTTTTTTCCTGCTGCCATTACCATGGAATACATAATAACATCAATAATTAAATATAAATTGGATTTAATATTTTATGCTGGCGACATGTAATTTACACTCTACCCGAGAAATCAAAAGGTCACGTCTGAAGCGAAGGCAAGGAGGGAAAGGGAGAGGGGCTGGGCCCTGAGACGAGTCTGGGGTTGKGAGGCTCAAAAAATTGCTGCAGGGAGGGGAAGAAGAGCTTTGTTTGGGGTGAAAAGGGAGAGTTTGGGGTCGGATTGCGGGTGGGGTGATTTTTCCTGCTCTATCCAGCGCTGGATCTGCTGGTTCTGGACTCGGTAGTGTTTTTATCTCGATTTTGGGTGATGCTGAGGGGCTGGGCTGGGGGTGTGTGAGCCCCATCCCTGCTGCCCTGAGCACCCTCCAGGCAGCGCTGCCCAGGAGCTGTCCCTGCTCCAGCATCGATTTTTGTGGGATGGGGGCAGATTTCAGCAGCTGCCAGCAGAGCAGGCTCCATCAACACCATGGCACTTCAGGAACTGCCCAGGCTGTTTCTGGAATGGTGGAATTCCCAGTTTTTTATTCCCCTCCCCGCGGGATCTTCAAAGCCTTCAGTGAATTTTCAGGTCCATCCGTGGGATTCTGTGCCCGGCAGCCCCAACTCTCTTTGCCGTGAGCCTCACATCTTTGATCCATTAAAAATAGGAGAAACCAAACCTCTCTCAGGCAGGTGGGGGCTCTCCCGGCTTCCCAGCCCTCGGGTTGCACCCCCTCCCCGGGTTAGGGGCGAGCTGGAGCGTCCTGCCCCGGCCAGGGGCAAACCTTGAGCCCCCCACGGCGCGGGGAGAGAAATCCCCTCGGGTAAATTATTGCTCAGGATTGTGGGCACCGAGGTTTGGGGCTGCTGGGGGCTGCCCGGGGCAGGTTTCCCCACAAGCGAGGCTTCTGCTTTTTTAAGGGTTGTGCAACACCTCTGGGCAAAGCCATTCTTGATTCTTGTTCTCCTTCTCCCCGGGGCGGGTTGAGCGCCGGGACCAGACGGGGAAGTTGGGGGGAACCAGCCCCGGAGGGTGGTTGGGTTTGGGGTCTCACCTGGCACGAACGTGGTGGGGGACAGTGGCTGCTGGGGATGTGGATGTGAAATTAAATCGGAAGGTTTGGAGAAGGAATAAATCCTTTTTTGTGCGTTGTGGGGTGGGGGGAGCTGCTGCTGGGATTKGGGCGTCGCTTGGTGCGGGATGGGGTCTGGCTGGTGTCGGAGGGGGGGATGTGCTGTAGGGAAACCCTGGACGGGCAAGGAAAACCCTTGGGTGGTCCCTGCGGGGCGGGCAAGGGGGCCACAGCACCCAGCACCCTCGCCGGGGAGCCTGGGGTGCAGCGCTGGCAGCGCCCGGCTCGGATTTTGGGTCTGTTCTGCCCGGATTTGGCTGCTGCCCCCACACCCACGAGCAGAGCGCGGCCGGGAGGGTTCCTGCCCGYGCTGAGGTGGAAAAACCCGCCCTGATCCTGGGGTTAATTGAACAGTTAATTTGTTCTCTTCGCTCTCCGTGGCCAAGTTAAATAAAAACCCCACAACAGCCGAGTTTCCAGCCCCTGCAGGGGTTGTAAACCCACCCTGAAGTCACTCAGCAGAGGGCAGAAAATGCCCTGTTCCACTTGGCACAGCCACAGAGGTGGCCAAAACGTCTGGGAAGAGCTGGGTTGGACGGGGCTTGGAGCAGCCTGGGACAGYGGGAGGTGTCCCTGCCCACGGTGGGACTGGATGGGCTTTAAGGTCCCTCCCAACCTCAACCRTTCCACGGTTCTGTGCAAAGGATCTGGTTGGGAGGGTCGGATCCCGATCCACACCCGGATCCTCGCTGGGATTGGGCCTGCTGTGGCTTTTGGGGTCCCCTGGAGGGTGCCAAGCGCTGCCTTTTAGGGTACAGCTCCTTTGGGGGCCTCATCAGAAGGCCCAGCCCGAGCTGAGCTGCCCCCAGAGCACCCAGGGCTGGGCTTTATGGGGCCATTACACCTCCAGTGCCTTTTTACGAGGCTTTGGGGGCYGCTTGGAAAAGGAGCCACTTGTTTTTTGTTGGGGCTAAAAGGGTTTTGATCAACAATGGGGCATTTTCTTACACCTCCTTCCCCTTCCCTTGATCAGCACCTGCCTGGGGAGGAGGAAGGACCTAATGAATTGCAAAAGGATGGGACTGGACCTGCCCTCTCGGGGCTCCTTCCATCTATTTATTTCGCTTTTTCCAAATCAACTGTGGAAAATCTTCATAAATCCTCTGTTCTTGCAGCTTCTGGTGCCCCCGAAAGTGGAAACACCTGGATTTCAAAGGGCAATCCTGACTCTTAATCGCTCCTAATGGCACATTTTGATTTTATGGGGGGGATAACGTGACTCGGGGGCTGCCTCGCTTGGCCAAGGGATTTTCTGGTGCTTTGAAGCTTGGAGGTTTTTGGYGGAGGAGAAAGTTTTTGGGTGGAAGAGGAAGGTTTTCCACGGAGGGCCAGGGCCCTCCTCTGTGTGCCTGTGCAGGTTTTTGGGGGACGCAACCGCCACAAACCCGGTGGGAACGA
Organism: Amblyornis subalaris; assembly: GCA_018881555.1. NCBI lineage: Eukaryota > Metazoa > Chordata > Aves > Passeriformes > Ptilonorhynchidae > Amblyornis > Amblyornis subalaris. The sequence continues at coordinate 1,061,377 of JACAXG010000196.1, forward strand.
GCCAGGAGCCACCTCACCCTGTGCATTTTCCCGCTTTGAATCCAGAGGTGTCCCRCGCCTCTCCCGCTTTGAAGGGCTGAGCAGCTTCAACCCTGCAAAGCCGAGCCCGGCGGAGCCGCGGCACCGCCGGCACACGGTGGTTTTCCATGTTTATCCATCCCCAGGTGCGGCGGGAATGGCTCCCTGCAGGCCGTTCAGAGCTGGCAGATGCTTTTAAGGCCTGTGAGAGCGGCACGCTGCCGCTCGCGAGGTGCTGGTTTATGGGCTGGCAGGGGCGCCCTGGGAAATGATTTCAGTGGTGTTTTACGGGGCCCAGGGTGAGTGATTGATGGGCAGGAGCCCCCGGGAGCTCATCCCTCCGGCTCGGCGCTGTCCTGAGCAACCTGAGAGGCACCGGCCAGCAGCAGACGCAGAATTTTGCCTTTAATCGGGAAATCACCGCCCAGAGCAGCCCCAAACCGCGCCTGGGGGAGCTGGTGAGGGCAACCCCAGCTGAGAACTGGATCTGGGGCTTTTTTGTTTGGGCTGAAAGACGCCAGACTCATGGAATTATGGAATCTTGGAATGGTTTGGGTGGGAAGGGACCTTAAATCCAGTCCCATGGGCAGGGACACCTTCCACTGTCCTAGGCCCCATCCAGCCTGGCCTTGGACACTCCCAGGGATGGGGCAGCCACAGCTTCTCTGTGCCAGGGCCTCCCCACCCTCTGAGTAACCGATTTCTTCCCAATACCCCACCTAAATTCCCCCTCTGTAAGTTTAAAACGACCCCCCCTTGTCCTGTCACTCTGTGCCCAGGTAAATTCACCCTCCCTGGTTTTCATACACCSCTGTGRGGACTGTGAGGCTGCAGGGAAGTGCCCCCAGAGCCTTCTCCAGTGTCGAGGATGCCTTTAGCCTGTAATTCAAGGCAGCTCCAGGGTGTGAATCCTCCCCAAACCTGCCGCAGGAGGGACTGGATGCCCTTTACTGGAACACCAGGGACTTTCTGCGGGTGTTTAACTCCTCTTCCCCCTCGCCGAGGGCTCCCTGGATCGTTCCCTGCCGGGGGGAGCTCAGAGCTCTTTGTTTCCTTGGAGCACAAAGCAATCCCAGCCGAGGGCTCCGGGGCTTCGCCTCCCCAAACCTGCTCYGCCCTGTCACGTCCCATTAACTTCCAGCTCAGCCCCGATCCCTGCCCCGCAATGTATAATGAAAGACGTTCAGAACACACCGAAATGGCACGGGTATTGATTTATTAATGCCGGGGAATGCTGCCCTAATTGAGTTTGGGCGCAGGAAGTCAGTTAATGCAGCTGACAGCGATACAGGAACCCAATCTCCCCAGCGCACTGAGTTAGGACTGTTTGCTCCTCTCTTTGTTGTCAGTTGGATAAATAACAAATCAATTTAAATTTCAACGAGGTTGCTGAAAACAAGGCAGCCTCTGCTGGGGCCCGKGGCTCGTGCGGGGCTTGGGCTGCTGGGGAAGGGCAGGAGGCTCCTCGGGGGGGGAGGGACATCCCTGGGTGCCCTGAGGGTCTCCCGGGGCTGGGGGCCGTGGTTATTTAGGGTCTGTGTTGGTAAATCCTGGTTCCGTTGTTTTCCCACTGCTCTGACCCGCAGGACTGGGAATCTGCTCCTCCAAACCCCACCTGGGCTCGGACGTGCTCCTGCTGCGGTGGCACAGGCTCCTTCCCTGGGCTCCGGGGTTGTCTCCCTGCATGACCTGCCCAGGAACTCCAATATTCCCTTTATTTTTGGGGGTGGAATCAGAGATCTGTGCAAAGCAGCAGGAGCTGCCCTTGGGTGCTGCCTCTGGGAGCTGCTGCAGCACCCCCAGGGTTGCACCTTCGCTTTTGGGTGCTGAACACCTTCATCAACTCTTGGTTCAAGTTTAGGCAAAAAATGTTTGTTCCTGATCGAGTTCAGGATGAAGCACCCATCCTGCTGCCCTGGAATGGCAGAGCCCCATCGCTCAAAGCCGTCATTTTTCATTTCTCAAGGCTTTTTCTTTTTTAAATTTAAGCTCAAACCCCCCCAAGCTTAATCCTGTGTTTGCTCTCCAGCCCTGCTGGGGTTGGTATGGTCAAGGAGGCAGAGGAGGCTGAGTTAATTAAATCAACAGCTAACAGTGGAGGTTACCCACAAAAGTGAACCTTGGTGCCCCTAAAACCACTGACCAGAGAATGGCTGGAAAAAAACAAAACCACAGTTGGAGTGAAATGGAAAAAGAAATCTTCAGCTCTATATCACTTCAGCCAGYCACAGGTATGAGAATATTAATTGCTCTTTGACTTGATTTTGTTGTGGGATTAAGGGCACATTGTGGCTTGTGAAGATGTTGTAGGAGCCACAAGGATGGATGCAAAATCCATCCCTGAGGCGTTTCTGTGCCTGCAGGAATCCAGAATGCTGCCGCCAGATCTCCGGGCTCCCTCCGGCTCCAGGGGCACGGAGCAGCCACCTCAGCTCTCCCAATCCTTGCACTCCCCTCCAGCAGCTCCCAACTCCTTCTCCCCGGGAGGGAATGGCGGGTCCCGAGCAGGATTCTCCAGAAGGTTTTGGGTGTGGTGATTTCCCTTCGTGCTGGAGGCTGCTGCAGGGTCCTCCCTCTGCTCCCAAATCGCCGCTGGATGGTCCAGCAGGGAAATCTGCAGGGAGATACCCCCAGGTGGGAGGCTGTAAAACACTGGGAGCAGTTTGAGGCCGGGATGAGCTGCATGTTGGGTTTCCCTCTGTCCCGCCATGGGCTGTCGCTCCCTGGGGCTGGAGGGTTCATCCCTTCCCCCTGGGCATCCCTGTCCCATCTCCTGGGCATCTCCATCCCTTTCGCTGAGCATCTCCACCTCCTATCCCTAGGCATCCCCATCCCTTCCCCCCAGGTATCTCCATCCCTTTTCCTGGGTGTCCCCATCCGTSCTCCCTGGGAATCTCCATCCTTTCTCCCCAGACATCTCCATTCCTTCCCCCTGGGCATCCCCATCCCTTCTCCTGAACGTCTCCATCCCTTCTCCTGAGTATCTTCTTCCCTTTTCCGTGGATTTCCCCATCCCTTCTCCCTGTGTGCCACTGTCCCTGCTCCTGGGCATCTCCATCCTTTCCCCTCAGTTATCCCCATCCCTTCTCCCTAGTCATCCCTGTCCCTTCTCCCTGGTCATCCCTGTCCCTTCTCCCGTCCATCCCCCCATTCCCTGCCCCACCCGAGGGCAGCCCTGCTGGAAGTGGGAAGCGGTAGGAGCCGAGCATGGCTCGGGCTCGGGGAGGTTCCCTGAGGACAGAGGCACACGGAGCTTCCCAGGACCAAACCGAGCTGCTCCAGCCCCGGCTGTGCCAATCCGGGATCCACGGAGGGAATCGGGCACCTCGGGGCTGTGCCTCGCCCGCGCCCGCTGCCCTCACTCGGCGCCTTTCCCAGACTCCCAAATCCGAGGGATCGGAGCAGCGGGATCCAGCCCAGCCCACGAGTCCCTGGCACGCCGAAGGAACCCGCGGAGGTTGGAGTTTTCCTGCCGGGAAGGGTTTCCGGCCGGGAGCGAGGGCAGGGACAACGCAGCTCCTGACCCCCGCGCCGAGGAGCAGGATGGTAAAGGGATATTTGAAGGATAAAGCCGCACCCTTYGGAAGAAAGGGAAAACCTCTCTTCAGGTGTCTTTGTCACAGCTTGGGTCAAACCCTCCTTTCCGTGCCCTTCCCTGCTTTGCTTTTCCCTCCTGGGTGTCCCCAGAGCCAGGGATGCTCGGAGGTGACCACTGCTCCTGGGGCAGGGAGCAGCTGGGGGATGGGCTCCGGCCAGGCCGGGGACAGGGCCGGGGAGGATGCTGCGTGTGGAAGTGGGAGAGGAGCTGAGACACCAAAGGAGAAGTAGGACGGCGGTGAAACACCTCCTCTGGCTTTGTCCCCAGGCACAGCCCCCGAGGGTGACCCCGTGCTCTGTGCAGGTGTGGGCAGGGACAGCTTTTGGGGCCGTGGTGGCCCCGTCGTGCCCTGGCCCTGCTGAGCAGCCTCGGGGGGTGCCTGGGACTGGTCCCACGGGAGAAGAGCAGCCCTTTGCAGAGGGGACCCTGCCCGCTGCCTCGGGATTTGGGCTGTGGCCCCTCCTGGGAGTGCTGTGGTGCCAAGGCCTGGATCAGGGCCAGTGGGCACTGCCTCACCGTCCTGGGCTGTCCCAGGCCAAGGTCACCCTCTGGCCCAGCTCTGTGCTCCTGGTGACTCCTCCTGGACCCTCCCGTCCCCGCCCCGCCGGCATTCCCTGGATGCGCCCTGGGGGTCCCTCTGGAGCAGGGCGGCAGGGCCCGGCCTGTCCCTCGTTTTCAGGCGTCTCCCGTGGCCCCGGGGAGAGGAGCACGCCGTGTTCCCCTCCCCACCCCGCGCTCGGCGAGAGCATTAACCAGCCCTGTTTGTTTATATCAGTCTCAGGATCTCCGAAGGCTCTCCCCAATCCCAGATCCCGGCCCTGTAATGGCTCATTAATGTGTTCCCAGCGAGGGAGACGGGTCGGTGTTGGCAGGGAGGAGGCTCAAAAATGCTTTTATAGCAAAACGACCAAGAGTGCCTTTCTGATTGCCTCTAAATTCCCAGTGAATAAATGAATAATAGGCGGACAGATGAATAATGGATCTTCCAGGGGGTCAGACGTGGCCAGGAGGGACAATCCGGGCCCCTGCGCCCCTGCCAGGATCCTGGATGAACAGGACACGCTGGGAGGGTCACGGCGGAAGGGACAGCATGGAAGGGGTGGTGTCACTGTCGGTGGCAAACTCCGGGCGCTGCTTTGGGGGGGCTGTCTGGGGGTCCCGAGCCCAGGCCGTGCCCTCCGGAGGTGGCAGGCTCCGCTCGGACGCGATTCCCGGTGCCAGGACACGCCGGATGAGGTGGGAGTGGGGCTGTGCTGCGGCCGCTCCGCTCCGAGGAACCGGAGGGGGGTGCGGGGCGGTCCCGGCGGGGGGGGGGGGGGGGGGGGGGGGCTGGGGGGGGGCAAACCCCGAGCCCGGGGCTCCGGCCGTGTCCGGGGTGGCCTGTCCGGCACGTCCCGCGGGCCGCGGGCTCCGGAGCGGCGTGCGCTAGAGGGAGACAAAGCCCCGCGCTCGGCTCCGGGTGCCGCGGGGGCCGGAGCKGGGGCCCCAGGGCGCGGGCATGGCAGCCCCACGGGAATGGGAACCCCGCGGGAACGGGCGCCCCAGGGGATGGGAGCGGGTGTCCCGCGGGATGGGAACGGCACGGGATGGGAAGCCGTGGGATGGGAAGCCCGTAAGGATTGGTGCTCCGTGGGATGGGAGCCCCACGGGAATGGGTGCTCCAGGGGATGGGAATGGGAACTCCATGGGATGGGAACCCCAGGGGAATTGGTGCTCCAGAGGATGGGAATGGGTCCCCCATGGGATGGGAATGGGAATCCCCTGGGAGGGAATGAAAATCCTCGGGATTGGGTCTCTGCTCGGCCCACGGGGGGCACAGACCCTCTCACGGGTTCCGTGTTGGAAGGGCACAGAGCCTGGGAGTCTCTTCCGCTGATCCACAAGGGGTTTCTCCATTGGAAAAAGGCCCGTGGAGGGACAAGGGGTGTCTGCACAGGCATCCCATGGAACTGGGATCACACCTCTGCTCCCAGCTCTCCGTGTGGATCCCTTTAGGGTTGAGGGCTGGTTCCCCCCTGGCAGTGCCCAGTTCCGACTGAGCCCATCCCACGCCTGGCTCCTCTCTTTCAAGGAGCTTTGTTTGTTTATTTTCTTACCTTTTGCTCTCTTTCTGCTCCATGGAAAACCCATTTTGTCCCCTGAGGCCTCAGCACTGTCACCCTGCACRCTGMGYCCCAMAGGGCGGCCCTGAAGACAAAAAAAACCAGCCTGAAAAATGAAAGAAATAAATTAAATAAATGAACCAAGCAGAGGCTGCTCTCCTTGGCACAGCTGAGGCTTTTCCCTTCTTTTTCCGCTCCTTGCCTGTGCCCACAGAACCTGAGCCACCGTTGGGATCTCAGGGGGTGCTTTTTATGGGGTCACAGTGGAACCCCCTCAGCACTGGGGCAGCAGCTCAGCCTGGCACGAGGCAACCCTGGGCAAACAATTATAATGAAAGCACCGAGCACACCCTCCCTGCCAGGGCAGCAGCATGGGGATGGCCCTGGGCGACTTTTTGGGGAGGGTTTTGGGTGTTTTGGGGCGCGGGGCAAGGGTTCAGTCCAGGTGTCAGACGCTGCCTCTGCYCATCAGCCCAGAATATCCTCTGTGGTCGCGCTGAGGGCTGAGGGATGCAAACGAGCTCTTGCTTTAGTTTGTTTATTTGTTTAGAGCCACCCTTTGTCTTTTTTTGGCTTCTCCTTCGGCCTCGTCCGAGCAGCCTCATTTGTTTAGGCAGCTCATCTGTCCCGGGGCTCGAAAAAAGGGCTTTTCTAGGACTTTTTTGGTAGGCTCTGACACCCAGCGAAGCCTTCAGCTCCTTGGTGCTGCTCTGGGGGGGCTCTGGCAGCTCTGGGGGGGCTCTGGCTGCGGTGGCTGCTCTGGGGCCTGGTGCAGCCAAGTTTTCAGGACACTGAGAGAAGCTCCATGCTCCAGGTAGCAGCGGGTGGATGCTTCATGGATGTCAATGGCTCATCCCAAGGATTTTACAACTCCATTCCAGCCCGCCAAGGACCCCTGCACCTCTCATCTCGCTGTTCCAGCCACGCTCGGAGGCAGGTGGAGAAAACCGGGACACATCCACGGGCTCCGGCAGCTCCTGTCCTGTGTGATGTTCCCCCAGACTCCTGGGTACCCAAACCAAGCCCCCGGGGTTTGGGATGTCAATATTCCAGATCAAACGCCAATCAGCCGTGAAACCCCAGCCCGTGGGCAGGGCAGGGCCGGGCAGCGGCAGCTCCCGAGGGATGAACCCTGGTGCCGACACCCTCCAGAGCCCCAAAGCCCTCCCCAGGGCTCCGTGTCCTCTGGCAAAAGTGGGGCAAAGCCCCAACCGCGCTGCTGCATTTCTGCTCCCAGATTTGGGGCAGATCCTGCTGGGAGAGCTCCTTCTCGCGCTGGGTGGGTGTTGTGGGAGAAACGCGAGGGTGGGAGCAGCTCCCCGTCCCTCCTCAGGGACCGCAATTCCGCCCTTCCCGGCCCCGCTGTTGGCACAAAGGAGGAGCGAGCGGCCCTGCCGTCGCGGTTCGCCGCGGTGAGTCGCGGCCCGGAGCGCGCTGCCGGGGCCGGTGCCGCYCGTCCTGATGTGGGAAATCGCGGAGGATCGATAAAGGGATCGTTAGCAGCGCGACGGCCTCGCCCCAGCGCCCGGGCTGCGGATCCCCCGCTCGATCCGGCCGTAAAAGCGGCACCATGAGCTCACCGTGGCGGTGTCAGCGAGATGGATGTGCCGGGGCAGGGGTGAGGGCCCCGCCCGGGAGCGGCAGCGCTAATGCACTCGCGGCTGTGCCATCGCGCCCGAAGCGCCCGGGAAGCGCGGCCAGGCCCCCCCGCGGGCGGGCGAAAGGGCTCCCCGCGCCGGGCGGGATTCGGGAAGGGAAGCGGCGGAACGGAGCTGCCGGATGGGGCCGGGTGAGAGCGGAACCAGCCCCGAGGCAGCTCCCGGGGCTGGGGCTGGGCTTTCCRAAAGGATTCCGTCGCCTCTTTCCCGGCTCCAAAGGGGCTTTGCCCGTGCTTGGGAGGGACCCCATGGGGCGGTAGAACGTTTGCTTTACTTCGAGAGCGGCCTCGCTTTCCCATTTTGGGTGTGTTTTCCCAGTTTTTTGTGTTTTCCCAAGTGCAGGCCACGCTGTGAGGTGACCGTGGCTGATTCCCTGCCCGTGCCTCAGTTTCCCCGACTGGGGAGTGGGCTCAGGGACACTTGGGACGGGCTGTGCCGCCGAGYGGTGTCTCCGGGCACGATCCCCCTGGCACTGAGGGATCTCCGGAGCAGGGCCGCGTCCTCCTCGACACCAAAGGAATCCCAAAGACTCGGGAAAAGCCATAGCGAGGCCACATCTCCCGGCAATCCCGAGGAAGGGCGCTGGAGCAAGGCAGACAAACCCCAGCAGCGAGGAGGGGAAATTGTGGTGGCCCCGGGAGCACGCGGCAGCCATTAGTGGGCAGCGCTGCCGTCAAACCCTGTGGTCACTCCCGGCTAATGAAACCCCATCCCACGGAAGGCACAGCAGCTCTGACCTCCCCATCCTTCACAGGAGCCACAGGAACGCCACAGCGGGACGGAGAGCCAGGCCAGGCATTAGGGAAAGTTATTTCTAGCAGGAGGGAGCCCTAATGAAAAACTCAACCCCTGAGCTGACCGAACCGAGCGGGGCCGCAGCGAGGGGAGCGTGGTTTCTCCTTCCTCGGGTTTAAATGGCTGGCACGGGGAGAAAGGCTCCTGTTAATTATTCCTCTCGTTAGAGGTTTGTCCTCTGGGGTGAGTGGCGGATTTGGGAGGTTTTAGCCCTGTCTGGGATGCGGTGGGACGAGTTTGGGGTTGGTTTGGGTTCATTTCCACACTGCTACGGCTCCATTTCCGTCAGGGAAGGATTTGTTCCCTTCCCTGCCTTTAAACGTGTCACAAATCCCCTCTATCCTTACAGAGCCTCTTTCTTGGCCAGACCGAAATATGGGAGCCACGCAACAAATTGAGCATCAATTTACAGTTAATTCACTCAGCTGGCATTTATGGGATTACTGGAATCATATCATGGAATGGTTTGGGATGGAAGTGACCTTAAAGCCCACCCGATTCCACCCCCTGCTATGGGCAGGGACACCTTCCACTATCCCAGGCTGCTCCAAGCTGGCCTTGGACCCTTCCAGGGATGGGGCAGCACAGCTTCTCCGGGCAACCTGTGCCAGGGCCACCGAGAATGAAAAACCTGGAAAAACTGGAGAACTGCTCAAATTTCCCAGTAGCCCAACCCACGGGAAGGCCTTTTTGGCAGAGTGGTTCACACCAGGAGCCTGCCCCAATCCCTTCCGCTGAGCAGTGACTCCTGATGCTCTTTGCTGTGCTGGATTTTGAGGCATTGAACATTTAATTATAAATGGCACAATAATCCCTGCTAAATGAACCCAGAGCCCACGGATGCAGCTCCCTCCCGACGACTCCATAAACCCCTCATTACCTCCAGAGGTTTGCTCCCTGTTTAATAAGTAATTCCTAATGAAAAGTGTGGGGCTGGTAATCAAGGAAGTGCAGCGGCCGTGGTTGGAAGTGTTTATGAGGTTCCCGGGGAACGATTCCTCCGGTGCTGCTGCGGCTGCAGCCTCGCCCGGGGTGGGCTGGGAGGAAAAACCTCCGTGATCCACATCCCCTGCCTGGGATCCATCCCTGGAGACGAGACTGGGGACGGGATCTGCCGTGTTTCGGGTTAGAGAAGCTGCAGGTTTGTCCTCCCTGTCGCGATGTGGCTGAGGAGGGAGTGGCAGCACAGGCGGCCCCAGGTGCCTCATCCTGAGCCCTCCTGAACTCCAGGGATGGGGATGCAGCTCTGGGATGCTCTGGGTACCACGGGTGGAGCAGAGAGGCCAGGCTTGCCCTGCCTTTTGGTTTGGGAAACCATCAAAACCTGTTGCTTTGCAGAGTTTTGCCTGTTGAGCTTTTTCCTATTTTGTGCTGTTTTTTCCTTTTGCTTTTTCCTGTAAAACCGGTGCCGATTTGAGGTTTGTGCCTCCCTCTCTCCCTCTAGGCCAGTCCAACACCCTGGACCTGCATTTTGGGGCTCTGCAGTGGTTGGGAAGGGCCACTCTGAGTGCCATGAGGGTCTGGGACCATCCTTGGGGGACTGGGGCCACATCCTTGGCGGCCTGGGTCTGCATCCATGGGGGTCTGGGGCCACATCCTTGGGGGCCTGGGACTGCATCCATGGGGGTCTGGGACTGCATCCACGGGGCTCCAGCACCGTGTCCACCTGGGAAACACTGAAAAGCAGTGGGCTGACATCCCCCCCTGCAAACCCTGGCCTCCCCACGCTCAGGAGAAGGAAGAAGCRAAGGGCTGGAAGCCTTTGATTCAGCACAAAGCCTCTCCAGAGAGAAAAAACCCCAGTGGGGTTTATTTGGTTTTTACTCAAGCTCCAGAGAGCTGCAGCTGGGGGGGGTCACTGCAAGCCACATCTCCTTCCCTCCACCATCTCCCCCGGCGCTCTGGGGGCTGGGAATCATCCCCCAAAGCAGCGGTGACTTCCCCAGGGCGGCTCAAACTTGTGCCCGGGCAGCGCGGCGGGGCCGGGGCTGCGGAGCGCCGGAAGCCGCTGCTGCGGTGTCTGCAGCATCTCCGCCAAAAACGGCGATTTCGGGAGCTCGGGAGTTCACGATTTGATGATTTCGCGCTGTCTGCTCGAGGCTGGAGGGGGAAAAACGCCCTCGGCCGCTTCCTCCTGGCCACGGGTCGGCGGCGACGGAGCGGCAGATGCGGGGACGGGAGGGGACGCGGCCCGACCCCTTCACCCCATCCCCGCGGTCCCCACGGCAACCCCCCGCTGGTTTTGGGGCAAAAAGCCGTGCAAAGCCGCGTCCGAACCGCTGCGGTTCTCGGGCGCCGGGGTGACCCCGGAGGGACACCCCAAAGCGGGGCCGGGCCCGCGTCCCGGGGCTGAGCCGGGTCCCCGCGCCGCGCCGCTTTCACATCCCTTATCTGGGTCACCGATAAGGGACTCTCAGCCCGGGGCTGCCACCGCAGGGTTCCTGCGAAGTTCAGCGGCGCCGGTGGCCGCCGGGTTTCGAATCCCTCTGAGCAGAGCGGAACCGGAGCCGCATCACATCCCCGGCCCCGCTCCTCGCCCCGCCGCTGTCCCCAGCGCCCCCCGGAGCCCCCGGGGCGGCCCGGCTGCCCAGGCCGAGGGGGATGCGCAGCTCCGGCCCCACGGGCTTGTGGCGAGGGGTTGGGTTTCCCTTCAGGCTGTCGGGACAGCTGGGGGGAAGTAACTTCGACGCTCAGAGTTGTTACTTTCTACGCTGAAACCTTAGAAAAATCGGTGCCCGAAACGAAGCGTTTCCTCTCAAGCCAGAGCCGAACCTGGCTGCAATTTTTTTTTCTCCCTTTCTGATCTGCTTTTTAGGTTTGGATCCTTGGTGTGCTCTCTTGCAGTTCTCAAAATCGCTCAGGAACTGGGAGGAACTGGATTTGGGGCGGATTTTTCCTCCCAGAGGAGCTGGGGGGAAGCCAGAGCCCGTTGGCCGGCCCCGGCCCGGTGCTGGTGTCACCCACTGCCRCCACTGTCACCCGCACACCACGCGCGGCCCCAGCCCGCCCTGGCACCCCCCAAACGCCAGGGAAACGTGGCCCCGTGATTTATGTTTTGGTTTTTCACCCTCAGGTTGAGTCACCTGCGGAGAGGCCCTCCCGAACCCGTTCAGAGCAAGTTACAGGAACTCGGCGCTTCGACCTCGGAGCGGTTTCGCTTCAGTGGGAGCCCGGGCCGTGCCCGGGGGCAGGTGTGAGCCCCTCCCCAGCGCCCCCCGTGCCCCCGTGTGCGTCAGCGGCGCTCGCTGGGGTCCCCGTGGGTGGCTTTGTGCTGACGTTGTCCCCGGGAAGAGCCACCCCCCATCTCCTGCCGGGGCTCCTCCCTCGGGCGGCTCAGAGCCGCCCGGTGCTGCTCCCGGAGCTTCGAGGGTCTCACGCCTCACGCCTGAGGGCACCGAGAGAGCCAGAAATGGGCGTTTTCACCCCGAAAAATGCCGCCAAAACGGCCCGAGTGGCCCCAGCTCAGAGCCACCCCCAGTTTATGAAGGAGCTGCTGGGGGTAACTGGGAAGGAGCTGCTGGGGGTAACTGGGAAGGCTCCCTGGGTTGCGCCTCAAGTTTCCCTCATTGCCGCATCCCTCTGCAGGGAAGTGTGTGAGTCTTGCAGGAAAAAGTCTTCAGAAACCCTGGACGAGCATGCCCCACCCCCAGTCCGACCCTGCTCAGGTCCCTGTAGGGTCAAGGACAGGGTTGGGCCCTTCCGGGGACACCTGGGACCCTCCTGGTTTGGGGACGGCCCCAAAGTGGTGGCTGGGACCTGCGGGGCCCCTCCCTGGGGATGGGGACGGGATGCTCCGCCYGTGCAGCTGCCTGGGGTCCCGGAGCCACCCAAGGGTCCCCTCGGGGTCACAGGTGCCCTGAGCATCCCCCAGCCCCTCCCAGGGGACACCATTCCAGATAAGAGCTTTGGGGTTCCTTTGGTGGTTTTTTTAGGCAGGGGACATTTTTTCTTTTTTTTTTTTTTTCTGTTTGAAGAGGAGGGAAAAAGCCCTCTTTGGAGCTTTATCTTCTGAAAAGATCTGACCTTGCCGTGCTGCGCGGGAGATAACGGAGCTGCGGGGCCGGGGAGGCAGCGGCACCAATCGCTGGGGGCTGGGCGCTTTATTTTTTTTTTTTTTTTTCAATTCTTTTTTCTTTCTTTCCTGCCCTTCTCTCTCGCCGTGCCTGTGACTCACCCGGCGGCAGCGAAGACACGAGTCCCTCCGCGCACAGAAACCGCACGTCTGAAGAAGTTTCCCACGGTCTGCTCTTTAAATAGCGCCGGAGCCGCGGCCGGACCGCGCCGGGGCTCGAGCGGCGCTTCCCCCCATCCTCTTCCTCTCCCGAGCCCCTTCCCCTTCCCCCCCATCCCCCCGCCCCCCCCCAAAAAAAAAACCCACCACGCCACGGGGGGATTTTTCCCCACCGGAGGGGCCGCCCCGCTGTCCCCCGGCCGGGCTCCGGCCAAGCCCCGGCCCTCGGCCACCCAGCCCCGCCCGGTGTCACCGGCACGGCCTGCGTGACAAGCGCCCCGCGGGGCTGCATCCGCCGCGGGCTCACTGGTGACGCTGCTCAGCCCCGGCTAGGAACGTTTCACCAACAAAAAAAAAAACGAAAAAAAAGACCAAAAAAAAAAAAAAAAAAGTAAGACCCAATTTAAAAAAAAAAAAACAAGCCTTGGTGAGAAAGGAAGGAGCGTGGCAGGGGCCCCTCCGCAGCCTTCCAGTAACCGAGGTGTCGCGCCGGGGGGGACCAGCCCTTCTGAGAAGCGCGGGGTGCCGGGAGCACGGGGGGCGCCGGGGCCGGGGCGTTTCTGTGAAAGCGGCCGCGGGGGAGGCAGGCAGGGCCGCGAGCGGGGACGGGACGSGACGGATGTGCCCCCCCTGTCCCCGGCGCTGCCGCTTCTCGGCAGGCAATCCGCGGGGGAAACGTAAAACTGGGACGCGGTCCCTTTGCAGGGACACGCGGACCTCCATGGGGACCCCCAGAACCTCACAGGGACCCCCAGAACCTCAGAGGAACCCCCAGAACCTCACAAGGACCCCCAGAACCTCAGAGGAATCCCTAGCCCTTTTTGGGAACCCCCAGACCTTCACAGGGATCCCCAGAACTTCAGAGGGACCCCCAGACATTTTTGGGAACCTCCAGACTTCCAGAGGGACCCTCACCCCTTTTTGGGAACCTCCACACCTCGACAGGGACCCTGAGCCCCTCACAAGGACCCCCRGCCCTTTGTAGGGACTCCCAGAACTTCCGAGGGACCCCCAACCCTCCACAGAGACCTCCAGCCCTTCATGGGAAGCCCCAGACCTCCACAGGGACCCCCAGCCCTTTCTAGGGACCTCCAGACCTCCAGAGGGATCCCCAGCCATTTTTGGGAACCTTCAGACCTWCAGAGGGACCCCCAGCCCCCCATGGAAACCCCCAGACCTCCAGAGAGACTCCCAGCCCTTTTTGGGAACCCCCAGACCCCCCAGACAGGGGATTCCTGGGGGGACCCTCAGCCCTTCCCATGAAGTGTCTTTGGGGCCAGGCTGGCCCAGGGAAGGTCGGGACGTCCTCGGGGCATTGTGAGCCCCACTCACATTTTGGGGCAGGATCACGGGATCGTTGAGGTTGGAAAAGCCCCCTCAGGTCGGGTCCAACCATCGACCCAGCACGGCCAAGGCTGGCACTAAACCCCAAATCCCCAAGTGYCACCTGCACTGAAGTGCTGAASCCGCCTGGCACTGGCTASRGTGGGATGCTARTGGTATTATTATTATTATTATTATTATTATTATTATTATTATTATTATTATTCACAATTTGATCCATAAATAAATTACTTCCTGTACATTTACGGGGGGTGGAATTTGGCAGAGTTTGGCAGAGAGCGGCCAAGTGCCCCTGTCCTGGCTCCTCCCTGGCAGGGAATGCTCCTAGCTCCAAATTCCCATTGCCCCTGCCCTCCCTGGTGGTCTGTGCCGATCCCTGCTCCCTTCCCGGCCCTTCCCAGCCCTTCCCTCCCACCTCCTGCTGGGATCAGCCCTCCGTTTTTCCACCCTTTTCTGCGCCGTCAGTGCAGGATTAGGGGCAGACTTGCTGCAGATGTGATCCGGGGAAACATCTGCCTGCGAGGGGGGAGGAAAGGACAAGGACAGGGAAACGAGGCAGGAACAGGGGCAATGTCATTGAGCAGGAGAACTGTGTGAGTGGGGACAGAACCCCACGGGCTGGATCCTTTAAACTGGTTCTTCTGGTTTGGATTCCTTCCCTCTGGAGGAGAGGAGCAGCTCGAGAGTGATCCCAATAAAGATTTTTATTCTGAAATAAAGTACTGATGGCAGGGGCGAATCAGTGGCCAGCTGGTCATAAATTCTGTGTATTATTGGCATTACAGCAGCTCTGGCCCCACCCAGGAGCGATCAGGGTCTTCTCCTACAGCCTGCAGAGCTCAAACCTTCCCAGAGCTCGGAGGTCCATCCCGTTCCCCATCCAGGGATCTTTCTGAGGGCGGCTTTGAAGGGGATTTTGTTGCTGGGATCTCGTTGCCTCCAAAATTCCAGGTTTTCCCTTAGAGCAGAGGCCACCTCAGTCCCGAGCAGCGAGTCCAGGACTTTCCTGGCCTGTGGCTCTTTGCACCTACCAGGGCCAAACTTTCACTCCTYGGAATCCTTGGGTTGAGCTTCATTTTGGAAGCCCAAACATGGATTTCTGATTATCAGCTCCTTTGATGAGCCAAATCCATGGAAGTCGGATCCCAAACGACCCTTCCGGCTGAGCCCAGCAGCGTTCCCTGAGTCCTGTACTGGTTTCACTGGTCCTGGAAGGGATGAGTTCAACCAAGGCGGTGCCAAACGCATCGTGTGGGGTGTCCTGAGGACAAAAATAACCCCAGTTCTCAGTTTAAGAATGAAGGTGAAACTTTCTATTTCAAAGCGAAAGAAATGGGTGGGAAAAATGAGGTTTTTGTGGAAAAAAAAGCTGAATCTCAGCCAAGCTACAAGTTGGGCTTTGTTTTTCCAAAACGAGCTGTTTTAAGCTAAAGGTTTTTAATGGATAAAGATGTGAATTTTTTCAATGGCGACACCTTCTTTGTGAAATATGTATTTCTGTAAAGGGCAGGCAAGAATTCAATTGGATCACTTAAAAATCTGTGGAAATCCAAATCCATATGTATATATATATATTTATCTATTTATATCTACTCATGCATGTGTATATTTATATATTTAAGCACAATAGGAAGGCACTGGGTGACTCAAGGTCTCTCTACCACAATTCCATGACTGTATGAATGCATACAGGAATAATATCTCATCTATTATATATATAATAATAATATTTTCTACTATTTTGTGACCCTACCTCAAACATTTTCCCAGCCTTTCGATTTGGATTTTMAAATTGAAAAGGACAACGAGCCCCACGGGTCAGAGCCTTAAAGCAGGATGAGATGTTCACGTTCAGGAGGTGCAATTTCCACCTTTCCTCTGCAATCCAACTGATTTCTTTTGTGCTTTACACAAATCCTCCTCTCTCCAGGGGCTGAGGGAGGGTGCCTGTCACCCCTGGCTAGATGTTGGCTGCCGTGGGTGGTGATGTCTCCGAACACTTCCCACCAAGGTGCTTTTTGGGGGAAAAGCCGGGATCCTGCCCTTCCTGAGACCTCCCAGCTCCATCCCTGCCCCGCCTGCTCCCTGCTGAGCCCCTCCCGCCCGGGGGGTGCCCCTTGAGGTGACACCCACCAGGRACACCCACCAGGGACACCCACCAGGGACAGCCCAGCTCCTGCAGCCCCGACACCACAGCCCAGACACCAAATCCCCTTCTCTGCCCTAAATAGGCGTTGCTTTGTGCCAGAGCGGCTGAACGGGGTGGGCGACGGCCGGAGGGTCCCTGGGGTGGTTCAGCTGCGTCTGAACCCCAAAAGGGGAAGCCAGTTTCCTCCCGAATCGCGGTTTGGGGGGGGTTTCAGACTTTCCCTCTGCCGGGCTGGAAGTGGCTTCAACCCCTCGGGGACCTCCCGGCCCCGCTTCGCCCGTCCCGCTTGGCGATGCCCCAAAGCCCGTTAGCACCGGGGGGTGTGCCGGGGCAGGGCTGCGCCCCCGGCCCTGGCAGCCCCCGCTGCTGCCCCGCGCCGCGCGGGGTCGGGCCGAGGGCACGGCGGTGACCGCCGCGTGACTGGGGAGTGACCCGGCCGCGGCCAGAGCCGGCCCGGGGCTGCTCCGGGTGCTCCCGGATACGACCTCCTTTCCCGGCCGCGCACTCCTGACCCCATCGCACCCCCCGGGGCCTCGCAGGAGCCCGCGGGGCTCCGGGGCGGCTGCGGCAACCGCTCCGAGGAGCTGCTCCCGGTGCCGCGGGGCCGCTGGGATCCCGCCGCATCCCTGGCAGCCGGGGATGGAGCACGGTGGGATCGTCCTCCGGCTCTGCCGACGCCTCTGGTCCCCAAAACCCCTTCGGGCTCTGGGGATGTCCAGGCRGGTGTCCGAAGGTGTCCCCAGGTTGTCCCAGATGCTTTGTCCCCTCCTAAATTTGGGGGTTTTTTCATTTTTATTATTTTTCCCCTTCTCCCACGGTCACKGTCACTCTTGTGGAGAATCCCCCAGACCCATTGCAGAGTCCCTCTGCCTCCCCCTCCCGGATGRCCTCTCCAGCAAAACTCCAGCTCCAGCGCCCCAACTTCCACCAACTCCCAAATCCGACCCCGCCRGGATTTGGCACCGGAGCCCCGGAGAGGCACCCGCGTCTCCCAGCCCCGGCCGCTCCCCCTTTTCCCTGGGATATCGAGGCAAACAAGGCAGCCGCGGTGGGAGCGATCCCGTGACCAATCCGTGCTCCAGGGTCAGCGCGGGGGTCACAACGCCGGCTTTGTGCCGCTGCCCCCGCCCGGCTCCGGCCACCGGCCACCGGCCACCGGCGTTCCCAGAGCGGCTGGCGCCGGCCAGGCAGGGCTGCGAGAGGCTGGGACACAGCCAGGAGTTGTTCCTGGGTCGTGACTCCGTGAGGTGGAGGGATCACATGCCTGCTTTCCCATGGCTCCGGGCACGGCCGGTGYGGGGCTGGGGCAGGGATGTGGCTTTGCGGCCGCGTGGCTCGGGCTGGAGGGTCCTGCCCTGGCCGGGCCTGGGCTCCTCGAGTGGCTTTGGGGCCTTGGATCGCTCTGGAGCCTCCTGCGGCTTTAGATCCTGAGGGGATGTCCGTGACTCTCACCTCGATGCAACTAAATGTGTAATTAAGTGCATTCCCTGTACCACGTTAACCTCCCTGATGTGCTGACGCTGCCTGGATAACACATGGAAAACCCAGCGGGTTGGAGCCCCGGMACACCCCTCACCCTGGGCTGCAGCAGGGACTGGGAGCGTTTTGATCTAAAGCCCCACATGAGGGAAAAAACAGAATTGGAAGAGGCAGGATGAGAAATTTTATGATAAAAGTTGATTTTGTAGCTCACACGGTGATGATGAGCAGGAGCAGAAGCCCTGGCTGTGCCACAGGGAGTCCAGCACCGTGTCCAGGGGTGGTGCAGCCACAAAAAGGGGTGGTGGGAGGCGGATGGAGAGGAAAAGTCCCACCCAGATCCTCCCCTGGAGGATGCTTGGGCAGTGTGAATCAGAGCTCCCACCCGGCACCTACGACGGGAGGAGTGGGAAGACACCCCAAAAACACCTTCCCCTCCTCTTCATCCTCCTCTTCCTCCTGACTTTTCTCCTCATCGACCTCAGCAGGACCTCAGCCAGGCGAGAGCTGAGACTCTCATTCCAAATACCCCAAAATCCCCTTTGTGTGCCCCAGAGTTTGGCACCTTCTGCCCCGGGCCCTGCGGGTTTGGGTGGCTCGAGCTTGGTTTGTGTCTGTTCTGCTCCCTCACGGGGCTGCCTTTGCTTTTTCCTACGAGGAGGAAAAAGAAAAGGACAAATATCATCTCATGTTTCAATTCTGCATTTCTTCCTATTTGGGGAAAATTCGTCTCTAAGGGTGATAATTCCGATTTTCCATGAGAAAACCCCCCAGCCGTTTGCCTTTATTGCTTTATTGCTTTATTACAGATTGGCTTCATCACTTCAAAAACACATTTAAAAATCATCTTCTGCCATTTGTGCAGAGCAGCTCAGCCCTAGCCGCTGCCTTCCTCCTGCTCCTCCTCCTCTCCAGCCCTCTCCACTTTCCCTGCTCCCCTTTCCCGCACCCAGAGCTGTTTATTCTGCCCCATGTGCTTCGTGTTTTTTTGCTTAATCCGAATTCCCATCAAATCCCGGGGAAGAGGAACCCTCCATCCCCACATATGGAAGCAGTCTCGGCACGCGGGGCCGCACCCGGCTGGGCGGGGAGGAGCCGAGCACGGCTCGGAGTTGGGCTCCAGACAAGTGGAGGATGTGGGGGAAAAGGCAGCTGAAAGGACAAAACCACGGTGTGTAAATGGGTTATTAATCCAACCACCCAGTTAGGGATCTTTTCTTTGGGAGGCAACAATAATTCCATTAATTAGGGAGAAACGCCTCCTCCGCTCCCGTCTGGCGCTCGGACTCCASGATGAGCCTCCCGGGAGCTGCCGACAACAAACCCTAAAATTATCAGTTAAAAAAAAGACGTGCGAAAAATGACCCCAAAGCCCAGCACCCCAAAGCCCAATCCCCCAAAGTCCAAGCCCCCAAAGCCCAGCCCCTCAAAGCCCAATCCCTCAAACCCCAGCCCCCCAAAGCCCAATCCCCCAAAGCCCAACACCCCACAGCCCAATCCCCCAAAGCCCAACACCCCACAACCACAGTCCCCCAAAGCCCAGCACCCCAAAGCCCAATCCCTCAAAGCCCAGCACCCCAAATCCCAATCCCCCAAAGCCCAATCCCCCAAAGCCCAACACTTCAAAGCCTGATCCCCCGAAGCCCAGAACCCCAAAGCCGCAGCCCTCCAAAGCCCAGCCCCCCAAACCCCAGCCCCTCAAAGCCTAGCTCCCCAAAGCCCAATCCCCCAAAGTCCAATCCCCCAAAGCCTAGCTCCCCAAAGCCCAATCCCCCAAAGTCCAATCCCCCAAAGCCCAGCACCCCAAAGCCCAATCCCCCAAAGCCCAGCACCCCAAACCCCAGCCCCCTAAAGCCCAGCTCCCCAAAGCCCAATCCCCAAAAGCCCAACACCTCATAGCCCAATCCCCCAAAGCCCAACACCTCAAAGCCCGATCTCCCGAAGCCCAGAACCCCAAAGCCACAGCCCCCCAAACCCCAGCCCCCCAAACCCCAGCTCCCCAAAGCCCAGTCCCTCAAAGCCCAATCCCCCAAAGGCCAGCACCCCAAAGCCCAATCCCCCACAGCCCAATCCCCCAAAGGCCAGCCCCCCAAAGCCCAGCGCCCCGCAGCCGGCCCAGGCCCCGCTGACGCCGCGGGTCAGGTGACGCCGCTGTCCCCGGCGGATGCTGAGCCGGCGGCTGTGCCGTGCCGACCACGGAACCACGAGGCACCCGCGGCCACCTGGGCTTTCCTCTTCCTCCTCCCCCTCCTCCTCCTCCCGCCGCCTCTCCCGGCCCTCCTCGTCCTCCCGCAGGGCCGAGAGGATGGGATCCAACAGCATCTTCGAGTCCTTGGCCGCCTTCTCCTCCGCCTTCCCGCGCGGTGAGTGCGGTCTGGCGCGCTCGTTCCTGCCTGCAGGAAACACCTTTTGGGGTTTTGTGTTTCTGGGAGTGTTCCCTCGCTGAGGCAGCGATCCAGCGGCTGGGGCTCTGCTGGCACCTCGCTCCCGGCCGGGGTTTCCGGGGTTCTCCAGATTTGGGGTGCTTTGCTCCCGTTTTCCGTGCGGCCGCGGCGTTGGGAAGGGGCTGAGCAGTGCTGGGGTGGGTTTGGGGGTTTCTKGGCCCGGGCTGGTTGGGTGCTGCTGGGATCAGCCCCAGGTGCTGCGCCAGGGAAGGGGAGAAGAGCTGGGGGAGATCGGGGCTGCCTTCGAAGCTGATTATATTTTGGGATATATTTTATATGTTGACTTTGTATAATGCTCTAAATATGCGAACACACCTGTGCATTTTTGCTGGATCTATAGCTCCAGTGGGAGATGAATCTGCTCAGGCTGCTCTTCCTGGTGTCTCCCCACACTCCAGGACACGATGCCCTCACCCCTCACGGGATGGGTGAACCTCCTGTCAGAGCAGGTCCCTTSTCCCCAGACTCCTCCTCCGCTCAGCCCCGGCTCCCAGCAGGATCTCACATCCCAAACCGCACCCGCCTGCATCCCACAACCCCCGTCCCCTCCTGGAATGGCTCTGCAGCCGGGGGGGAGTGGGGTGGGCTGAGCTCCTGGCGTGTGCCGGGACCTCTGGGAAGGAGCTGGGGCTTGCCAAGGCGTTGGGAAGAGCTCTGGCACCTCTGTCTTTCCCCTCCCCAGTGTGGTTCAGGACAAAATCTTGAGCTGATGGTGGCCATGAGGGGCTGGGCGATGGCTCGGTCCCACTGACCCCCAGCAGAGCAGGGAGGGGGTCATGAATCCCCTAAAGAGCAAAGCAGAGCAGAAATTGGTCACTGCAGAGCGGATTTTGGCCTGGCTTTGGGGATGCAGAGGGTTCTGTGTCCATTTCAGGGAGGCTGGAGGTGCCAACCAGYGCCGTGATGCCTCCTCTGAGCTTTCTACTGAGCAGAAAGGACAGGGGGTGGACCATGGGATCACGGAGCCATGGAATGGTTTGGGTGGGAAGGGACCTTAAAGCCCAYCCRGTGCCACCCCTGCCATGGGCAGGGACATCTTCCACTATCCCAGGCTGCTCCAAGCCACTTCCAACCTGGCCTTGGACACTTCGAGGGATGGGGAATGGAAATGGGGATGAGATAAGATGGGGAAAAGGGGAGAGTAAATCCAGCCTGGCTTTCCCAACCCCATCCAGGGGCACAGGTCGGAATTCACCCCACATCCACCTCCCTGCCCTCTGCTCGGGGCTGGTGGCACTACAAACGTGTCCCTTTGTACTCCGTGCACTTAATTAAAGGCAGTCCCATGGCAGGGAAAGAGGAGAAGTTTATAAAAACCATTTGCATGGCTCTTTTGAATCCCCACTTCTCCCTCCCTGAGCCAGATGAAGAAAYGTCGGGGTTTGAGTTGCTTGTTTAAAAATAAAACCCGGCGAGCAGCAGAAATCTCACGTCTTGTCTGCAATTTCCATACAAATAGGAACTCATAAAAGCAATAAACATCTTTGTCTCAGACATAATTTTTTATTAAATGGGGGAGGAATTAAACGATTGCACCAAGGATGGAACAGGGCCAAGTGGGGAAACATTTGTTTAGGATTAGGACAAGAAACCCTTGTTGTCTTTAAGGAGCTCAGTGTGTCTTCTCCTGCCCGGCTGGGTTTGGGTGAGCGCAGCAAAACATCCTGGGATGTTCATTTCGATTCCTCTTTGGAACTGGGGAATTGGCTTTGGGGGATGCATCCCACACTCGCAGCCTGACTTTGCTTTTCTGGGCACAGCCATGAAAATGGGGGCTTGTTCGTGCAAATATCTGAGGCATGGAACAGAAAATCCCAAAGGTGTTCCCTGGTTGGTCTGGAGAAGTGGATTTTTTGATACAGAAAAGGGATTTTTTTGGCTTTTCAGTGGGGTGGGCGGAGGAGCCCCGCGTGGGACGGAGGCACCGATCCCGCTGGATCCGCATCCCGGCAAAATACTTGGCGGAGACGGAAATAAATGAATTTGCCTTCAGTCAGGGATTTTGGGAGTGGAAAGCTTATTTCTGGAGGGCACAGCTCGTGCCTTTTCCTGCTCCGCCTGAGCCCCCTGTGGCTCCTGTCCAGGGCCTGGCCCTGCTCCYCTGGGAGCGCCGGGGCCGCCGGTGGTGCCTCAGCCACCAAACCACAAATGTCACATCCCTGAGTCACTTCTCCATCCYCGCTGGCCCTGGGCACGGGGAGGCCCCAGCCAAGGGGCTCTGTGTCCCCAGCCCCCGCCGTGTCCCCCCTGGGGACCCTCAGGGCCAGCCCTGGGCGGGGGATGCTCCGTGGGGCAGCCAAAGGTGCCGGGGGGGGATGTTCTCAGCCTCGGGAGGTGTTTGGGGGTGGTTCTGTACAGCCTGGCTCCTCTGCTGGTCCCTGCTGGCCTTGTCCAACTTCTCCTAGCTCGGGTTGTCCGTGTTTAATGCTTTTCCTTGGTTTTCACGAATCCAAAGCACACGGGAACAGCCCCTAAACCGTCACTGTCCATCCATGCTCCCCAGTGAGAGCGAAACGGTGCCGAATGACCCTTTTCGGCCTCTTTCTCCRTCACTTTGGTGTCCACGTGACTCAACAGCTGTCCCAGGTGGTTTCATGCACTGGAATGGGAGGCCGAGGGCATCCAGCATCCAAGGAGGGGATTTTCCCTTTGTTTTCCCTCAGCCCTGCTTGGTGCTGCTCTGGAGGAGCTGGGACTGACCCTGGGGTTTATTCCCTGCTTTGCTGCCTCTCCAGGACTCTCCTGGTCCTTGTCTGCAGGTGATGGTGACAAATTCCCTCCTGTCTTTGCACCTTCTCCTCTGCAGGAGGTTCCTGTGGCTGTGGGGAGCCTGAGGGTCCCCGCTGGACCTTCATTATCCTAAAGAACAACCAGGATTCTGCCTAATCTGGGGAGTGGATGGGCCCAGAGGGGCCCTGTGGAGCTTCCCTGCCTCTGGAGAAGGCAGCAGGATCATAGCCCTGGGCAAGGCAGCCTTTCCGTGGGGGGGTCTGAGATCCCCCCAGGAAAATGATCCGTCCCATAAGGAAAGAAAGGAGCTGTTATCCCATAGGGAACACCTCCCATCCTGGAGCGTGGCAGCAGGACAAACTGACTTGTCCTGGTGCTGGTCCTSATCCTGATCCTGATCCTGGTCCTGGTTCTGGTTCTGGTCCTGGTCCTGGTCCTGGAGCTGGAGCTGTCCCAGCAGATGCAGGAGGAGGATGGGCAGGGAAGGGCCCCTGCAGGATTCCCGCTTGGCAAACAGCCTTTGGATGGATTTCTGTGCTTCTTCCTGACCCACAGAGCCTTTCTGGGGAATGAGGGATGAGCACTGCAATTCCCGGGGATATTTGCACACCCAGGAGCTCCCCCAGCTCCCCCTGACCCCCAGACCCCTCACAAACCCCCCTGTGCCCCCCAGTTTCCTGGGGGGGGGGACAGAGGGACCCCCAGCCCCGCACACCAGGGACTGCACAGCCACGAAATCTGCTCTGCACCTCCCACCCTCCCCTCCTGGGGAGGCCCCAGAGCTCCCTGCTCTCCCGGCACTGGCTCTGCCTTTTCCAGGGGAGCCCTGCTGGCTGGGGGCACGTCCCTTCTCCTTCATTTTTTTAACTTTAAACGTATTTCTGGTGCGGGAAGGAGAATTAATCCGTTGTCTCTCATCACCTTGCTGCGATCTCCCGGGGGCACGGGGGCAGCGGCGTTCCCCGGGGCTGGGCACTGGAATTCCCGAGGATTCCTGGGGCTGGATCTCCTCTGGTGCGCCCTCGGGGGTTGTGGTCACCGCCCTGGCCGCAGAGGGATCGGGAAGCGGACAACGAGCCGTGTTTGTGGGGTCAGAGGCACGCGTGGGCAGCGGCAGGAGCGGGAATGTGACTGCCCGTCCCSAGCGGAGAGCCACGGGCCCCGCCGGGAATGCTCCCTGGGCAGGGCTGGGCAAAGGRGAGAACACGGAAAAACCTGCCRGGAGCTCTCCAGTGGCACTGGGAGMTGCYAGGGGACTCAGGGCAGGTATGGATTGGAGGTTTGGGAGAAATTCCTCCCTGGCACGGAGGAGCTGTGGCTGCCCCAGCCCTGGGAGTGTCCAAGGCCAGGTTGGATGGGGCTTGGAGCAGCCTGGGATAGGGGAAGGTGTCCCTGCCCATGGAATGGGATGAGCTTTCAGATCCCTTCCCACCCAAACCACTCTGGGATTCTCCGGGTCACAGAGGGATATCCTCAGCTGAAACCTTGGATGTTTCCACCTTTTTGGATGCAAACACAAATCCTCCTTTTCCATCCAGACTTGTTGCTTCTCCATGCCTTGTCCTGGAAAATTCCCACCCATTTCTGCCTCTCCAGCGGCTTCCCTTTGCCCCTGACTGTCTGGGGCAGCTGCTGGGCCGGGGGCTGATGTGGTTTCCCATCCGGTGGGGATGGAGAGGTTCCTCATGGCAGCATCCCAGGGATTCAGCTATATTATTATTATTATTATTATTATTATTATTATTATTATTATTATTATAATTATTATTATTATTACTACTACTACTACTACTACTACTACTACTATTATTTTCAAGACAGTGGGACAGCTGACGTGTCTGTGATCTGGGGGTATTTTCCACAACGTAAACACAGCAAAAGAAAAAGAAAAAAAATAAAATTAAAAAAGGGAAAATAAACCAGAAACAATGATTTTCCATTCCCACTGGAAGCAGCAAGCGCCTTTGGAACATGAGGAACGGATTACTCGGGCTATTGTAAAATAAAATATAAAAACAACCAAAATAGGAGGAGAAGGGAGAGATTAAAAAAGAAAAAAAAGGCCTCAGTTGGGAAGGGAGACGCTGAAAAATGGGCTTTTATTCAGCGATCGCTGGAGGACGAGCCGTGCAGGAGAGTCCCATAAAGATGTCTGGGATTGAGGGATCCTGGAGGGAGGGATAAGAGGGTTTGTGTTTCCATTTGGGAAGGTGCAGGGGTCCCTGTGACACTGGGCAGGGACCTCCTGGCACCCTGGATGATCCCAGCAAGGAGCATCCCACGAGGGATTCACACCCCACGAGGGATTCCCATCCCTTGAGGGATTCACACCCCACGAGGGATTCCCATCCCTTGAGGGATTCACACCCCAGGAGGGATTCCCATCCCTTGAAGGATTTGTCCCCCTGCCGGGAGGAGACACCTTCCAAGGATGTTTCCTCTGGGTAATCCCGGGATTTGGGGTTTTCCCCCGCGGTGCCTGTGAGCGTGTTTATGGGATGCGATTCGAGAGGCTGCGCGGTTTTTGTTAAAATAACTTCTGAAAAAAAATAATCCACACAAAGCGTGGGGAACGATGCGAGCGGCACAACCCCGGCCCCGAGTCCGCCCTGGCTTCTCACCCCCCWGAGCTCCTGGAGATCATTATTTGGTTAATGAAGCGCGCTCGGGGCTTTGCGGGAGTTTCCCCGCGCGGCTCTGGAGCATCCCGGGATGGACCCGTCCGTGCGTCCGGCCGGGATGGTCGGGCAGCGCTTCCCCCGCAGCTCCAGGGAGTTTTCCCGCGGGAAAGGCTCAGGCAGCGGCTGGAGCGGTCGGCCCGGGATGAACGACCCCCGGTCCCGCGGGTYATTCCCGGGAGCAGCGCGATTCCCGACCCGCACGCGCCTCCCTCCCGTCCCGCGGCTGCCGCGGGAATGTCCCGGCTGGAGCTCGGGTTCTCTCCCAATGGGAAGCCAAAAAGCCAAAGGGGAGGAAGCTCCGCTCGATTCCAACCTCTAAAACAACCGCCTGCTTCCRCTGCTTTTTGTGTTGCTTAGGAAATATTTAAGGGAATTCTGCTCCCTGCATCCCACGCTCGGAGAGGGTGGTGCAAGAAGATGCTGGAGCTTGGATTAGGGCTCTGGATCGATGGATGCATGGAAAAGCCAGGGAAGCTGTTTCTTCACAGCCTGGCAGGGATTAAATGCCAGACAGGGGCTGTGCTGCTCCCCTTTAAACATCCCATGTGCGTGGAGACAATTTAGGGACAGAGCACGGTGATGTCAGCGACTTGAAGTCAGGAATAAACTCCTTAGTGGGATTTGGGAAAGGCTGTGCTGTTTTCCCTCATTAGGGGAGAGAAGGTGCCAGCCAGGGAACCTCAGGACTGAATGAGATGTGCTGCTCCAAAACCCAGCCCTCGTTCTGCAGCTCCCTTTTGCCACACTGCGTTTTACTGGGCACTTTTGTGCCCAATTACCCCGAACCCTGTAATTAAACAGCTTTTTTTATTAGCCCAGGGTCAGGTTGGAAAATGAGTGACCCTTCCATTTTTTTTCCATAAAGCTTGGCAAAGGTGCCAGGCTGGGAGGAGCRGCCCCAGTCCCGAGCGAGGTGAGGGGGACACGGGGCCTGGAGCAACCTGGGGCAGTGAGAGGTGTCCCTGCCCGTGGCAGGGGTGGAACTGGGTGGGTTTAAGGTCCCTTCCAACCCAAACCATTCCAGGATTCCGTGATCTCCCCTGCCCTGCCTTCTCCAGAGCCAGCAAGGGCCTGCACTGGGGTGGAGGAAAAAACACAAACCTCCTTTCCAACCCCCCAGCTCTGCAGGGTCAGGCAGGCGTGGGGTGGCTCAGAGCCCAGGGCAGGCCGAGGCTGTGTTCTGCAGATCAGATCCCTTCTGTCCCCACGTGAGACCGAGAGCTGCTCCCATTCCGTCTGGGCGAGTTCCCATTTCRCATCCAGCCCCAAACTCCTCCGGAGCCGCTGCGACTTCCCAGGCCGCGTCTGGGCCGGGTGAGGAGCCACCCGTGGTGGCAGCCAGCTGACCCAGGCACCTCCTGCTTGCGTAGGAGCTTTTATAAGAAACTTCTGCAAAGGCTGGGATGAGCTCACGCTGGTGAGCGCGGGGCTGGACGGGGACGAGCCGGAGCAGTTCCCTTTCCAAGCTGCCGGAGACGGATGAGGAGCAAACAGCGACTTAACAGCAGTCCCCAAATAACACCGAGCTGGAGTCGTCTCAGTTCGTAGCCAGAAACCAGAACAGCACCTTCTGCCTCGTTTTTAGGCTGTGACTAATCCCCCCCGGCCCGGGATCTGTCTGTGCCCGAGGGGATGTGGCCGTGCTGGATTTGCAGGCTGAGCCCTCCCCGGGGGTTTTTTTTGGAGCTGCTCTGCAGCCTCCAGGCTTATTGGTGGGGCACCTCGGGCAAACCCACATCGAGGAGAGTCTTTACGGAAGGGTAGAGGTGAAAGAAAAGGTTTGTACTGGGAAAAACAATCCGAGGAAGGAGCAGAAGCAACACAACTCGGGGCCCGTCCAGTCAGAGCAGAAATCCCGTYCCTGGGGTTGTTCTCAGAGTGAAAGTGGGGAATAATGGCAAAAAGCAGATTAGCCTGGAAAAATGGTGCAGCCCTGCAGGGCAATTTACAGCAGGAACAGAGGCTGGTGTTGTCAGAATTACTTTGCTGTTGATGGCAGAGCTGAGGTGGCTCCTGGAGGAATTTCACGRTTTCCCGTGCGGGTTGCCTGGTGGAGATGGCAGAAATCAGGGATGGATCACATCTCGAGATAAACACCTCACATGGGAAGAGCTGGTGCTTGCCCAGGGCCTTGTTTTTTGTGCCAAAGGGCCAATGTTGCAGTGGCAGAAGCGTTTGGGCCTTTCTCCAGCTGTCTGTGGTGCTGTTTGGTGCAGACCTCGCGGCTTCATTCGGTCCTGCTCTTCCCATCTCTGACATCTCCCCTTCAATCTCTCAGCCTGAGGGGTTTTTCCAAGCTGTTATTTTCTGGAGAACAACTCCCAGGCACCCTGCACTGGCACTGCCCTGCAGAGCTCCTCTGCCTGCAGATGAGGGGGAAAACCCTCGTGTGGATGAGAGGTGCTGGATGAGGCACGATCCTAAAGCACACATTTGTACAGCAAGGCCTGTGATCTGCCTCCCTCCCATCCCACTGGATCTGCCTCTCCAGGGCTCATCCCAACCCAGGCAGGAGAAAGGGGGTGACCACCTCAGGGTGATGGGGAAGCAGCAGGGCCGAGGCAGGAGGGGAGGAGATGCCCAGGGTGGTGTCACCAGTGGCCACCTCAGCATCTCCTGGCGATGGGTCACAGGCTGASGTTTGGGAGAGGGGGGAACTCTCCACCTCCAGCAAGAGGATATTTTGGGAAGGGCTTTGGAAATCTAGCCCAGAGGTTTCTCCACTGCCCTGTGGTCAGTCAGGGTGAGACAGCACGACCTCGTTCTCAGAGCAAGGTGCAAACGATGCACAAGGGCACTGCACCTCTGTGGCCTGGCCTGGCCACAGGGCTGTCTGGGACCAGTGGGTGCCCTCAGCGTGGCCAGACTGGGTTCCCCTTGCGACTCTGCTGTCCCACGGAGAAGTTCACAGAACTGGGGCGTTTGCAGTGGCCTGGGAAGCTGCTCTGGCTGAGACGTGACCTCTGCGAGACCCGAACCAAAAGGGAAACTGGAGTTCCCTGTCTGACACCAGCGCCCGTCCCAGCAGCTGCCAGACCCTGCTGGGGGGGTGAGCACCCCCTCCCRTCCCCGCGGACAGGGACAGACCCCGCAGCCCCGGAGCAGGGAAACCTTGGGCCGAGGTTTGCCCTTGGCAGGGATGGGATTGTGGGATCGTGGGGTTGTGGGGTTGCATTTCCCAGGGGTCGCTTTCCCTCCTCACGTTTGACTTCCCCAAAGGGATTTTTCCACAGCAGAGCCTCCCTCACCCAGCGGGCTCAAGCACATCCCTGGCCACTGTTTTGGCGTGGGGGTGCCAGACCCTTCCCAAGGGTCCCGCAGGTCCTGCTGCCCCACACACAGGAGCACTGACACCTCCTTGACACCCAGCACCATCCCAACATTTCGGGCCAGGCTGTGGGAACAGCCCTGAGAAATTCCCTTCACCCGGTCTATGGGGCAGGCAGTCGGATTTCCCACCCCCCCCCGGGACGGCAGCAGGGACGGGTCCGGCTTTGCCAACGCGCGGCGAGTTTCCAAGGCGAGACACAACTTTCTGCAGCGTTTTCCTGTTGCGACAGCGCCTTGCTCGGCACGTGCAGGAGGATTTCCCTGCGCCCTGGAGCCGTGCCCGGGAGCCTTTCCGTGACTGAGCTCTCCCGAGCGCCTCTCCCGCCGCCGGAGCTCGGGCCGTGCTTTCTGCGGCCGCTGCGCTTCTCTCGCCGTCATGTGCCTCTCGGTTCCCCTTTTCGCCATCCAGACGTTTCCCCTTTTTCTTTCCTTTGGAATTTTTTGTAGTTTCTCCCCCTGTCGCGTTTTGGGTTCGGAAGGGTCTGGCGGCAGCCCGGGCTCGGGCGGCACCGCCGTGGGACAGGACCCCGCACCTCGGCCCTTCCCGGGTGGGTTTGTCTGTGCTGGGCTCCAGGGAAGGTCCATCCAGGGGTCCGGGAGCCCCACGAAATGCATTCCCTCGTGCGGAATGGACACGTTGGAGGTGTCTCCACCTAGAAGAGTCTCCATTCCCTGTAGGATCTGGCAGAGGCGGCGTCACCCCTGCCTAAAACTCCTCCGAAACCCCCTAAGAGGGAGAAACTCCCATGAACTCTGAACAAAGCCCAGCGTTTCCAGTTGTGCCACGCACCTTCGGGCATTTTTGGAGGAGATGGGATGTCCTTAGGTGCTCCATAACCTTTGCATGAATGGTTCCTTTTCTCTGCATAAGCACATTCTTGAAAGAGTCTCGGGCTTTCATTCTCCTCCCGCTCCAACCGTCTGACTCCTCTGTTCACTTGTTTAAATCAAGCATAAAGCTCTGACTGTCCTTTGAATATTTATGACTAGTTTTTATCTCATGCCATGCATACAAAACATACTTGATTTCTTTCCTAAAAGTTTTTTCAAGTGCAAAGTTTTAAAAACATGTGGCTTTTATTGCAGGCAGGAATGAATAACAGCATTCCACCCACGACCACATTAAATGGAACAGTAATATTCATATGCGTAAGGGCAAAAGCTGCCTTGTTTCCTATTTGCAGCCGAACCCTGAAATTAATTAAGAACTAAGAGGATCTGACAGTCATTAGGATCTTTTAAGAAGGAGTGGAAGTGGCAGATGGGACCCACGCTCCGAAGAGCGCGGCCGTGCTATCAATAGCACAGAGGATGTGAGCCCCGAGCGTGCTCCTCGTTGTGGGGCTGCTGCGGGGAGGGGAGGATCGCGGCCCCGAACAATGAAGAATGGCACTTTCGTGACTCCACAACCGCAGCGTTCACGTCAATGGCACTCGTGCTCCCGACTCACTTCGCAGCTTTTGAAAACCCCGTCTCGCTCATCCCGGCGGCGCTCTGTGCCACACCCCGAGCGCCCGGAGGGGGAACAGGGGGGCCTGGATCCCCTCGGGAGGTGATAAATTCCCGCAGGGCAGCGGGATCGCCGCTGTGTCCACCTGACCCAGCCCCCGGGCGCGTTTGGCTCCAGCGCTCCCGTCCCGAGCGGAGGAGGGTGCGGGTGTGCACACACCGGGAGCGTCTCCCTGGGGATGCTGACTGCAGTGAGGGCCGGTAATGGGCTACCGGTGCCGACTGGGGCGAGCTGGGAGGACAGGCAAGCCCCAAAGCTGTCAGCAGTGTCACTGGTGATGATTTCTCCAGGGTAGCCTTTTGTAGCCACTCAAACGATGCCGAATGAAACCCGGCCCCGGCAACCAGGTGGGAATCCCGAACTGATTTTCCCTGCCGACAGCATTCCCTGCCGGGATCTGACACTCCTGCTGAAGCCTTCCTCCTGCTCCTCCTGCTGCCGCCCCAGGCAGGGCTCTCGGGCGCCAGGGCTGTGCACACACACGGCAAGGTGGAACCGGGCAGCCGCGGCTCCCGTGRGGTTAAGGGATGTCCTGGATCAGGATCCCCCGTCCCTGGGGTGCAGCAGAGCTCGGGGCAGCCCCGCTGGAGTTGTCATCGGGCCGCTCTKGCGGCTGCTCCCTGCCCAAGACAAGGCTTCTCTGATTTATGGCTGGGGCAGCCGCTGCCTTTTCTTCCCCCGGTTTCCCCTAATTTCTGCCCCCGAGCCCCGCAGTTTCCTCCCGCAGGAGCCTCTGCCTCCAGCGCCCGGCACGGCCCCGTGGGAGCCCCTTCTGGCAGTGACACTCAGGGGTTAAAAATTGTCACCGCCGTGCACCCCATCGGCCCCAGCATCTGCTGTGTGATTTATGAATGAATTGCACGCTCCCTCCCTGCATGCTGCTCTCAGATCCCCTTCCCTGAGCTACAAAATAGATCCAGACACCCGCCTGGCCCTACTGAGTGCCGAGCTCCTGAGAGTTTGCGATGAATTTTTAATAGAAAGCTTCCTATGAGCCTCTGCTCTCGCTGCTCTGCTGTCGAAACGAGTGGCTCTGCCGCTAAAAGAGCAGCTCAAATGAATTAAAAACTACAGAGGAGCCTGTAAGGGAAGTAATCCCAGCGAGGAATGATTTAAAGAGCCGCTGACCTCCCCGCGATGTGAACAGTAGCTTTTAAGTATTTGTGAAGAGGCCCATGCAAATCCCGGGTCTGATACTCTATTAACCTCCTCGGGAGAGCGGGGAGGGTGGCGCAGGGATAATCCCCACGTGTCGACATCTCCCGGTTTGCGGAGGACCAGAGCAGCGGGAGCTCCGCCGCCTGCTTGAGACTCTGGATCCTGCTGTGTTGGAAAAGCAGAATTCAAGTGAAAACCCATTCCCGTTCGGGCACGGTGCCGTGGGGTCCCCGGAGCTCTGGGGTGGATTTGCTTGGCTGGACACCTCTTGCAGAAGCAGCCGCTGGGGGTTTTTTGCTGGGCTCTGCACCTCGGGAGGTTTCCAGACAGTTTTGGGTTTGTGGGGAGCCTGGTTTKTCACGGCTCTGTGGTTTGGGTCTCATCTTATGGCGCTACAAGTCAGCAACCGCCTTTGCACCTACGTGCAGGGCCACACCGTGGGTTGTGGGGTGAGTCTGCTCCCATCACCCCGAAGCTGAGAACTGGTCAGGGTGGGAGGGCARGGAGTGCTGGAGAGGATGGATTTTGGGAAGGGGCAGGACGTGGTACCCAGCACAGCCGGGACTGCAGCGGTGAGGGACGTGGGGAGGCGCTTGGATGGTGCTTTGAGGAATCGAGGCGATGTTTTCAGTGCCCATCCCAACAGGTTGCTCCCGACATAAAAAGGGATTAGAGAAATGTGCGGATGGAGGGGCTGTGATGCAGCCACTGGATAAATCAGCGAGGGCAGGGAACGACCCGTCCTGCTGCGAGGGGGCCGCTCGGTCCTGCTGGGACCCAGCCCCAAATCACCCCTCGGCATTTGCAGGACGGGGCTCGCGGCCTCGGGAGGCTGCACCTGCCCGTGCGGGGACACCTGCCCTCCGCGGCCCCAGGGGAGGTGGGGGGTGACCGGTGACACTCCCAGGGCCGAGCAGGGCGGGGGCAAAGGCGGGGTAGCCCCGGGGATCGGGAAGGGGCAGCAGAGGCACCGGGGAAGGCCGGTGCTGGGGTATCAGCATCCCGCGGGTGGGGTCAGCATCCCGGGACGGTACCGGGGTGTCAGCCTTCCAGGGGGTGTCAGCATCCCATCCCATCCCATCTCGTCCATCCCACCCCATCCCGTCCCATTACGTCCCATCCCGTCCCGTCCCATCCCATCCCAACCCAACCGAACCCATCCCGTCCCGTCCCGTCCCGTCCCGTCCCATCCCATCCCGTTCCATCCCGTCCCGTCCATCCCGTCCCGTCCCGCCCCGGCGGAGCCCCGGCGCCAGCCAGCGGCCGCACCGGGCACTGCAGCCTCGCCCCGCATGCGCCAAGTGCCCCCCGCTCACCCCTCCGTACCCCCCCGGGGGTACCGAGACCACCGGGACGGGACGTGCGCGACCCCCGGTACCCCCGGCCCCGCCTGCAGCTCTGCCCCCGCTCCGGGTTTTGTGCGGGTTCCCCCCGCTGGCGAACGGGGGGCGAAAAGTAGAACTGAACCGGCAGCCGCTTTCACCTAAAAAGGGCAGAATTTGAGCGCCGGTAGCGGCGGGGACCGGCCCGACCCGCGGGGCTCGGGGATGCTCCCGGCGGCGGCTCGACGGCCCCRGTCTCCCCGGCGAGGATCCCGGTGATTGTCCCGGTGTAACGGGCGCTGCGGCGCGGGAACCGCCGCTCCTCGTTGGAAAAATGTATATATTTATTGGTTTTGTTGTTTTTTTCCTTCTGGAGAAACTCTGGGGTTTTCTGGGCCTTGCAGAGCCCGGGTCGGGCTCGCCCCTCGAGGCACCGCGGCTTGCGGAGGAAAACGGTTCATTAATGTGTGAAGGGAGCTAAGGAAAAAGAGGATTTTTTTGGTGTTGGGGTTTATTTTGGTTCGTTTTAAGGAAACGGGAAACAACCGGGGAGCAGCGCGGGCAGAGCCACCTCCTCCTCCTCTGCCCCGGTTCTGCCCCGTTCTGCCCCCGCCCGCGCCGCGGTTCGGGGCAGCCGCGGTTCGGGGCAGCCGCGGAGCGCCGGGAGCCGCCGCCTTCGTTGTGTTCGTTCCCGCAGAATCGGCGGCTTGGCCACGAATTTTCTCGCCAACGATTCCTGCCGGAGCCGCGGGCCCTGCCCGCAGCCGCAGCCCCGGGGGAGCTGCCGAGGGCGCTGCGGGCGCCCCGAGACCGCCGGGGATGGCGGCGGCTCCCAGTTCTGGGGCGGGCGGAGGGCGGAGGTCGGGGAGCCGCGGTTTGCAGCGCAGGCCGTGGGGCGAATCGCCCCGTCGGGGACGCGAGCTCCGGCGGTGGCCGCGGCCGCCGCTCCCGCGAGCGCCGGCGGGCAGGGCGCGGGCGGCGGCTGCGGGAGCGCTCGGAGGCGGCGGGGATGAGCTGCGTCCCCATCCGCTCCGCACGGCCGCGGCTCCGGCCCCAAACCGGCCCCACCGCACCCCAAAACCTCCCCCGGCGGCGGCGGCGGCCAGAAGCCACCGGAGCCCCGACGTGCGGCCGCCCCGGGGCGGGTCCCGCCGGCACCGCGCATATTTTATCCAGACCACGCCTTTTTTCCCCGTAACCCCGCCCCTGTCCCCGCAGGGGCCCCGCGGTGGGCGGGGCGAGGGCCCGCCGCGGCCCTCCCATTGGCGGAGCGCCCCGTCCGTCAGGGCGCGCCCCGCCCCCCCGGGGCCGGCAGTAAATACGGTACCGGCGGCGCGGCGGGGCCGGGAGCGGGGCTGGGCACCGGGCACCGGCGGCGGGCTCGGGACGCGGCTCTGCCGGGGCTCCGCAGCGCAGCGAACCCACCCGCGGCCAGCCCCGCAGCCGGCGGGACCCGCGCCCCGCACCGCCGTCCCCGCCGTCCGCCCGCACGGAGCGAGGCACGCGGGGCTCGGCCGCCGCCGCCCCCGCCGCGCAGCCCCGCCGGGTGCCTGCCCGTCCCCCCCGGCCGCGGCGGCTCCCCGACGCCCGCCGTTGTGATGCGTATTCCCGTAGACCCGAGCACCAGCAGGCGCTTCACTCCCCCGTCCACGGCCTTCCCCTGCGGTAAGATGGGCGAGAACAGCGGGGCGCTGGCGGCCCCCGCGCCGGGCGCCCGGGCTCGGCCCGAGGTCCGCTCCGTCGTGGATGTACTGGCCGACCACGCCGGAGAGCTGGTGCGCACCGACAGCCCCAACTTCTTGTGCTCGGTGCTGCCGTCCCACTGGAGGTGCAACAAGACGCTGCCCGTCGCCTTCAAGGTGAGTCCCGAGCCCCGACGGCTCCGGGGGGACCGGCGGGGCTCCGGGGCTTGCGACCCGCTCGTCCTTTCCCCCTCCGCCCCTTTCGCTTTAAATCTCTCCTGACATCACCGCCGAGGGAGCGCGGGTTATTATTTTTAATCAAATAGCCCGGTTTATTATTTTTAATCAAGTCTCCGCATTGCCCCGCGGTCACGGCATCTTAGATATTCCGTACAGTTAGGAGCTCTCAGGCAACTTTGAAGTTTAATGAGATGGAGGTTAATTACCTTCCTGGGAGAGGGAGAGCGAGGCAGGGAAGGCAGATCTAATCTGCACAAAGCGCAKATCGCAGCCCCGGTGCCGGGTTGCGGCGCTCGGGCTCCCCGCGGCTCCGCTCCCGCGGGACCCGAGAGGCACCCCCGGGCTGGGCATCCCCGCTAYCCCCGCCGGGAACGGGGCCGGCCGGGGAAAGCCAAAAACCATCCCGGGGAGCGGCGAGGGGAGCCGGGCAGAACGGCAGCGGAGCCCCGGGGAGCCCGGCGGGGCGAGGGGGGGGTCTGAAGCGGGTTCTCCCGTTCGTGCCGGCACCGGGAGCTCCGGGCGCCGCTCCCCGGGAGGGATGGGGGCCCTTCCCCGGCAGCCGGGCCGGCCCCGGCGCTTCTCCGGGCCGGGCGCGCAGCTCCGGGGCCTCGCTGGCGGCCGCCCCGCGCTCGGCAGCGCTTTATTTATCCCCCGAATCCAACAAAATAAACCCACAAACTCCTCCGACGGGGCCGAGGGTGGCCTGACCCCCCCCCTTGCCCCCTCCCCGCGGACCCCCTTTATGCTTTTAACCCTTTTTTAGCTCGTTTTCCCCTTCCCCCTCCGATTTTTTTCAGCCTTCCTCGGGGGCTCGGGTTGCTTTTGGTTTTGCTTTGGGGTTTTTCGTGCCGGTTTAGGGGGGAACCGTAGCGCAGGTTGGCTTCGATGTAGGTTAATTTTAGGCTGAAATCCTCTGGCCCTGCCCTAGGTCGTGGCCCTCGGAGATGTTCCCGACGGGACCGTGGTCACGGTGATGGCGGGGAACGACGAGAATTACTCGGCGGAGCTGCGCAACGCCTCTGCCGTGATGAAAAACCAAGTGGCAAGATTTAACGACCTCAGATTTGTTGGGAGAAGCGGCAGGGGTAGGTACCGGCCAGGAAATGGTTGGCCTTTTTATTTAGTTTTTTCGGGGGAAAAAAAAAAAAAGAAAAAGAAAAAAGAAAGAAAGCAAAGTGTTTCCCCTTTTTGTTATTTTATTATTTTCTTTTATTATTTTTATTTTATTTTTAAGTTCTATTTTGTTGGTTTATTTTATTTTTTCATTTTATTCTATATTATATTTTATTTCAACGGTGATTTCGTTGCCGGGAGAAGCCCCCCGGCCCCAAAGTGGCTCCCGAGCAATGCGGGAGGGATGCGGGAAGGATGCGGGAAGGATGCGGGAGGGATGCGGGAGCAGCCCCAGCCCCGCCGGCAGCTCTGCCTCGCTCCTCCCAGGGCTCCTTCTCTGCCGAGGTGTCAGGAACGGGCCGTGCAGAGAAAAAAAAATTAAAATACACACCTAAATATATCTAAATATTTATAAATCTATCTAAATAAAAATAAGGCAGCTCTAGCCCGAATCTTCCCCAATTTCTCCCATCGTGCGGGAGGCGGCGGCGCGTGCTCCCTGGGTCCCCTCTGCCAGAGACGTGCTCAGGGGCAAAACCCACCTGGCAGCTCCATTTCCAATAGTGAAATTCAAGAGTTTAAAGCGAAATAATAACGCAGAGCTCGGCCTGGAGGGCTGGCCCTGGGCAGCGGGCTTGGCTCCGCTCCGCGGGGAGCTGCGGGTGCTCGGGGGGGATTTTGCTCATTTTCTCCACGCTYGTGGCACGGAAAAGCAGGACAGCAATTTGGCTTGCTGGGTTTTCCCAAACAAATTCGTCTGTGCCATCCCAGCAGAGGGAAAGAAATGGAACTGTTAAACACGGAGCCCTCCCTGCACCTGAATTTCAGAGGCTATAAATAGAATTTCAGCATTTCATCACCAATAAACGCCGCAGATCGAAGCACTTAATTCTGCATTTAAACCAAAATAAGAACACTGTATTTTAATGGCCATATGGCAGCATTTTCTCAAAGGCTTCGAATGTATACACACAGTGTCAGATATATTTTGACTTCTCTGCATTAATTAAAAACAGTGATGTTAGGAATTATTTGCATGTAATAACTGTTTACTTGTTCCTCTTTATGAAACTTGAATAGTTTACATTCTTTCATACATTTCCTTTTTCCTGTTGGCTCCTTCTCCATGTTGCAGTTTCTTTAAAACTCTCCACTTAACTGGTTGCAGGTTGATGGATGGAAAATGTTTTTCTTTTATGAATTAAGCTTTCATTTCTGTAATCAATTATTCTCTTAGGCTCTTTTCTTTCTGGTTGGGCTTTTTTTTTTTTTTTCATTCTTGCACAAATTTCCAAACTGAACGCAACCCAATCTCAGCTTGACTCTTGAATTCATTATTAACTTGCTTCCTCTGCACTCTCAAGCTCTGAATTAACAGGAGTTTAGTCTCATAAACCCTTCGTGAATAATCTCCTTCCTTGGGCAGAGTCCTCACGAACGCTCATTACAGCAGTGGCAACACCTCCGCTGCCTCTAACGGGCGTAACTCAAGTGCTTATTATTTTAATTTTTTTTTTTTACATATTCTTGTGGGATGAGGCTTTGTAATACTCAGAGAGAAACAACCCCACCGGGGCTCCCTGGGGCTGGCTGAGGGCGGCTCAGTGGGGTTTTCTCGCAGTGTGAAGGGCGGATTTATCTCCCCGTGTCTGGCCGGGCTTTCCCGGCACGGGGCTCTTTCAGCCCAATTTAGTGTGAAAAATTGTTTCTATTGAATTTTCATCCCGAGTGTCACACTTGCTTTCCCTCGCTTGGCTCCGTCCCTGACAGCCCGGTGCTGCTTTCATTTATTCTGGCAGAAATTTGGAGTCGCTGCGGAAGATTTCTGTGTGTGTACAAATGTTTGTGTAAATCCGAAGTGAGGACGTGTGGATCCGTAAACACGGATCCTGAGCTGCAGGAGCCTGTAAAACCACCAGCAGCCCGCCTCTCGTTCGGAAAACACCACTTGAAATGGGCCAGAATTGGGTATTTTTAGTAATAAGGTGTCGGGGATTATTCCCCGGCGCTGTGAGCTGGGAAGAGCCGCTCCCAACTCTCCCCAGAAATAAATTCCCATCTCCACTGCAAGACAAAGAGGAGGAAAGGACCGGGTCTAATGCTTTGCTCTAAAAAAAATTAAATCTTTTCTGCTCGGATTGCACTGCGTAAAATGAAAGCGATCCCTGCTGCCCCCGCGCCTGCTCTCCCAGCTGGAATATCCCCCTGGAGCATCCCCGGGAGCCGCGGGTGCTCCCAAACCCGCCCCGGAGCTGGGCTCCAGCCCCGGCCGAGCGGAGCCGGGGCACGGTGGGAACGAGTAACCCCAGCCCGGCTTCCTGAGAAGGCGGGAAATGAGTAAAAATGATGCTCAGTCAGAATTCTCATTTTCGGTTCGGGGCAGGGCTTTTTAGAGAGGCAGAAGTGGCTCGGGCGGGCTCTGCTCTGCCCGGAGAGGGGTTTGTGTCTGCGGGGAGGGACTCYGAGGCAGGGGGGTTGTTTCACGTGGAGAATACAAAATTAAAGGCAACAACAACAATAATAATGATAATAATAAATAAAATAAATCAGTAATAATGCAGTAGTAAACGGGCATGGAGATGCCGGGCTCAGCTCTGGGGTTGTGTCTCACAAGCCGCATTTTCCCGCACGCTGCCTGCAAACCCTTCCTTCTCCTCCTGTGGAATTCCCTAAATAATTGCTCCTCATCCTCCTCATCCCACTCTCCTGTTCTGCAAAGGTTTTACCAACAAATCCTCGGTGTTGGTTGATTTTCCGTGGCTGTGCTGGCGCCGGAGCCTCCGTGCTCTGCAGGCTCAGCTCGGCTCGTCCCTGCAGGTTGGCAGCACGGGCTGTATCCCTGGGGATTCAAATTATATCATTATATTCCTTTTACGTGCCCAAATGCTCCCTTTTTTGTGCAGAAAACGAGCTGAAGGTTTGTGCATTGTTCAGCCCTGGTTGGAAAGCCGAGGTGAAGCGTGGGTTGGTGCTTGCTGTCRGCTTTAAAGGCAGCATTCCTCCCCTTCCGTGCTCCATAGAGGAATTCTCCCACCTGGGATAATTGYAGGATGTTCTCCGGGGGAGATAATTTCATTTTTTCAGTTTATTCCTTTTTTCCTTCTGGCTGTATAAATGCCGTTTTGTTTTGCTGTGGATATTCTCAGATCCGACCCTGTGGAGAGATGATGGTCAGGATCTGAAAATCCCTGATTGCTTTGAAGGAAAAGGGAAAGGAGGTGGTTTCTTACTGCATTTATTTGAGGAATAAAGGCTGGAGGGGCAGAAATCCATCACACAGAGGTTTATACCTTATATCCTGCTGGTGTTTAGACCTCTGAAGCATCTGGTACCTTGGGAATCCCACGGGGATTGCTGCTGGGGGGTTGGTCAGAGTGGTTTGTGCAGCCTCCTTCCTTTACCCAGGGGTTTCCTGAACTTGGAGAGGCCCTTCCTGCAGAGCCCTCTGCTCTCCCACAGCCTCCCCATGGAGTGGATATCGAGTCACAGCCACAAGCAGGCAGGGACAGGGCAGAGGGGCTGGGATGAGGATGCCCAGGCTGCGGGAGGGGAAGGGTTTTGGGGTCAGGGTGATGACACCTCTGTGATGCTAAAGGCGTTTCCAGGCTGCGGATGGAAACTCATTCTGTTGGGGCAAGGGGGACACTTGTTGCAAAATTTGGCTCCCAAGAGCTTTTCATTGCTTTATGCCTTTTATTTCCATAAAAGGTGACACGCTTGGTGCTTCAAAAGCATCTCTGAAACCCCCCCCGAGGGTATCCAAGCTCTCCCAGCAGCAGATTCCTGCTCTCTGGGCAGGGCTGGGAGCAGGGGACAGTCCCTGCAGAGCCGCCTGTCCGGTGGCCAAAGCTGGCCGGATTCAGTTCCCATTTTGCAGTTCCCACTTTTTGGCCCACGCGTGGGTGCCCGTATGGCCGGGGCCAAGCACAGCTCCGCTCCGGGTCGGTGCATCCATAGGGACAAGGCTGTGGATCCCCTGCAGGCGCAGCCCCCATCGCCTGCAGGGGATCCCACCTCACCAGCTCGGTCCCACGGGACCATCCCACGGGCGCCAGGACCCAAATCCCTCCTCCACGGAGGGGATCCTGCGTCCAGCGCCGTGTTCCAGGGCTGGACCCTCCTGGGAAAAGGGGAAGCTTCTGAGCGGGAAAACACCAGGAAGCTGCCGTGGGTGGAGGGGTCGATACGGGGACAGGGCAGGGGAGGGGGGGACGAGCGACTTTTCCGTGCGGGAAGGTCCCGGCTCCCGCTCTGAAGCGGCTCCAAGGCCGTCGCTGCTGCCGCCAGCGGAGCCCCAGCGGGGGCCGCCCGGGCTTTGTGTCTCGGCAATCGCGGCTCGTTAAACTAAATGATGTGTGCTGAGTTCCGTGAGGGGGGATTTGTGTCTGAGCGCGCTCCGCCAGGAGCCTCTCTCTCCCACAGGAGCTGAACCCGTCCCATGTGAAGATCCTCACTCCTGTTGTTTTTCTCTCCCGCTCTTCCTTAGGGAAAAGCTTCACCCTGACCATCACCGTGTTCACCAACCCCACCCAAGTGGCCACCTATCACCGAGCCATCAAAGTGACCGTGGACGGACCCCGGGAGCCACGGAGTGAGTGGAGTGTTTGATTTGGCAGCGCTGATAAGCGCGGGGAGGGGGGCTCGGGGGGGCTGAGCTCTCGGTGGCCGGAGGATGCAGAGCCAGGACACGGAGCTGCGGGGATGGTGTTGGCGCGGCACACCTTGGCTGCCCGGATCGTCCCGCGTGTCCCTCCCTTGCTCCTCGCCGCGCTTTAACTCAGCTCGGAGGGATAACGCGACGCCTCCAGGTTGGGATGCTGGGAAATGCTTTGGGCTTCGACGGCAAAAGCGCAAAAGAGCCAGCCTGGGGGGGGGTACGGAGGCAGAGGGGCTGTTCCCAGCCTCGGGGGCTGCTTGCTGGGGATTAACCCGGCAATGGTCGCAGGTTCCCCGACCGCGTTTGGCCCTGTCGGAGAGCACCTTCCTTTCCTCGCCTGGGCTCCGCGCTGGTCTCGCTTTCGGGCTGGCACGGGCCGGGCCGGCAGCGCCCGGGGGCTGGCCCCGGAGGAACCCAAAGCGACGCCGCGACCGCAGCCCCGTCTGGGTCGCGCTGCGGATGCTCTCCCCGGGCAGGAGGTGCCTCGTGGCCGGAGGAGGCTCCGGGAGCTGCCTCGGCTCTCGGCGTGGGGCTGCTCGGAGCTCACCTTGGCCTTCCCGGCCGTCCGGAGCCGTGGCCCGCGGGAGTTTCCTCTCGCCACGAGCATTATTTGCCCCGMRGGACCCCCCTGTGCGGTGGGATCTCGTCCCCGGGGGCTCCACCTCCGGCTTTTCGCTGCGGCTTCGCCTTCCTGCTCGCTCGGCACCAGCCCGGGACTATAAAGCCGAGCTTGTTCCCGTTGCGTGTGAGGCTGTCAGTGCCCGCATTGAAGGGAAACGGTTTGATCCTTCCGAACACGCCTCAGAAAACATTTGCTGTTGTTGCTGTCGCGGGGCCATCGGTGCCCCTTGATGTCAGGCCAGGGGGAGGCCGTTACCTCGGCCAGGGGGTTTCGTTTGCATCGGGCTTTGGGGGATTTTCTCCCCCCTTGATTTTATTTTGGAGCCCGCGGGATGGATTTGCGGAGCCGGAACGCAGGAAATCCAGTGCAGTCGTGGGGTTTTTTTTAAGCCAGGAACACCAGGCGGGTCCCTGGTGTGGGGCTGCAGCCACCTGTGGGTCGTGGTGGGTGTTGGGGCTCGGGGCGGGGAATTTCACAACTCTGCCAGGTCAGGAATAGAATCCAGGTCTTCTGACTCCTGGCTCAGCCCCTTAGCAGCTCTATCAGATCGCCTTTCTAATAATAATAATCATCATCACCATCATCAGGAATACATAAATACTAATACAAGGTGAGATAGTTGCTACTCTTAGAGCTTGGTTTGGCCTCCCCGACAGCCAAACCCCGGTGAATCACACCYGCTCCTCCTGAATTTCAACATTTCACCCCAGTGCTCCCCAGCTTTAATTTCAATTTTCTGATACGGAGGCGATGGCAATCAGGCCAAAGCAGAGGATGGAGCAGCTTGTCCTGGCTCCGGTGTGGGGTGCCTGAGGAATCCCTCCCTGGAACACCAGCCCAGGTGCAAGCTCAGCAGTTTTTTCTGCTTTTAAAATTTTTTAAAAATTATTTTGGGACCTCAAAATGTGCTGGAAGTGTTGGCTCCTTAAGGAGATCTGTGTGGGGTTTATTTGCTGTTCATGCCCTTGTCTTGTGTGGCCCCCAAAGSTTGATCTCTGCCCCTGCATCCCCTCAGCCCATAAACTGCTGACTGAAGAAGTTTAGACCCAAATTGTGGCTATTTTGGAATTTTTTTTCAGGCAATTATAGATTTGTTGGCAGCAAAGGTCATGTTTTGGCTCCCAGTTTGACCCTGGAGCTTAAATTCACGGTTGATGAAATTCCAGTGGAAGAAAAATAATTTTTAAAAAATCTCTTTTTTGCCACACTTTCACTGCATTTTCGAACGAAGATGAAAGTTCTAAAAAACAATTTAACGATGCCTTTTCCCCTTCCCGCTCTGCAGAAAGCCTGGGTGTGGGAATACCGCCTGGAAAGCGATCCCGGCTGGCTCCTGGGAAGCCAGGGTGGTTTTCCCGGCTCACCTGCCACTGGGTGGCTCCTCGGCACAGCACCCTGGCAGTGCCAGCACCCCCCTGGCTCCCGGCGGGGCCCTGGGCATCCCCACCTTGGCTGGTGCTGCTCGCCCGTGCTTGGCTTTGGGAGGTGAGGGCTGGCAGCAGGAACTGCAATTTTTATGTGTATATATATATTGTATACAATTTTATTCCATATATATGTAAATACATAGGTGTGGGCATAAAAATATATGGATTTTTTCCCCCTTCTCGGCTTCAAGAGATGGGACACGGTGTGCGTTGGCTCCTGGTGTGCAGGATCAGCGCTGGGCAGGACTGGAGGCCGATGTGGGGCTGGTGGAGAGGACAGAAACCATCCTTAACGCGGAAAGAATTGGC
Source organism: Amblyornis subalaris (assembly GCA_018881555.1). Lineage (NCBI taxonomy): Eukaryota > Metazoa > Chordata > Aves > Passeriformes > Ptilonorhynchidae > Amblyornis > Amblyornis subalaris. Next base: position 1,103,976 of record JACAXG010000196.1, read on the forward strand.
CATTTGTCTTGGTGTCCTGGGAAAGCCCTGGGCAGCGTCTTCTCAGATGCGGCGAAACCCCTCCAGCAGACGCCCTTGTGGGGCTTGGGGGCCAGAAATGTGCCTGGGCCCCGCCTCTGGGCTTCCCATTCATCTCCCAACGCTGTCCCATGGCTTCATCCCAGCCCCTGAGCGAGGCTTTCAACTCGAGCTGTGCCCAGGAAAAACTTCCGAGGCGCTGGAGATGGGCGAGAACTCTCAGGGAAGCGGGGCCGGGGATGAGGCTGGGCCGGAGGGAGCAGGAGAGCTGGAGCAGGAGGATGCTCCTTGGGGGACCCCCGGCCAGCGCGGAGCAGCACCAGGGGTGACAACAGAGGTGCCTTTCTTCGGGCAGCTCCTCCCAGCCGTTCCCAGGCTCCTCCCGAGCGCCCGGCTCGCCCCGGGATCGTTTTTTTTCCCGGTGCTCCAGCTCTTTCTGGGTTGGATCTGGAGGGAAAAAAAGGACATTCTGTCAAGTTGGCACCTTAGCTCTAAACAAATAGCACAGCGGGTGCCAAGTGCTGACATACTTTGTACAAACAGGAAGTAATAAAATATTTGAACTTCCTGTGGAATTTCCTTCTTTTTCCCCCCCTTTCTGCAGCCCTGTGTTCAGCAGGAGCCTGGAGCCGAGCTGGAGCCCTGGTGCAAAACCCTCTCCCATCCACAGCCGCTGCAAAATCCTCCCCAGCAGGCAGAACGTGGGGAAATGAAAGGCTGGGAGCTGGGCGGGGATGGTTGGTCTGTTCCTGGGGAAATGGGAGCATCTCCAGGGCCGCCCCCATCACCTGCTGGCTGCATTCTCTTCCCCTTCCTTCTTCCTTCCTTTCCTTCCCAAGGCTCTCACCTTCTCTGCTGTCACTTTTCCTTTCTCCCTCCCAGCTCCCTCGCCCAGCTCCAGCCCCTTTCTGCCCAGCTCCTGGGAACTCTTGTGCAAAGCCTTTTTTCCCCTTTTAAATTCCTTTCCCTCTCTTTGCCTTCTTTTTGTTTTTTTTTGTTACTTTTTGCTTTTTTGCTGCCATTCAATCTTTAACCTCTCGCCTTGCTTTCTAGATCTCTTTTGCCCTTAATCCCTTCTGTCTGACTCCCACCTCATCCCTGCTGTCCTTGTTGAGGAGGAAAGGGAGACCAGGAGGATTTATCACCCACAGGGTCCCCGTGTCCCCCCTTGTTGCCTGCTCAGCCCTGGCATCACTGTGGGGGTGCTGGGTGCTGGTGCCTCCTGCCCCGTTCATTTTTGGGGTGTGCTTTTGGTCGTGTCCCTGCTTGGTGTGAGCAGGCGAGTGACAGAAACGTGTCCCCAGCGCGGCTTGGACCGGGGGGAGGGGGCTTGTGGCAGGAGCATTTTGCATCCCCTCTCCCACCACGTTGTTCCTGCAGGGTTTTTCTGGCTGGGCCCATCCCTCACAGCCGCAATTTCCCTTTGTGGTCACTTTTCTCTCCCCAAAAAAGGCTCCGTGCCCCCCAAAGGCCCCAGCTGGCCCCAAGCGTGTAGCCTGTGGCTGAAAGGTCTTCTCACCTCCCCCAGTTTCCAAGAACCCCTGCGTTTTTGCTTTCAGACTTTTGAGAGCCTCAGCTGAGCAAGGGTTTCCCTCCCTGCTGCCTCCCACGAGGGATCACAGCCCGGCCCCGCGCTCTGAGCTGGGCAATGAGGAGTTTGGGATGCGCACAGGGTGGGAACTCCCTGTGCCCGTGGGAGGTGCTGGTGGCATCGGTGTCTCGTCAGTGGGTGCAAGGTCTTGGGTGCTGGATGTCCTGAGCACTGGGAGAAAGATCGACTGGAAAGGGGAAATCTTGTCTGTAAATCCAGCCTGGATTGGACTCTGTTAACAGCAGTGCTGGGGTGGCTCCGGGAGGAAGGTGCCCGTGGCCCCGGGTGCAGGGCTGGGACATCTCTTCCCGGTTTGTGCCGCCCAGTTGGGTGAAAGGGTTGGATCAGCACTTCCTGGGGTGACACACACCTCGCTGGGGCTCCCGTACCCATCTCACAGCGGTAAGAGCGGTGCCCCGAGCCGCCCCGGCCAGCCCGGCCACACCTCGGCCCCGCTGCCCACACCCGGAGCGCAGCCCCGCAGCTCGGCTGGTCCCGCAGGCAGCCCGGCCCCGGCCCTGACCCGCGGCGTGCCGCACGCCGCCCTGCCGGAGCCTCTCTCGCTGCTCTGTTTGCTGACTGAAGGTGCATCCCAATCCATTTCTCTTGGGTTCAGAGGAGTCTGCGCCACCAGGTTTTTCATAGGACGGTTTGGGTTGGAAGGGACCTTAAAAACCACCTCGTTCCAAGCCCCTGCCGTGGGCAGACACACCTTCCATTAGAAGGGATTTTTTTTCCTTTTTATTCCTGGTAGAAGCTCCAGTTGGAGGCTAAAAAGAAAAAGGAAGCACAGGACTGTGCTAGAAAGGGGAGTGACCTCCCACTGCCGTCCCATCCCTTGTGGCTGAGATTTACTCCCAGAAACAGCAAAACTGAAACCCTGTTTTACTCAGGGAAGGGAAAAGAGGTGCAATATCGTACCTTGTTAGCAGCATCGTATTTTCATGCCTTAATGGCTTAAATGCCACCAAAAGTACAAAATGCCCTGTTAAATACAGCACAGAGTTGGTTATTTCCGTGCTAAGTTTTGGATTCTTTAAAAGCAGTGATGGTTTCTGGAGAGATTTCTGACTCCTGCTTGTTGCTTGTAACAAAGAGCATCTCTCGGGGCTTCCCTCATTTGTTTTAGGAGAAAAAAAAGAGGAAAATATGAAACAGAAGCGTTCCTGTTACCTTTGAGAAAAGTGAGGRCTCCGTGCAGGGCTGAGAACCTCCCAGCAAAGCTGCTCCTCAGCCCGGGGGGGGTTCGGCCAGCCTGTCCTGRGATGTTTTGTGGGATGGACCTGTGCTCCCGGGGGATTTGTGTAAATCCACGCCGTGTTTTCTCCTCTAAGGGGAAAAAACAGGTTCTCCCATGGGTTTGTTACGGAGAGGAGATGGGGAGCTGGGAGAGCTCTGCGAGATTTGGGATTGCCGCAGGGGTGCCAGCTCCAAGAATCTGGAGATGGCGAAATAAAATCTGGAATACAGGGAAATTGGGATGTACTGAGTGGCAGACACGGGAGTGGGTCAGTGGGGACAGCCTGAAATAGCTGAGGACGAGGAAGAGGGAGTGGGGCAGTGGGATGGGGTAATGGGATGGGAGCCAAGGAGGAGCAGGGGCAAAATGATCYCCTGTTCCCCAATTCCTGCGGGCAATTTTTGGACCTGGAGGCAGAGACCCTGTGCTTTCTGCGCCTTTTATCCTCGGAGATTTGGGAAGTGCTTGGAGAATAAATTATTGGAGGGTCCTGTGCCTCTCAGGAGCTGGAATGGAGACCCAGGCTGGGGGAGTGTTGTGCCAGTATTGTACAATTCCAGATCTTTATCTTGGCAAAAAGGCTCCCTCGTGGGTCTGCGTAAAACTTGAGCTGGAGATGTTTTCTGTAATTAAAAGCAGACTCAGTGCTGAAGTGCTCCCGTGGGGTGATAGTTTTGGGTATTATTAAGGTCTTTTGTTTTATTCCCCTGCTTGTCCTTAGCTAGAAATAAATACACAGACAGTTCCCAGATTGTCCGGGAATAAGGAAAAAAAACAAAGGGAAATGGTGAAGAAGAAGGAAAAAATAAGAAAAAAAAAAAAAGATGGAACAAAATCAGTCAAAGATAATTTAAATAAATAAATGACCTCAGCACTTCCTGGACAGTTATTTGTCAATGTAAAATTGCTATGATCTGTTCTAATTTAATATTTGGTACTTAAAACAAGCTGATTTCCCCCTCCTGGAGACCTGTCCCCTTCCCTGGGGAGGAAGAGGAGGAAATCCTGAGTGGCACTTTCTCACTTCCCTATTGCCTGAGCTCTGGATGTGCTGAGGCCGTTTGAGAGGGATGTTTATGGAAACTCCATGGGCTCTGTACGCCCATCCCGGAGCTTGGGAATCACTCCTGCTGCTGAGGGACCTGCCCTGGTGCTTCTCTGTGGGATCTTTGGGATGGTGCTGCTCGGAGACATCGGGCTCATCCCAGCCACGCTCCAGCCTCGGGTTTTGTGGGATGGAGCCCGTGCAGAGCTCGTGAGTCTCTGCTTCTCCCTGTGCTGATCCAGTGCTGCCTGGAGGAGTGAAAGGGCTTCGGATGGGTCAGAAACTCTTTGGGATGTCCCGAACGAGGCAGGCACATGGAGGATCCTCAGTGGGAATGCCAGGAATTGTAATAGTTTAGTTTAATTGGTGTTTTCTCTGCCCGTTGGGGCTGTTGGTGCCAGGGATGGGGCCCTTGCGTGGGTGGTGTCTGAGAGCTGTGGCCACAGGGACTGTTCACCCCATCCCACCCTTCCCTGGCCCCATTTGCTCTCTGGATGGAGGCAGCATTTGGGTGGCACAGCATCGGTGCCTTCGCCGGATGTCCTGCCAGGCAGCTCCAGTGGGGCACAACGCACCATTCAATGTCATCCTTCACCTGCCAGAGCCCTAAAACCCCCAAACACCCCAATAACTGGGGCCCCTGCAGAGAGGGGCCGGGCAGGAGGCACGGGAGGAGGTGGAACCCACATCCCTCGGAGCACGGCGGACGCAGCCCCGGGGTGGGAGCGATGAGGAGACGCCGGCGGGGCTCGGGGCTCCCAGTTCCTGCAGGAGCCTTTGGGGAAGGCTCGGGGCTCCCAGTTCCTGCAGGAGCCTTTGGGGGAGGCTCAGGGCTCCCAGTTCCTGCAGGAGCCTTCG